>JACAVU010000003.1:55223788-55821288 GCA_014183005.1 Castanea mollissima
CTTGTCAAAGCTCCAAATCATTTCCATTCCCAAGAATAATCTTACAGGAAGTATTCCATCTTCTTTTGGGAATCTGTCATTTCTGAAAGGGATTTCTGCAGCTTATAATCACTTGGGTGGGATTATCCCTTATTCTTTTGGCCAATTAACCAAACTTACAATTTTTGGTGTAAGCTCAAATAGGTTGTTTGGTACAATTCCTCCCTCAATCTACAATCTCTCTTCATTAACACAGTTTGATATAGGAAACAACCAAATCCAAGGACGTCTTCCATCAAACATAGGCATCACTCTACCAAAAATCGAATTTTTTTCCATTAGCCGAAACCAATTTACAGGATTTAACCCTGTTTCAATATCCAATGCCTCAAATCTAAATACATTTTTTTTGGGTATAAATAAACTAATGGGAAAAGTTCCTTCTTTGGTGAAGCTAAATAAAATGAGGCGTTTTCTTATTACCAGCAATTTTCTTGGAAATGAGGAAGCAAATGACTTGAGCTTTCTCTGTTCCTTGACAAATGCAACCAATCTGTGGAAGTTGGCTATAAATGGCAACAATTTTGGGGGCAAGTTGCCTGAATGCATTAGCAACTTCTCAACTGATCTTACTGATTTGTACCTAGATAATAACCAAATATTTGGATACATTCCTGCTGGGATAGGAAATTTGATCAATTTGGAGAGACTCGAAATGCAGAACAATAAATTATCAGGTAATATCCCTTTTGAAATTGGAAAGCCTCATAAGATACAATTTTTGGATTTATCTCAAAACAATTTCTCTGGGAACATTCCATCCTCCCTTGGAAATTTCACAAATTTGATACAATTATATTTACAAGAGAATAATCTTCAGGGAAATATCCCTTCAAGTCTTGGTCAATGTCAAAATCTGATTTATTTGTTTCTAGATCATAACAATCTCAATGGTTCCATATCTCCACAAGTCATTGGTCTTTCGTTCTCACCAATCAGTTTAGACATTTCTGCCAACCAATTTACCGGTACTCTTCCAATGGAAGTAGGAATTTTAAAAATCTAGGATATTTGGATATTTCTGAAAACATGTTGTCCGGTAAAATTCCAATGAGTCTTGGAAGCTGTGTAGGGCTAGAATTTCTAGCCATGAGAAGAAATTTATTCCAAGGGACCATCCCTTCATCTTTTGAATTGTTAAGAGGTCTTAAACAACTTGATCTTTCCAACAATAATTTTTCAGGTGAGATTCCAAAATTCTTGGAGCTTTTTGACTTGCAATTACTAAATCTATCTAACAACCATTTTGAGGGTGAGGTACCAACAAAGGGAATTTTCAAGAATATGAGTGCAACTTCACTTAAAGGAAATGGTGAGCTCTGTGGTGGCATACCTGAGTTTCAGCTTCCTAAGTGCAAATACAACAAATCAAAAAAGAAGAAGACTCTTACTATAAAATTAATAATCTCTATACTTTCTGGGCTTTTTGGAGTAACTTTGATTCTATCGCTTCTACTTCTTTGCTCTTTAAGAAAAAAAAGGAAGAAAAATATCTCAATTGATTCAATAAATTTCCTTTTGAATGTATCTTACCAAAGTCTCCTAAATGCTACCAATGGATTCACTTCTGCTAATTTAATTGGTAAGGGTAGCTTTGGATTCGTGTATAAAGGAATTCTTGATCAAGGTAGACATGTGGTTACTGTTAAGGTGCTTAACCTCTCACATCGAGGTGCTTCCAAAAGTTTCATAGCCGAGTGTGAGGCTCTAAGAAACATCAGACATCGAAATCTTGTAAAGGTACTCACAACATGTTCAGGTATTGACTATCAAGGTCATGATTTTAAAGCTTTGGTATGAGTTCTTGGGAAACGGCAATCTAGATGAGTGGTTGCATCCAACTCCAAGAATAAATGAGGCTATTGAGGAACCAAGGAAGTTAAGTCTTCTTCAAAGATTGAATATCGCCATTGATGTTGCTAGTGCATTGGATTATCTTCATCATCGTTGTGAAACACCAATTGTTCATTGTGACCTCAAGCCCAGTAATGTTCTTCTCAATGATGACCTGATTGGAAATGTAGGCGACTTCGGCTTAGCAAGATTCCTTCATGATGATTCCCAAGATTGCTCTGCTAATCAGTCAAGCTCCATTGGAGTTAGAGGAACAGTTGATTATACTCCTCCAGGTAAACACATTTTACATTTCTTAAATTTAATTTTCTTTCTTTTCCCCATAGTTTCCTACTATTATTTCAAGCATGAATGATAGATTCAACATGGATGTATTGTATCTAGAGATAAAATTAGGGCCGACGAAATACAATTTGATGCCTAAGGCAATAATTTTAAGTGAGGTTTTTAAAATAGTTAAATATCAATCAAATAATACTTATTTAACTTTTTTTTTTAGATCAAATTTTTTGCCTTTTGAGATGCAAATTACTAATTCAGCTATTGTATTTAGGTTTTAGTGACGTCTCTTGTACTACAAATATTAACTAATTAACTTAATCAACACTCTCATATAATTTTATTTTTGCAAAACTGTTTAGGGTTTCAATTGAATTGGATTTCTATTACCTATATTTTAGCAGCCTTCTTGGAGGTGTGAGAAAAAAAAATACAAAACCCTCCTTTCTCCTCTTTTTTAAAATAATCTTTTGGAGCTTTTTTTTTTTTAAATGTGGTCCTTGGGACTCTTTTATGAAATTTTATGCATACAGAACCTTAGGCCTAGGCTTAAAGCTGACCCTAGATAAAATGTGTCATAACAAATTTTCACTTCTTTTTTTTTTTTTTTTTTTTCTTATTACATGCCATTGAAAATAAACCTTTATTACTTGTGAGATTTTTTTTTTCCTTCTTTTTTTAGTACAAATATTTGCCTATCTTATAACATATGTTATATGCAATTGCAGAGTATGGTATGGGAAATGAAGTGTCACTATACGGTGACACCTATAGTTACGGCATACTATTGTTACAGATGTTCACAGGGAAGAGACCTACTGATAGCATTTTTCAAGATAATTTAAACCTTCATGACTTTGTCAAAGCAGCTTTGTTAGAACGAAAAATTGACATTATAGATCCTAATCTTCTTTGGGAAAGGCAAGAGGAAGAGACAAGGAGGATAAACAACACTCGAAATGAGGATCAAAATGGAAGTTCCAAAATTCAAGAATGCTTGATTTTGATACTTGGAATTGGAGTTGCTTGTTCCACAGAATTTCCAAGAGATAGGATGAACATCAGTACTGTTGTAGTTGAGCTTCATAAAATTCGAGAAAGCATTCTTAAAACAAGTATACAAAGACAACGAGTTCGCATTACAGGTAAATTTTGTTTTTTCATTGATATATATATATATATATAATCTGGTAATGTATCTGCCCACACCACTTGATCTAACTTAACAAAGCCATTGCAAATGTTTAAGGAATCATATAGCAATTAGTAAGCCACTGTCCATCTTGCAAAACTAAAAAGATTGGAGCCACTTGAAATTTTATTAGTTCATTCTACTATTCATAGGATTGGGAATGAGTCCAATTACTCTTCCTCTTCTTCTCTTTTGTGAGTGTGTGTGAGAGATAGATTTGGGTGATTTCCAGAGAAAATGGGCTTTTGCCCTTATTTTTTAAAATATCTAGTAATATGTTCCTATTTTGAAACTATTTAGGTCTGTGTCCCTGTTTTGAAACTCATTTTGAGAAAATTGAGTTTCAATGTAAAACTTGATTTGTAGAAAATCAAGTTATATGCAACCAAACTTAAAAAAAAAAAAAAAAAAAAAAAAAAAAAAAAAAAAACATTTATGGAACTCAAGTTCCATGAACTGGAGTTCCACATTTTTTTTTTTAATTTTGATTTGGCATAACTCGATTTTCTAAAAATCGAGTTTTACATTGAAACTCAATTTTGAGAAAATCGAGTTTTAAAACAGGGACATAGACCTAAATGATTTCAAAACAGGGACATATTGCTAGATTTTTTTGCAAAATAAGGGCAAAAGCCCAATTTCCCCAGTGATTTCCATTATTAAAGAGACATCACAAGAAATTGGCTTACATCCCCTATTAATCTAGACAGAGATCCCTATAAAAGACATAAGCTTAAATTATCGGCACATGTACTAAATTATTGGCGCATGTACAAAATTGCTGTCATAAACACGTAAACGCTACAAATTTATTGGAGAAATCTTGCTTGTTTAAAATTCCAAATTAGTATGTAATCTCTCATATATATATATATATATATATATATATATATATATATAATATTTTAAAATAAACATAATTAGATGCATATAATTAACATTCTTAACTAAGTCTAAAAAACTTTCTCAAATAAACATATAGTTTATGGGGTAAAGTGTGCATTCACATAGTTTAAGAAGGTAAATGTTTATTCTCATAGTTTAGAGGTGTAAGTGTAAAAGGAGATATAATTTAGTGGGTAAAGTGTAAGTTCTCCAAAATGTCTTGCAAGGATGTTACTTGGTAAGATTATGCAAATAGTTAATTCTTGATTGATTCATTAAAATAATTTTTGTTATTGTGATGCAATAAATTTATTTCACATTTACATTTTTCGATTAAAGATAATAAAAAAAAATTAAGAACATGGTAAAAAAATTTCATTGAAATTTACATTTGAACTAATATTCAATTTTTGTAAGAAAATCTAGATTGTATTTATATATAGAACTATATATTTTAGTATTAGGTATTTATTATGATAGATATGTATGATATCTTCTAAGTAAATGGATTGCTAATTCAATAAATATTAAAGGGTATATTACGCTACCATCCATTGACGTTTATCGTAACAACACTCCTCACTTGAGATTTATATAAATGCAACAACTAAGTCCATGCCTCCCAAACTATGATTTCACTAGTAGAATATTTCATTTTAAAAATATATTTTTATTCAAACTTGGAAAAAATGACACTCCCCTCCCTTGAGATATGTAATAGCTATTACATTTATATAAACCTCAAGGAATGAGTGTCATACTGTCATTTCATAAAACTTAAGGAGGGGAGTGTCATTTCATAAAATTTAAGGAAGGTGGCTGTAATTTGGTAAATATTAAATGAGTTTGGATTTCATAATTCTACAAATTAAATTTCTTGCATTTTAAATTTTCTTAAAGGTATAAAACCCAAAAAAAAAAAACAAAAATTTGATACTTAATTTACCAATTAAATTGTAGCCTTGTTGGTAATAGCGTAGTGAATATCTTTTAGATTGTAGGGGAACAGTTCAGTCACAAATCACTACAACGTTATTTTTAGAAATTCAAAGCTTTTTATTATTCTAATTCATTGAAATATATCTTCCTTTACCATAGGTGCACAAGGTTGATGACTTATTATGAAGGTAGCCGGCATAGTTTGTCAAGTTTATGATATATTATATTGGAGCAAATAATTTCTGTAATTCAGCAATCATGTCTTTTAATGTACTATTTTCGTTAATTCAACAATCATATTTCTGGCTTAGCTCAAAGATCTGATGTATTTTTTCTTTGTGATTTCAATAAAAATGCTTAGGTTATGTTTGGTAACAGTTTTATTTTCTATTTTTAAAAACTTGTTTTTGGGAATATAAAGAAAAAATAATTTTCTTGTATTTTTTAAATCAAAAACATGTTTGGTTAGTTGAAACTAAAAAGATAGTTTTTTGAAAAAAAAAAAAAACTAAAATATGTTCTTACTAAAATTTGAACACTAATGCAAACTCATTAAATGAAATAGATTCATTAATTAAATGCATTTTTCATTGACTATTAAAAATTAGAAACTAAAAACAGTTTTTTGCATATTTTCAATTTCCTTCACAAATTGAATTTTGAGAACCGTTTTTATTTTCTGTCTATTTTGGATTGCTAAATAAGTTTTTTAATCTCAAAAATAGAAAATTGTTTTTGAAAACAAAAAATAAGGAGAAGAAACAGTTACCAAACATACCCTTAGTCTTTAAACTTCTAAGAAATTTAGATCTGCCTCTATTTGAAGATTTTCATTTTATGAATTAATTGGATTTATCGAAAATATGTTCCACCACAATTTGTTTCTGTACTTCAGACTGATTTAGCTGGTTTTTCTTAATCTATTGGTCTATGTTTTCCCCCCTCAAAAAAAAAAAAAATATATATATATATATCACTGTTATTTGTCAATAATTATAAATAAAAATTAATTAAAAATAACCAATTAAATATCGTTGTCGCTAAAAACTCTACAAAGTAAGCGTGCGTGTGTTTAATTTATTGGCGAAACTACACTGTTGGTCCCTCAAGTTTATTCTATGTGCATAATCAGTCCCTTAAGTTTCAAGTGAGCACAATTGGTCCCTTAAATTTTCAAAATGAGCCATATAAGTCCTTTTGTTAACTTCCATTAGTAATATTGTTTACGTGACTAATGGAATAATGACATGTCATTTTTTTTAATGACGTGATATTCTTTTATTAAAAAAAATATATTTACAAGTATAAAAAAAAATTGACCCGCTCTAATTCAAGTAAAACCCACGAGAGCGATATTGAACCATTCCAAGCTGGCCATTATCTTTTGTTAGAAATATTGAATTCAATAGTACTGTATTTCTCACTGAAACAATATACATGAGTGCATTTATATAGGAGACATATGAGTGCAGTACAAGTAAGAGTGTAATACAATGTGTGTTATACAAGTAAGTGATCTAGTTGGGCCAAGCCCACAATACTATACACACATTAACAACCCCCCCTCAAGCTCAAGGTAGATGTGAGACCAGCTTGAGGTTGTCAACTAAATCACGAAGGCGTCCCTTAGGATGGGACTTGGTGAAGATGTATGCAAGTTGATCTTGGAGGAGAGGGAGAAGAGTTTGAGAGCACCATGAACAAGATGATAACGGATAAAATGACAATCAATCTCGATATGTTTAGTCCGTTCATGGAAGACATCATTGTGAGTAATGTGAATAACACTCTGATTATCACAATAAAGAGGAGTAGCAGATGACGTAGACACACCTAAGTCCTTAAGAAGCCATCGTAGCCAAAGGAGCTCAGATGTGGTATCAACAAGAGCACGATATTCTGCTTCAGTACTGGAGTGGGCCACAAAGGTTTGTTTCTTACTTCGCCAAGAAATCAAGGAAGAGCCAAGGAGAAAACAATAACCAGTGGTGGACCTACGATCAGTGGGATCTCCTGTCCAATCAGCATCAGAGAATGCACGGAGTACAAGAGGAGACTGAGCTGAGTACAAAAGGCCATGGAAGAGAGTGCCCTTCAAGTCTCAAAAAATGCGCAAAACAGCAGCATAGTGAGTCGACCATGGAGCAGACAAATACTAGTTAACCTGATGAACAGCAAAAGAAACGTCTGGACGAGTAATTGTGAGATAGATTAGGCTGCCAACCAATCGTCTGTAAGAGAAGGATTAGACAATGGTTTCCCCCCAAGGGAGTCAAATGCGCATTAAGCTCAATTGGGGTGTCAATAGTCTTGCTGTTAGTGAGTCCAGCATGAGACAAAAGGTCAGAGGCATGCTTGGCTTGAGTAATATAAAAACCATCTGAGGAATAAGTGATTTCAAGACCCAAGAAATAGCTAAGGTATCCAAGATCTTTCATCTCAAACTGCTGACTGAGAAAATCCTTGAGTTCTTGTATGCCACTAAGGTCATCACCAGTATGATCATATCATCTACATAGAGCAGAAGTAAAATGGTGCCTTTATCAGTGCAACGAAGAAATAAGGCAGCATCATAAGGACTAGCAGTGTAACCCAAGCGAAAGATGGTAGAGCTAAATTTTGCAAACCAAGCTCGTGGAGCTTGTTTAAGACCATACAATGCACGTTGAAGGCAACAAACCTTGTTTGATTCAATAGAGAGACCTGGAGGAGGTTGCATGTAAACTTCTTCACTCAGATTCCCATTAAGGAATGCATTTTTAACATCCATCTGAAAAAGATCTCATTTTCTAGCAGCAGCAACAGCCAGGAGGGCACGAACAGGTGAGATGCGAGCAACTGGAGCAAATGTCTCTTCATAATCAATCCCATACTCTTGTGTAAAACCTTTTGCACCAAGACGAGCCTTATAGCGCTCAATGAACCATCAGAGCAAGTCTTAATCTTGTAGATCCACTTACAGCCAACCACAGACTGTCCAGGAGGGAAAGTAAACAGGTCCCAAGTATGGTTTTTGGTTAATGTATCAAGTTCCTCTTTCATTCCAATCTGCCATAAAGGGTCAGTGGAGGCCTCATGATAGGTTTGAGGCTCGTGGAGTGTAGCAAGGGCAGTGTAACAATGATAATCAAGTAAATGTGTAGGAATGGATTTTACCCGGGTTGAGTGACGAGGTGGAATGTCTTGTGGAGAAGGAAGGTCTTGTGGAGGATCTTCAGGCGGAGCAGGAGCAGGGGACCCAGGCTCAAGTTGGGGTAGCTCGTCATCAACTGTTCATCTTCGACTGTCCAGAATAAGCATCAAAAAGATCTAGAGGTGAATAGAGAAGTCCAAAGGAGGATCAAGAGGATTTGGAGAAGGAACATGAGACTCATCTAGAAAGACTTCGAGTACAGATGAGGTAGTTAGGGTAGAACAAAAATGAGAGAGTTCAACAAACAATCGGTGTTCCTAGAAGACAACATTACGAGAAACACGAAAACGATGAGAGACAGGATCATAACACCGATACCCCTTTTGTGTTTCGCCATAACTAAGGAAACAGCAAAGTCTTGATTGAGGCTCAAGTTTGTTGTGCTCATGAGGTTGAAGAAGAACGAAACAAGCAGATCCAAAGGAGCGAAGGTGATGATAGTCAGGGGGTGACCCAAAGAGGCGCTCATACGAAGTTTGATTATGGATGACAGTGCTTGGAATGCAGTTAATAGTGTGAACACCATGAAGAGCAGCTTCACCCCAAAATGGGAGAGGAACTTTGGTAGAAAGAAGAAGAGTACGAACAGTGTCAAGAATATGACGAAGTTTTCGTTCAGCTCGACCATTTTGCTGAGAGGTACCTGGACAGGTTAGATGATGTACAATGCCATAGGAGTATAACAGAGCTTGAAAAGCATATTGAGTATATTCAAGAGCATTATCAGAACGAAAAAGTTTGATTCGTTTGGAGAATTGGGTTTCAACCATTTTTGCAAAGTTACTGTATATTGGCAAAATTTCAAAATGAGATTTCATAGGAAAGATCCAACTGTAATGAGAATAATCATCAATAAAAACAACAAAATATCAAGATCCACCAATACTAGCAACAGGAGAAGGTCCCCAAACATCAGAATGAATTAACTCAAAAACACTATTAAAAATAGAATCACTATTATTAAAAGGTAAAGCTAGCTGTTTTCCTAATTGGCATGAAGTACAATCAAAATTGTTTTGGACACAGAACCTAACAGACCCTTTGAAGCTAACTGTTGTACCCGAGAAGATGGTGCATGACCAAGATGAGAGTGCCAAAGTGAGAGAAAGGGTAAGGAAGACACTGCAGCGGTAGCAGCAGCAACAGACATCGGAGCAACAGGTGGAAGATGAAGATTGTCCACAGGAAATATATGCCCAACTCTAGGGCCGGTCCCAAGCTCTTGTCCCATCCTCGGATCCTACACAATACACTAGAATAGTCAAAAATAAGGCGATAATCTAGTTCAGTTAATTGTCCCACAGAACACAAATTATAGGATAGGTCAGGGACATGGAAGACCCTAGGAACAGAGAGGTTGGAGGTCAAAACAAAACTAGACTATTCTCATTCATGGTGGAACCATCAGCTATATGAATATTTAGGGGATGTGGTGCAGGGTCAAGTTTGGAGAATAAGGACAAGTGAGGTGTCATGTGATTGCCACAGGCAGAATCAAAAAGCCAAGTTTGAGACTTACCAGGTAAAACTGAGAGAGCAGTGGAAAGAGATGCATTACCAGCCATACGAACAGCCTGAGCTATGATCTCCTGTAATTCAGTGGGTGAGAGGTTGATAGTGGATCCAGAAAACTGGGACTCAGCTGAAATGGGAGGCATTGGCGGAGTAGACTCAGTATTAGCAACTGCAACAGTAGATTTGTTGCGACGGTAACAAGTCTCAATAGTGTGGCCAGGACGCTTGCAATAGTTGCAAAACTTTTTGTTGGTCTGTCTGCCACGATTGTTGGAGTCAGAGGGATCACCTGAGTGCTGAGGTTGCTTTATGGGTGGAGCAGAAGGAGTAAGGGCCAGAACATTAAACTTATCCTGGGCTTGAAGAGTTGCAAGACGAGTTTCTTCTCTTACTAACTGTTCATAGCAGTATCAAGAGAGGGAGGAGGACTACAATTAAGAAGCTGACCTCGAATGGCTCATAGTCCTTGTGGAGTGACATCAGGAACTCATAGAGACGAAATTCATCTCTAACAGCAGCATATTGTTGAGCATCTTTTCAGCATGCCCAAGTTGGATCAGAAAGGTCAATTTGGTCTCAAATGGAGCGAAGCTGATCATAGTAGTCATTGATGGACTACCCCGATTCTTGCCTGAGTTGATGCAATTCAACCACTAACTGATATTTCATGGATCCGTGAGTAGTAGAGTATCTTTTGGCCAACATATCCCATGCTGATTTCGCATCATCAAAGCTGCCCAGCAGATTGGAGATGGAGGGAATAGAAGTGTTTCGAATCCATGTGAGGATCATGTGATTGTGACTATCCCATTCAATCATGCGACTGAGGAAGGCAGTATCTTTTTCACTTGTCCCCTTTACAAGAATAGTGATTGCACCAGTACAATAATGCCAGAGCATGCAACTCTTAAGAAAATGCGCATAGCTTGAGACCAAGATAAGTAGTTCTAGTCCCCTCCAATACAATATTAATGGGACGAGGAAGAAAAAAAAATCTTTTTTATCCATTTAGAGACACAATATGCAAAAACAGACTGCAAAAATGAAATCTACGCAAAAAACTGAGTAGGAAAACCTGGACTGCAAAAAGTCAACTCTGAAAAAGTCAACGGTCCGAGATGATGACGTCAGCAAGATGATGTGTTGCTGACATCAGCAGGTGGCTGGATGTTGACGTAAGCTAGGGCTGACATGGCACTGATGACGTCACAGGATGACGTCAGCTGGAATTGAAGACGGCGCGTGAGATGCAACGCAGGATCTTCGAGCGGCGCGTGCAGGCTCCGATGGCTTCATGGCTTCCACCAAGTTGTAGATCGATGCAAGACAATCTCAGTGGTACCTTCAGAAAACTGATCGGAGCAAGGGTCGAGGCGGTGCAAAAAGAGGCAGTGGTCGTTGCAGTGTAAAACTCCTCAACAATGACTGCTATAGGTCCGAAACCCAAGGATGATGTCTGGAAAACGTCGAAGGTTCAACGGCGGAAGGCTGCAGCGGTTGTTGTGACGGCGGAAGCGATGTTGAGAATGGAGTAACACCAATAAAAGACAAGACTGCTAAAAAAAAAGGTCAGAGTAGTGGTTCTGATACTATGTTAGAAATACTGAATTTAATAGTATTGTATTTCTCACTGAAACAATATACATGAGTGTCTTTATATAGGAGGCATATGAGTGATGTACAAGTAAATATGAGTACAATAAAGTAAGAGTGTAGTACAATGTGTGCTATACAAATAAGTGATCTAATTAGGCCAAGCCCACAATACTATACACACATTAACATCTTTCAAAGTAAAGACAAAGAGCTCGATATCGATCATGGAGGAGATGAAGAAGATGATGACAACGGCTACAGTGTTCGCAACAACTGAACAGTACAATTGTTTTCAGTGGCCGGAGAAAAAGGAGTTTCCAACATGGCGGGGTGGTTGGATCTCACTTTGACTTTCGGCAAAGTCGCAAAGCAGAGGTGTGGTGGTGGTGGCGGCGGCAGTGACTGGATTCTATGTATAGGAATATGGTTCTTGTGCTGTTATGCTTTTCAAAGACGTTTTGAAGATTGTTGGAGTGTCAAAAGGCATATGTATGCGTAAGAGAGAAAGCAAGGGTTCAGATATGGAGGCTGGGACACAAAGAAAATGAAGAGAATAAAAGTTGTAGAGAGAAAGAATGTGTTACGTTAGAGGCTATATGTGTCCGTGGCAAAGATCAATGGAAGCTCTTGGTGTCTTTGAGAAGTTGAGAAGCCAGGGTCTCAAGGATAACGATTGTTAAGTTTGATAGGTTCCTTTGAATGGTATAGGAATATGTTAATTTCTAGTATTGTTTAGATATCTGATTAGCTAAGCTGTTTAGACTGTAAACCAGTTGTTTTGGCAATTTCTACCAGTGGTATTGGGGCCATTTTTGCATATAAACTTTATTAATACCTTGTCTTGTTCTAATTGTATTTAGATGAGGAGAGTGTAATTATAGAATTGATTGGAATAGGTCAAATATTTTTTAGGTGTAAATTTATTTTTATAATTTTTTAATAAAAAGAAAAGCCGTGTCATTAAAAAAAAATAACAAATCATTATTCCATTAGTCATGTAAGCAACATTACTAATGGAAGTTAACAGAAGGACTTATATGACTCATTTTGAAAATTTAAGGGACCAATTGCGCTTATTTGAAACTTGAGGGACCAATTGTGTACACAGGGTAAACTTGAAGGATCAACAGTGTAGTTTCACCATATTATATATATATATATATATATATAAACACTATTGGAAGTAGTGAGTTCCAATTAGCTCAACTGATAAAGTCGCTGATGGTTGTATAAGAGATCTGGGGTTCAATCCTCGCCTACACCAAAAAACTAATTGGTGTCTTGGTCTGATGATAGCTATCATCAAGAGCGGACGCCATAGATTGGAAGTAGTGAGTTCCAGTTAGCTCAACTGATAAAGTCGCTGATGGTTGTATAAGAGATCTGGGGTTCAATCCCCGCCTACACTAAAAAACTGATTGGTGTCTTGGTCTGATGAAAGCTATCATCAAGAGCGGACGCCATAGATTGAGACTCTCTCTCAAAACAAACAAAAAAACACTATTGGAAGTACTTGCCAAATTCGTTGGAGATGCTGATTAAAAGAAGCACCACACATTGCATATACTTTTAAATCTTTCACACCAAAAATATGATCACCAGATTGTTCTTAACCTAAATCCTGAAAATGTAGTAACCAAATTTGCCTTAATAATTACAGGGTTTCGGTGAAAAAACTACCACCATTAATAGTTAAATGCAACAAGAAATCGTAAGTGGTGCTCTTTGCCAAGCAAGACTAGAGTATATATACGTTGTTTCCTTCAACTACTAAGCTAGAACAAAGTTTTGAGAAGAGAAGATGGGTTGCATAGGAAAGATGAGAATATGAGGACCCTCACCAACAACCTTCGGTTGTGTGAGAATGGATTATTGAAAGAGAAACATTGAGAAGTAAAGAAAAGAATCTGTTTTCTTGTGAGAGAGGGTGATATTAAAGTAGCCGAAATAGATGTAGAAGAAAAAATGGGTTAACCCGTGGGACCTGCATGTAAACCTAACCCACAGTTTCAGTGGGTTAAGTACGAGTTAACTCGTCTTTTCATAAGTTCAAAAAACTCTACCCCTTCGCATTTATATCCTCTGAGTTAGGCAAGATAATGGGTTCGAACCCAATTTTTCCAGGTCTCTAGTGTTAAGCTTGTGTTTAAGATTTCTCAACTAACATTAACAAAATATTGGGTTATAACGCTCTTAAATCCAATTTTAATTAAATCCAAACAACTTTATAATTATGATTAAAAATCAAACTTGAAAATAGCCTAACATAATAATGATCCTCAAAATCCAAAAGGCACATTTTCTTACCAAAAAGCAAAAATATCCAATATATATATAGTCCATCATAATGGCACATTAAGTTGCATCGCTGCTAAATATCCTAGACAGGTTAATTTCCTTCGTGACGGGTAACCATTAAATTAATAAAGCTGTCAGTGACCTTATGTTCAGGGCATGAGTCTCCCTCCCCCACTTAAAGTGTATCAAATACTGGCAGCGCCAAGGGATAATCAGGGTGGTCACAAGACCACCCTGAATTTTTTATTTTTTTTTAATATAACTTAAAAAAATTTGAGTTTTAAATTAATATGAGTCTTTTGACCACTCTAAAAAAAAACTTGACCACCCTAAAAAAAAACACTTGAACACCCTTAATAACAATTGAGCCCATTAAAAATAAAACTCAATCTCTCCAAAAATTTTGTCTGTTGGATGTTAAAAAAAAAATACAAGAAATACTATATTCACAATATTTTCGCAATATTTTTATAAGAAAATCATAAATAACCCATTGTTAGTTGTTACTGATGAATAAAAATTAATTTCAGTGATAAGTTTAAATTAGAACCAGTAAAAACCTACAACCTAAGTTTGTTGTGAAAATGTTGCAAAAATGCTATGGACATAACACTTCTCAAAAATTGCTTAAACAAACATATTAGCCTAAAATCTCAAATCAAACATTTAATTGTGATTTTTTAAATTTTGTTTCAATAGGCATATTTTTAAATTGCTATTTTCCTATATAAAAAACTGCACACTTTTCAAATAGCTAGTCTGTTAGTATTTGCTTTAGTCTTTAGCCAAATTTCTTGGATTTATGTGATATTTTTTCAAATAAATAATGTATTTTGTGTATATTAGTACTTATTTAGGCAATATGTTAGTAATTGAATGGGAGATCAATAGCTTAATAATTGCTTAGTTGTGTATATTAAACAAGATATGGAATAACGTTTTTGAGTAAATGACTGAGGACCACGAAGACCCGTCCTTGTGGCCTGACAAATCCTTAACGAAGAAAAACCAAGTTAAGGGGTTGCCAATAGAATTCAAACATGACGATGCTTCTTAATTTTATGCCTAAGAACCATGTTCGAGGCTGGTTAGCACTGTTCAAATATGGTCTTAAATGGCATTATTGATATACATGTATGAGCAAAATCTCACATTAAACAAGAATGAGTGATTAAAATATTATAGTTGAATCCAAATTCTTAAGTTTAAACTTTTAAGTTAAGTAATATTCCTATGTATCATTAACTCTCAACAAAAGAGTCTTCCCAAGATGTTCTCTCTCTAGCAAGTGGCGTTAGAGCTGAGGGCAGTGCACAGCAAGGTGACTTGGTTAACAAGGGCCCCTTTTATAGTTGGGGACAAGGTGCGTATGCTTGGAACACACACAAGTAAGTATGCTTGGAACCATGATTGTCAAAATCCTGATCTGGATCCTACGATTTTATAATCCTACCTGCCCAAAACGAACCGGATCTTTCAAGGATCTTTGCGATTGTTTAGGATCGGTAGGATCATATGATTCTGACGATCCCAAACGACCTTGATTTCTTGTAATCTTTTTTAACTTGACAGAAGGCTCAGTTGGACCTAAATGAAAAATAAAATCTCAATAAACCAAGTTTTTCCACTCTAATATAGAGAAGGTGTCAGTTGAACCAAAATAAAAAATGATGCTTACAAATAAATGTAGTAATATATGGTAATTATATCAATGAATGTATAATTTATGTGATTATTTAACACACCAATGTGTATTTTTTGTTTTTTTTTTCAAATAATATAGGATCTTACGATCTACGATCCGATCCTACGATCTATGATCCCACCTACCTCCCACGATCCTACGTAGGATCTCGATTTTGACAACCTTGCTTGGAACACACACAAGTAAGCATCGCACAAGTGTGGTGTAAGGTTTCGATGGACATAAACACGTGGGCTAGTTCCATAGATGAGCATTTAGGGATGACACATGTTCCCATGGATGATGAACTAGTGAAAGAAAGCTCATAAGGAGGAGAAGCTAATAAGACTTGTTCATGGTCCATATATAAAGAGGCAATGGTTAAAATAACATAGTTGGGTCCAAATTCATAAATTTTAGCTCTAGGGTTAAGTGGAATCTTTATATATTATATTAATCTCTTAACAAAGGAGTCTTCCCAAAGTGTTTTCTTCCCAACATGCATCATCATCTTAATTATTACATAGCGTAGGGATAAAGTGTTGTTGTATCAAAAATTTTGATATCATTTTGTTGTGCAAAAGGACATCTAGAAGTTCTTCCACATAAAATTTGTTTTGAAAATTATCGTAGAATTGAGAAGGAACTCACGAAATAATAATAGGAATGAATATGGAATGAATAAAAGTTGAATGTATAAGAGATACAATAACCCACAAATTATATATATATATATATATATAGAGAGAGAGAGAGAGAGAGAGAAGAGAGAGAGAGAGAGAGAGAGAGGTTAAGTTCAAGTTACGCCTGGTGTAACTCTAAGTAATATTATACCACTCAATAACTTATTATTGAATTCACATTTTAAAAAACCAATTATTGGATTACATATTTTATATGTTTTCAACATGCATGCCAAACGAATATAATTTACTATTCGATCCATAAACTCATCTTTTATGCATTATTTTAGATTACAAAAATTTAAATTTTAATAATTAATTGATAACATGACTATTGATCTCTGATTATCTTGAAATTTTGTAAGCATGAAGAATATATGACGATAATGTAATTAAACAGTTACTATATATATATATATATATATAGCAAGGCAGCAACATTGTTAGTTTCCTTGAATCAAACAAAAACTGCATTTGACAAGACTTCCTCAAGCCATAAATTCCTCAAGTGTTAAACAAAAATTTAAGCACAACCAAAAAAGTAAAAAACAAAAGGCAAAATGCATATTACCCCAGTATACCTTCGAATATATCAAAAAGCGACAAACACACTTAAAGATGGTGCCGAACGAACAAAGTGTGTATTATCTCAAGTTACCTCCAAATGTGCCAATAGGCACCAACTGCGCCTGAATTCTAAAGCAATGTTGGTCTTCATAATTTTTTTTTTCGAGAATAAACGGCAGGTGTTGGCCTTCATAATTTAATCATCGGTCTTGTGCACCTATGGTGAGGGAAGATAAATTTTTAATTAGAATAATAAGCTTCAAAATTCTTTTTAAACAATGCAAGGAGTCAGGTTTTTTCTACTGTAAAAAGAATTTAAAAGATGTTCTTTAACTCATTTCCTACAACTTAGTTATTTAAGTATCAAATTTTTTTATACCTTTGAGAAAATTCACAATGCAGGAAAGCTAATTTTTAATTTTTTTTGCCATCTCATTCAATTAATATGGAATTGGCAATCCATTCACTGTAAAGATAATTAGAATATAAAAAATCAATGTTTTTACAACAAATTTGAAATTCAAGATTTCTCCAACAAATTATTTAACTTTGTAGACTTTTCATGTCTGTGTCAGAAATTCAAAACACATGGCTATAATTTAAGCTTATTTAAGAGCAAAAAGCATCTTATAAGACACTCTCTTCAGCTCAGCTTAAAAATCTGGTGGGACTAACCAATAAATCAGTGAAACGTGTAAAAAAAATCCAACTCAACATTACCTCTCAAAATTTTAATCGCCCACCAAAGTATTCCAAAATTTTCCTCTTTTTTTCCATCCTGTTCCTATTTTCATTTATCTCTCTCCGATTTCTCCGTCTTCTCTCCACTCACTATGTCGTTGTCTCCAGTGATTCCGACGATCTGTTTTCCCAGATTTTCTCATCGGTCTTGTTCTTCGCCACGAGCGCCATGGCTTTACCTTTGCTTTTTAGCTGTTGACCGTACCACCATCATCGGTTTTTGCCCTCAAATCTGCCTCCATTCTCACCGTAAACTATAAAAGGTACCCATTTCCCATTTATTTTTCTTCTAGCTTCATTTGTGATTCAAATTGATTTCTTGTGGAACGTTTTGAGATTTCAATAATAAGTATAAATAATAAATCCCAGTTAAGTGTGCGTGTGTCAATGGCTAGGAACCGGTGGGTTGCGTGCCGACAGGAAATGTCTGTTTGATATTGTAAGTTTGTGTTTGGTATTTTTTTTTTTGGGGGGGTGGGGGTGTGATTTATAGGCATTTTTTTTAACGAGCCTGATTGATTGGATTTAGTTAGGTTGTTATTTGCTGAATTGGGTTTATTTATTTTTTTATGAACCGGGTAGTTTCATATGTAAAGATTGTGCTATTGTTTTTATTTTCTCCTGAGTTTGCTGATTAAGATGGGAGCTCTAGAATTTTTACTTCTTGTTTTTGTTAGTGACCCGTGGTTTAAAATTTTTGTTGATGGGTTATTAACGGATTTTAGAAGAAAACAAAAGGAGGCACATTTTTTTCTTTTTAAATTTTGTTAAATTAATTTGATGCTTGGAATGAGTCAATGGAGTACTTGGATACTAAGAGGAAGCAATTCCTAATAAGAGGATTGGAGGTTATAATGTTAATGTTTTTGAGTCAAAAGATGGTGGCGTCATTGATGACGGCTTGTTCTGCAATTGACGAATCCATGTTTAGGCATGGAGGGCACGCAGTTAGTTCCTATGGCGGCTTCATAATTATCCAACTCTCAACCTCACAAACCCAACAACAACAAAAAAACTAAAAAAAAAAAAAAAAAACAGTTAAAATACTAGAGCTCCCATTGTGGTTGCAATGTGCTACAACTGTCCTTAGATAATTGTTGCAAACTGTATTATCAGGATATTCTTGACGAATTAATTCCAAATTTAACTACTTAGATGGTTAAGTGACTCTTAGATGCACATGTCACGTGTGGTATGCTTTCATTACGGTTCGCTTCAACTATATATGGGTGCTCTCTGCTCATGACTCGTGAGTACTTATATATATATTTCAAACTTAGTACATTGCACAAACTTTGGGATTTTAGTTATATCATTAGGCAGAGATCATTCTTTATATCATTTGTGATTCATTGGGACATCAACCTAGAAATTCTTTTGCTTGGGCATGAGGTATGCTAAAAGTCCTTGTGACATTTTTCTTTGTTCTCCTAATTTTTTTAGGCACTTGTTCTTTCTAAAATTTGGATTGAATGTGTAGATGTGTGTTTTGCTTGTGGGTGATATGTTTGTTGTATTGTTGTTCTTTCTATAGGTGAACTTGTGGGGATGTTTTTTGCTTGCTTGAATTGCTATTAAATCATACTTTTACAAGTTTAGCCCAATTCTCTTCTACGTTATTCAGATATATCAATGACTATATGGCCCAAGTTTAGCCCAAGTTTTGCTTTTGCTGACCAAAAGTTCAATGGATTGAAGTCACATACCATGAAGTCAACAAGGCTGATTTTAAATTTTAGTGAAATATTGTAACTAGATGTCTTTTTTAAAAGTTCTAGTGAAAATATAACTAGATGTTAAAAAGTTCAATATGCCAGGATCATAATTTGTAACAGTGTAAGGAAAAGACTTTCAAAAACATTCGTTGTCTCGTATTCTCTAATTTAGATAATTGAGTTTTCTCATTCATTTGTACAAAAACTCTTACTAGGATTTACTATATAAACCGAGAGAATGCAATAAAATGTATTTATTCTTTTCTGCTATTGGTAAATTTTTATTATAATAATGTTCTTTTTTTAAAACCTACATGCATATATAGAAATTAATACATTATAGTAGCTTCAAAAGTCAAACTATTATTATACGCTGTAAGCTTTCCAAAGTGCAAGATATTTCAAATTCTTGTATTTGTTATTTAAAGGATTGAATCTTGATCAATGTTCGAAAGAACATGAGTAATCTATGCCTAAGGAAATAATTTGGATAATTTATTTGATAACACCTTCATTGTCTTTATACACAGATGAAGGCAACGTTTACATTCAAAATCAAGACTAACTCAATACTAAGCTAAAATAAAGGACTCAAACAGGACTAAGTACTCTAAAATACTACTTCCTAAGACTTGGTCAGGACTCAGGACAATAAGATTTCCAATGTTGCAATGTATATACAACTCAAACACAACAACATAAACATCAACATAAATACATTGCATCTCCACATCTCCACCTATGTTTCAGATTTGCTCCACATGCAACAGCTCAAGAAATACTTGTATCAATATCTTCCTTTGGTTTGGTAGAGTCCTACATGAAAAATGTCATGATCTTAGAAAGGCAATAAACAAAAGCATACAATACAATTTAACTTATAAAAAATAAGTGATTTCATTGTGGCATTAAAATACTTTCCTAAATCATATTCTTATAAAGCTAAGCATAGGATAAACACGAAACATCTTAACTGGAAAAATTGATGCTTTAACATCTCCTAAGAAAGGGGGAATAGAAGCAAAGAGTTAAACTCAACAAGTAAAACTAAGAAAAAAAAAAGATTGAAATAATGGAATTGAATTTGGCCATAACCACCCACACTCAACTATGCTTCAAGCCATTATCAAAATATTATACTTTCCACAATAACTCAATTAGTAACAGTACATTTACAAAATTTCCTAAAAAATATATTGATTAATCCATCTAAAGGTGACGCTGAAATTGATAGAACTTTGGTGGGTCTTTTACCTGCCATTGGAATCCCTAAGTGCATGAGTGGAAAACGCGGTGAGAGTAAAATGGATAGAGCTTTGGTGGGTCTTTTGGCCCTTTTGAAAGATGGAAGGGAGAACGTGTATCTAGCTAAAGATTGGGAAAAGGGGTATAAGGTTCGTTTGGATAGAACTTATTTTGCTGAAACTGAAAATTGAAAACTGAAAACACTGTAGTAAAATCATTTTTAAATGTGTGAATAGTGCTGTGAGACCCATTTTTAATGAAAAAGTTGCTGAAAAGTGAAATTTGTGAGACTCGTGAACAGTGCATTTGTGCACTGTTCATTGCTGAAAAGTCCATACATGCGGCTGGGTTAAAAAAAAAAAAAAAAAAAAAAAAAAAAAGCAAAACACGGACATGGACGGAGAAACGCGGATCCAAACGCCCTCATAATATCTTTTGTAACCGCAGATGATATACTTTGCCATATTTGTAATATTAATGAAGAAAAAAGATATATCAAGGATTTTTAAAAACAATGTTCATAAATTCACTAATTGAATTATAAAGAAAGAAACAAATAAAAATGAAGATCGAAACTCCTTACCAGGTCTGAGTTTGTTGAGCAGGAGAGGGAGAGAGAGAGAGAGAGAGATGAGGTAGAGAGACAAAGAGCATGAAGTTTTTTTTTGGGTCACCCCTTTGAAATGGAGGTTGGTAGCTGAAAGAGTTGAAACTCACGGTGTTGGAGCGGTCGCCTGGTGAAGGTTGAGACACAGGCAAGCAGAATATGAGAGAGAGAGAGAGAGAGAGAGTTTCTAAAATTTGAGTTGAGAGAGATTCTGAAATTTGATTTCAAAATGAGAGAGAAGAGGAGGAGGGCTATTGAAATATTCATGGGTAAAATGGTATTTTGAAAAAATGAGATGTGTCACATTTTAATTGGTTGGTCTTACCAAATGTGGTGCATGCGGAGAGTGTCTCATAAAATACTTTCTCTTCCTTGTGATCTTGATCACTCCGGTAGTGGAAATCAACCAAATGAAAATAAATTTTAGACCATTTTGGATTTTTTTTTTCTCTTCCAATCTTCTTAGTTTAATACAATAAAAAGAAATATTAACACGAAGGCATATTTCAAATCACAATATGATTCCCTCTTCCCTAAAACATTTGGAGTGGCCTTTTTAAGTTTGATCACATGCTGTGGTAAATTCATTACCGAATTATATCTTCCAAAAATTTTATAAATAAAAATAAAATTACCTGTCGTATACAAGTTCTAAGAAGGATTTGCCGAATTGAATGCAACTCAACTACAACAGCACTGATGTTCATCCTTTCTCTTGGATATTCTATGGAGCAAGCAATTCCAATTCCAAGTATCAAAATCAAGCATTCTTGAATTTTGAGACTCCCATTTTGATTCTCATTGCAAGTGTCATTCATCCTTCTCCCTCCCTCCTGTCTTTTAGGGAGAAGAATAGGATCTATAATATCAAATATTCGTTCTGGCAAATTTGCTTTGACAAAGTCATGAAGATTTAAGCTATCGTGGAAACTGTCATCGATAGGCTTTTTTCCTGTAAACATCTCTAATAATAATATGCCATAACTATAAACATCACTGTATATTGATACCTTGTTTCTCATACCATACTCTGCAATTGCATGTAACATATATTGTAGTAAACATACTTTCATAGCATAAAAAGAAGGGAAATAAAAAATATTAAGAGTTTCAAAGCATGTTTTTCAATGGGATAAAATAAAAATTACAGGGAAAAAAATATCTAGAAAATTTTGTTATAAGCATTCTATCTTCTATAGTAGGAAATATGAGAAAAGGAAAAGGAGTTAAATTTAAGAAATGTTAAATATATTTACCTGGAGGAGTATAACCAACCGTTCCTTTAACCCCAATGGAGCTTGATTGATTAGTAGAAGAATCGTGGACGATATCATGAAGGATTCTTGCCAACCCGAAGTCACTTACATGTCCAATCATTTCATCATCAAGAAGAACATTGCTAGGCTTGAGGTCACAATGAACAATTGGTGTTTCACAATGATGATGAAGATAATCCAATGCACTAGCAACATCAATGGCAATATTCAATCTTTGAAGAAGACTCAACTTCCTTTGTTTCTCAAGTGCCTCATTAATTTTTCTTGGAGTGGATGTAACCACTCATCTAGATTGCCATTTCCCATGAACTCGTATGCCATGCCTTAAAATCGTGACCTGATAGTTAAAACCTAAACATGCTATGAGCACCTTTACAAAATTTCGGTGTCTAATGTTTCTTAGAGCCTCACACTCAGCTTTGAAACTTTTGGAAGCTCCATGGCACCCTAAGTTCAGCACCTTGATAGCAACAATATGTTTATACTGATCAAGAATACCTTTATACACTGACCCAAAACTACCCACACCAATTAAATTAGCAGAAGAGAATCCATCAGTAGCATTGAAGAGACTTTCGTAAGACACATTTATAAGCAAATTTATAGAATCACTTGAGGTATTTTCTTTCCTTTTTTTTCTTAAAGAACAAAGACATTGAAATGATAGGACCAAGTTTGCTCCAATAAGCCCGAAAAGTATTAACATCAACGTAAGAGTCAACTTTCTCTTCATGGATTTTTTGTTGTTGCAGTTAGGAAGTTGAAACTTTCACATGACCCCACAAAGCTTACCATTTCCCTTAATCCAAGTTGCACTTGCATTCTTGAAAACTCCAGTTGTTGGTACCTCAACCTCAAAATGGTTGTACGAGAGATTCAATAATTTTAAGAAATCAAAACTCTCCAAAAATTTTGGAATCATGCCAGAAAAATTATTGTTAGAAAGGTCTAAATGTTCAAGACCTCTTAATGATTCCCAAGATGAAGGAACAATCCCTTGGAAAAAGTTTCTTCTTATGGCTAGAAATTCTAGCTTTACACAACTTGAAAGACTAGCCGGTATTTTACCAAACCACATATCTTTAGAAATATCTAAATATTCTAAATTTTTCAAATTTCCTATTTCCATGGGAAGGACACCAGTGAATTGGTTGCCACACAAGTCAAGGCTATTTAGTGAAAATGAGAGACCAATATCTTGCAAGGATATAATACCGCTAAGATTGTTATGGGAAAGATTAAAAGTTACCAAATTTTGGCATTGACTTAGACTTGAAGGGATGCTTCCCTGAAGATTATTGTCTCCTAAATATAACTCCAACAAATTTGTTAAATTTCCAAGAGAAGATGGAATGTTCCCAATGAAATTGTTTTGAGATAAATCCAAAAATTGTAATTTCTGAAAGTTTTCAAGTATAGAGGGGATGTTACCTGAAAATTTATTGTTCCACATTTCTATATCCTCTAAGTTGATCAGATTCCCTATAACACTAGGAATATTTCCAAATATTTTATTATTATTCAAAAAGAAAAAGATAAGACTAGTTGAGATGTTGCGAATACATTTAGGCAACTCCCCCCAAAGTTGTTGGTATTTATCTCCAAATCTCTTAGGTTGGTAGCATTTGAAAAAGAACAGAAAAAACTCAAGTCATTTGCTCCTCCATTTCCAAGCTGGTTTTCAGCAATGAAAAACAACCTCACTCTATTTAGCTTCTCTAAAGAAGGAACTTTTCCAGTTAGTTTATTCCCAGCCAAATTTCGAATACATAAATTCGAGGCACTAGATATTGAAATGGGGATAGATCCAATAAACTGGTTGTTGCTGATGGTAAATGTTTCTAAATTTGGTAAAATGATACCTATTTTTGATGGAAGATGACCTTGGATTTGGTTAACTGTTACATCATTATTTGTTATTGAAGAGATATTGAAGAATAAGGGAGAAATTGTACCAGACAACCTATTTGAACCCACAGCAAAGATTTTAAGTTTGGTCAATTGGCCAAAAGAATCAGGGATACTCCCATCCAAGTTATTATAAGCTATAGAAAAACCTTCTAGAGATAATAAGTTTCCAAAAGAAGGTGGGATAATTCCTGTCAAAACATTTTTATGAATAGCAAAGATTCGGAGCTTTGACAAGGTGCCAAGCTCTGTGGGGATTTCTCCAACCAGATTATTAACAGCCGCATGAAACACTCTGAGTTTGGCACAACTGGATAAATTGCTAGGAATTGTTCCACTTATTGTGTTATTGTTCAATAGCAAGACTTCTAGTCTGTGCAAACGGCCAATTTCTGGAGGAATTTCATTATAAAAGCTATTGTTTTCAAGGTTTAGCTTCCACAAAAAACTTAAATTTCCAACATTCGGGGATATAGAGCCTACCAGTTTTTGAGAGTGCAGGTCCAACGCAGTGACCCTTTGATGTCGGCGACCACAGGAAACACCTTTCCATTGGCAAAAGTGGATGCTATCGTTCCAAGAGCTCATGACCCCGAGAGGATCTTTACTAATCTTGGCTTTGAAGTCTAGCAATGCCAACCGGTCTGTCTCATTATTCTCACCAAGCACAGAGGTGAAACAAAAGCCAAAGCAGCAGAGAAGGATGAACGTGTGCATGGAAAAAGATGATAATGGTGGAGCTGGAATCAGGTGTGAACAAGGCCCCGTGCAATGTGGTTGAAAAGGCTTTTGCTTAACTAAATTGCTGGTTAACTAGACTTTGAAATGGTACAACTGTGTGTTTGGTTGCTTTGCAGCTCAAGAAGAAGCAAATTTATAGCTAGGGAAAGAAGAGAATCCTCGCACGCAATATGTTTTGAGATTTATTTTTCCTCTTAAACTGATGGCAAGCCAAATAAGTTTGGGTAGGTGAAATCAGAAAAGTGTACCCACGGCAATAAATGTAGTGGGTGAAAAAATAGTTGCAAATTGCTATTACTTTGGTTGAGTTAAAACTTAAAGACATTAAGACTCTGTTTGAATAGAATTTATTGTTGAAAATTAAAAATTGAAATTGAAAATATTGTAGTAAAATAATTTTTAAATGTGTGAATAGTGATGCAGGACTTATTTTTAATAAAAAATTAATAAAAAAGTACATGAACAGTGTCGCACAGTGCCGTACAATGCGTGCACTACACACATGTCCCCCTCTACCAAAACAAAAAACAAAAAACAAAAAACAAAACGTTAATGCAGAAATAATCTAAATCAAACGCCCTCTAAGTGTACGAAAGTACTACTCCATAGACTTTATTATTTTTAAATGAGTTTTTATAGGGATAGTATTTTAAACTTTTTTGAAATTGGATAAGGTCTACTTTTTTTTCTTTTTTTTTTTTGAGAATCGGATAAGGTCTACTTAATTAGCTTATTTTCATTGGATATGTTAAAAAAAAAAAAAAAAAAAAAAAACCAAGAGTATTGACATCAATTTTTGTTTAAAAATAAAAAATTTACAGGGACAAAAAGTACTTCATTTGCATACATCATGTTCCAGAGATCTAAACGAACAATTTTTAGAGCAACCACATCAGCTCTTTTAAAAATTTCCTCTATTTTACACAAAAAAAACTACATTTCTATTTTACACTATCACTATCTACATCAGTTCATCTATTTTAATCAACTTTTAATTAAATAATCAACTTTATTAAATTTTTTTATTTCTCTTTTAACTACTATATACATACCCGCGTGATTCTCTCTCTACCATCTGAAACTGCTCTCTCTCTCTCTCTCTGTCTCTCTCTCTTTCTCTCTCTCTCTGTACCCATTTTCCAGACCACAGCTCCGACGAGCTCCGATCCGACGATCCACCACAGCTCCGACGAGCTCCGATCCGACGATCCACCACAGCGACGAGCGACGAGCTCCGATCCGACGATCCACCACAGCTCCGACGAGCTTCGATTCGATGATCCACCACAGCGACGAGCGACGAGCTCCGATCCGACGATCCACCACAGATCCACCATCCACACTCCGATCCGACCTCCGATCCACCATCCACAGCTCCAATCCAAGTTCCGACCCACGATCTACACTCCGATCCATCATCCACACTCCGATCCGAGCTCCGATCCACCATCCACAGCTCCGATCCGAGCTCCGACCCACGATCCACACTCCGATCCACCATCAACACTTCGTCCCGAGCTCCGATCCACCATCAACACTTCGTCCAAGCTCCGATCCACCATCCACGATCCACGAGCTATGTATTGTGTATCTGTCTTTTTTTTCTTTTTTTTAGCAAGTGTATCTGTGTGGATTTGTTTGTGCATGGGATGAGCAGTTAACTGGGAGAAGAGAGAGAAAAAAACGAGCCAATGAAAAATGATTAAAAAATTGGATAACTGAGCTACAGTACCCGTGTAAATTTACACGGTACTGTAGCAATTTGAAGGAGCCTCTAAAATATACACAGTTATGCATGAGCTGGTGTGGGTTATTTTTGATCAAAAATGTGTAAATTTGAGCTTTTTTTTCATTATACACACTTATACAAGAGCTGATGTGGTTGCTCTTATAGTACTATTCTTATACCCTCTGTAATATCAAAAACTATAATTTGGAACACCGCGGGAATGAGAATACACTAATTTATACAAAAGTACAGTTGTAATTTTTCTTTATAAAATCAGGTTTTAAGAAGGTCTAGGCAAAATAAACAAGATCTGTTAGAAAATAAGCTAAAACAAACAAACCAATTATAAAGTCTCACATAGAGAAAATTATTTCAATAATTTTAATTTACTTATATTACATGATGAAAGTAGAAAATACAAATAATACTCAAGGAAAATAGACTTTTATTATTAAAACTACAAATTATGGTAGACGAATAAAATAATTTCAAATAAATAAACTTCTTTTATATTGCTAAAAAAAATTCGGTAATCGGTTTTTTATTTTTAAATAGTTGAAATCTTGATATAGAGGGTTTCACCTAGAATATTATGTTAATATTGTTAATATACTTCAGTGCACGCTATATAGAAAATCATGTCATAGCCTACTCATAGGAAGTGTAACACTTATGTTGAATCATAGGATACAAACTCATATAAGACTTAATTTTTTACCATATACTATATGGTACTCCTTATCTTATATTATTGGTCCTATTTAGAAAATATACTTTTTAAGAAAATATCATTTAATGTATATGCATTATCTTTCAAATAAAAATTTATAATTTTTCAAAGCCATCATTCTCAATTTAAACTCAAATAAAACTAATCAAAAATGAGTATGGACTTCTCAAGTAAAATAAAATGATAAGTTACAAGATTTATCAAATAAATTTTATTCTATCTTTTTGGAGATGGTTAGAAGCATTTCTTACTAAATATGCTAACGTGACAGCTTGAATCCATGCTAAGTACCGAATCTATGCTAAGTGTTTGGGGAAAATTTATGAGGTACTCTAGGAATATACTTCCTCCCTCTCACATAGAGGTGGATCCCACCCACCATGGGGCTCACCTCTATGTGAGAGGAAGAGAGTATATTTCAAGAGTACCCAATAATAACTAATGCTTGGGAGGTACTGATCCACCTAAAGTACTCTATATTAATTGGATTTTCAAAGATGACCATATTTTGCGGCATCCCATAATTAATAATATATCTCACAAGTAAATTCAAATTTCTTTATGTATAATTCATTTATTTAATAATTAAACTGTCAATGGTAAAATTGAAAGTTAAAATTGCTATATAACATATATAGCACTTAAAACTTTGTCATTCTGCATGTGATGTTTTAAGGTTGGGGTGACTTCTTATTGGTGGACTAGAGCCATCCGATTTTGCACTCAAAATCTGATCAAACGAGTGAAAAGTAATGGAAACGGAAAAATGAACAGAAAGCTCATATTGTAATTTATGCTTTGTATGCATGACTCACAAGATAGTAAGGATTATTGTTAAAAAATGAAGACTTGATTGGAGCTTAAGAGAATAGGGATCACTATTACAAATGAGTCTTTCTTTTTCTTTTTTTGGCTGAATACTATTAAAATTGAGGGATTAAGATTAGGTGCAATACCTCTCTTCCCTCTCACCAAATATATATACACCTTTTTAGCCTTTAATTCTTTCTTTTTTAATTTTTTATTTAATGGTTGAGATTAAAAATTGCTTTTTTCAGTTCTCAATCTCAGCCATCGAGAAGTACTACATCAATCGCAATATCGGATCTCAATCCAAAAATGAGTAGGCTCATGGGACTATGGGACCAAGTGAATAAAATACGATAACTACAATAAGTAAAAACTAACATATTTACTACTATTTACAAGTCACGGTGACTAACGGACCAGTCTTTGTAAGTGAAAAAGGCCCAGCCCACTCGTCAGTAAGGGAGCCCATTGGAGTCGGTGTTTTTTCTCCGTTTGTCCGTTTGAATAAAACTTATTACTGAAAACTGAAAATACTGTTGCAAAATAATTTTTAAATGTGCGAATAGTACCGTGAGACCCATTTTTAATATTTTTTTTGAATGAAGTGCTTGTGGGTCCCATGAACAGTGCACTGTCTCCTAAAAGCTGGTGCGCGTGGATAAAAAAAAAAAGAAAAAAAAGGAAGAAAACGCAAAACGTAGACGCAGGATAATCCTATCCAAACGCTACCTAAGGCTTGGTTTGGATACGGATGAAACATTAAGTGTTTGCGTCTTTAGCGGTTTTTTTTCCCCTTTTGTTGCACGCGTTTCAGAGGGGACAATTTAATGTTCAAGCACTGTTCACGTACTGTTCATAGGACCCACAACCACTTTATTCAGAAAAATATATTAAAAATATGTCACACAGTACTATTTACATTTTTAAAAATTATTTTACTACAATGTTTTTAATTTTTAGTTTTCAGCTGTATATAAACAGACCCTAAGATAACCCCTATATTGGATTTAAGGTCTCTTATTGAAGTATCTATACTATTATACTATTATTTAAGGGACTTTTTATATTTGAATTCCTCATTTTTTTTAGTTCAAAAATACCCCTTATACCCCTATGTTTAAGTAGAAATAAAACTAAAAGACAATCTTATAAAAATGCAACTCTAACATCTATTAAAATATTACTTAAAAAATAAGAATACTTTCCTATTAATTTTTAAATTACCTTATCTACTTATAAATTATATTTTAAAATAAAAATTTTATATATAAAATAAAAAAATATATAATTTTTGTTTTACAAAATTAGACCACTTAAAAAAAAGAAAAAACTCATTACACATTTGCGCTTATGATGAATCTAGTATCTTTATTAAGCTTGTACAGGCTGTGTTGGCAACACGGCATTAGCGTGGTGTACTTCCTCGCACGCAATATGTTTTTGAGATTTATTTTTCCTCTTAAACTGATGGCAAGCCAAATAAGTTTGGGTAGGTGAAATCAGAAAAGTGTACCCACGGCAGTAAATGTACTGGGTGAAAAGATAGTTGCAAATTGCCATTACTTTGGTTAGGTTAAAACTTAAAGACTTTTTAAGAGTACAAAAGTACTACTCCATAGACTTTATTATTTTTAAATGAGTTTTTATGGGGATGGTATTTTAAACTTTCTTGACATTGGATAAGGTCTACTTTTTTTTCTTTATTCTTTTTTTTGAGAATCCGATAAGGTCTACTTAATTGAGTTTTTTGGTTAAAAATTGTAAAAAACGAAGTTTATTATTGTTATAGGTACTGTTTAAAGTTATTTGGCAAAATAAAAAAAGAGACTGAATTTCGGCAACTATATTGCCGAAATTGCAAGAAAAAGTAGGATGTGTTAGGGGAGAGAGAAAATTGAATTTCAGTAATGACATTACCGAAATTCTTGTCCTGCCCTGCTGCCCGTGAAGTGCCCAAAATACTGAAATGGAAAACCAATTGTGGCAATGGCATTGCCGAAAATGGGAGGAAAAAAAAAAAAAGAATTGTGGCAACCAAGTTGCCGAAAATGGAGGGAAAAAAGAAAAGAAAAAAGATGCTACGTCCACAATATTTTTCACAATAAATTACCGGTGGTTAGTTGTTATTGGTTCAAATTTGAACCTAACACTAAGATAACTTTTTTGCTCTAATAATAACAATAAGTAACAACTTGTTATTTATGATTTGTTGTAAAAATATTGTGAAAATTTTGTGAACGTATTATTTCTAAAAAAAATCGTGGAGCTGAAATAGAAGGAAAAGAAAAAAAAAAAAGAAAAAAAAAAAAGGGGGCAATGTGGCAATGCCATTGCCGAAATAGAGGGAAATTTTTCCCTCTATTTCGGCAATGGCATTGCCACATTGCCCCTTTTTTCTTTTTTTTTCTTTTTGCTTTTTTTTTTTCGGCTCCACGATTTTTTTTAGAAATGATACGTTCACAATATTTTTACAACAAATCATAAATAACAAGTTGTTACTTATTGTTAGGTTCAAATTTAAACCAATAACAACTAACTACCTGTAATTTATTGTGAAAAATATTGTGGACGTAGCATCTTTTTTCTTTTCTTTTTCCCTCCATTTTCGGCAACTTGGTTGCCACAATTCTTTTTTTTTTTTTTTTTCCTCCCATTTTCGGCAATGCCATTGCCACAATTGGTTTTCCATTTCAGTATTTTGGGCACTTCACGGGCAGCAGGGCAGGAAAAGAATTTCGGTAATGTCATTACCGAAATTCAATTTTCTCTCTCCCCTGACACATCCTACTTTTTCTTGCAATTTCGGCAATATAGTTGCCGAAATTCAGTCTCTCTCCTTATTTTGCTAAATAACTTTTAACAGTACCTATAACAATAATAAACTTCGTTTTTTACAATTTTTAGCTAAAAGACTCCTACTTAATTAGCTTATTTTCATTGGATATGTTAAAAAAATAAAATAAAAAAACAAGAGTATTGACATCAATTTTTGTTTTAAAAATAAAAAATTTACATGAACAAAAAGTCACTTCATTTGCAAAACATCATGTTCCAGAGATCTAAACGAACAATTTTTATAGTAGTATTCTTATACCCTTGCGTCTGCGTTTAGAGAGATTACGCTTCAACTCTTTTTTTTTTTTTTTTTTTTTATTCACGTGTTTTTTGCTTTTTGAAGACAAATAACATTATTTATCACTGTTTATTTACTGTTTCGATACTGTTTACATACTGTTTATGAGACTTACAAACTTTTTATTCAAAAAAAATATTAAAAATATATTTCATATTACTATTACATATTAAAAAATTATTTTGATATAGTATTTTCAATTTTCAGCAATAAATTTTATCTAAAAAAAAAAAAAAACAGTGGAATACATGTCTATCTAGAGGGTGAAACAAAACGTGTGGTTGAAAAAAAAAAGTAAAAATAAATAAATTAAAGAAAAGGTGGCTTGATGGGGTACATGTCTATCCTGGAAGGAATTTTACAAAACAAAAATTACAAATTGTATTACAACACAACAAATTTTCACAAATTTTTCACAACAATTGAGCTGTCAAATCTTTTATATGTAAAAATAAAATAAAATAATAGATTAGGATTGACCACAACTAAAAACAAAAAATATTGTGAAAATATTGTCACATTTTATTGTAGGACAATATTTAGCTGCGAATTAGTTGTAATTTTAGACTATGAAATTAATTGTAATCTTAAATTACAAAATTGGTTTAATATTTTTTTTATTGGAGGTGAATTTTGACATATCAATCATTGGATTACATTTTTTTCTTATATCTTTTATGCTTACCAAATTTCTAGAGAATTAAAAATCAATAACTATGTCATCAATAAATTTTTTAAATTCCAAGTTTTTGTGGTTTAAAATTATGCATAACATGCACTTTATTTCCTCAAAAAAAAATTAAGCACAATATATAAACTTATAAATCATATAGTGTTTTTGTGGTTTAAAATTATGCATAACATATACACCTTATTTCCTCAAAAAAAATTATGCATAATATATAAGCTTATAAATCATATAGAGTTTTATATGATTTATAAGCTTATATATTATGCATAATTTTTTTTGAGGAAATAAAGTGCAAATGTTATGCATAATTTTAAACCATAAAAACTTGTAATTTAAAAAATTTATTAACGACATAGTTATTGATCTTTAATTCTCTAGAAATTTTGCTAGCATGAAAGATATAAGAAAAAGATGTAATTCAATGATGGATATATTAAATTTACCTCTAATAAAAAGATATTACAACCAATTTTGTAATTTAAAATCACAGCTAATTTTGTAGTCTAAAATTACAGCTAATTTCGTAGCTAAACATCATCGTACAATAAAATGTAAGAATATTTTCATAATATTTTTGTTTTTAATTTTAGTCAATCCTAATATTATATATATATATATATAATATATATATATATATATAATATATAATATATATATTTTACATATGAAAGATTTGACAACTCAACTGTTATGAAAATTTGGTGTATTGTAATACATTTGTAATTTTTATTTTGTAAAATTCCTACCAGGATAGACATGATCCCATTAAGCGACCTTTTACTTCAGTATATTTATTTTTACTTTTTTTTTTTTTTTTTTTTCAACCACACGTTTTGTTTCACCCTTACACTTATCTTCTCCCAAGGCCCATCAGCCTGCTACTCCTTTCTGCATATCTTTTCTTATCTTTTAAAATTTTTACGTTCTACGGTATGAAACTCTTGGCTCAACTTCCTTGTCTTCTATGTTTTTTTTCACGGCTTTCTTTTCTAACTCGGTTCGTCTCCCTCAAAAAAATTTTATGTTCTCCCATATGTTCTTATGGTTTTTTTTTTTTTGGATGTACTGATGTTGGTTGTTTTTCTGTGAGATGGTTTTATTTTTTGGGATGTATTGATGTTAACTGTTTCTTGTGAGATGGTTTTTTTTTTTTTTTTTGGATCTGCTGATGTTGGTGGTTTCCTGAGGATTGTGATTTTAGTTTTTTTTTAATACTTTTTTATGTTGGTTGTTTCCTGTGAGAGGATTGTGATTTCAGCTTTTTTTTTTTTTGGGGTAAGATGTTTGGTGTTGTTTTCCTGTGTGAGACGCCTGACTAAGGCTTTAGTTGGTGAGGGACGGGAAAAAGGGTATTTTGGTCTCTTTATTTATTTTTTCCTATAAAGCTGATCCACATTTGATAAAAAGACACATAAAGCTGTGTAAAAGACTGCAAAGAAGCTAGGCAACGTTAGCACAACCCTTGGGTTGTCTTATAAGTTGTAACTGTGGGCTGCACTGCACAGTTGCGCCGCTGTGCGCCTGTGCAGTGCAGCCTGCACTCCAGCCTGCACTTCTGCATTAAAAATTAAAAATAAAAAAAAGAAACCGGGTTGTGTTATAAGTTATCACTGTAGGCTGCACTGCACGGTTGCGCAGCCTGTGCACTCAGCCTGTACTTCTATGATCTATCATCCTATGGCTACATCTTCTGCATTATTAAAAAGAATAAAAAAAAAAGTGAGAAACCGGTTTGTCTTATAAGTTGCAACTGTGGGCTGCACTGCACAGTTGCACACTGTGCAGCACAGCGCAGCCTGTGCACTCCAGCTGCACTCCTATCATCCTATGGCTCAATCTTCTGCATTTAGGATAAATGGGCATTTTTAATTCATTTTATTAACTTAAAATTTTTTTAATTAAAATATATAAATAAATATTTTATGAATTTTGTTAATGCATATTTTAAGGGCATACAATAATTAATTATTTTTTAAAAAAAATTTATCAAAAATTAAAAAAATATTGACAACTTTTTTAATTTTTAAAATTTTTTTATTAAAAATAGATGACTTAAGGCACATATTAATCGGACTCATATTTTATATATATAATTTATTTTTACAAGGGCCTTCTTTTATTGGTGTTGTACAGCACCGTTAATGCAATAAAAATTCAAATAAAATATTCATGTTTTTTTAAGGATATGAAAAAAGTTGAGTATGTATTAGGCGTGTGTCAGTTTAAATAGAAAAAGTCAAATCATTTTGCAATTAGACCAAAATGTCCTTGAACCCAAAATTGAAAAAACGTGTTTTTTAGAAGGTGTTTGGTAGAGTAGTTTAAGATAAGATTTTTGTAGATTTTTTAAATACGTGTGGGTGAAAAAGTGTGTGAAAATATGTGTAATGTTGTTTAAAATGTAAAAATGTGAGTTTAAAATGCTAAACCAAATAGGCCCTTAATGCCCTGAAGAAGGCTATACAAGCGTAAGTGATTTATTGCATCTATCTTCACCAAATTGTTTTCTGCAATCACAAGTGCCTTGCTAAGTAAGGAAAAAAAAAATCACAAAAGTTACAAACTAGGCTAAAGGATATTAAAATGTGTTACAAATGAACAAAAAAATAAAATAAAGCAAAATAAAAACCCAAAATTCTAAAAAAAATTTAGAGAAGTGAAAAATTCTGAAGCTTGAACTATGACAACAACCTATTTTTTCATGTGCTGATATTCAAGTTCATTGAGTTTATTTGGCCCTTGAGAATGCTAAGTGCTTAATCTTTTCAATATATATTTATTGTTCATAATCATAGTTTTTACAAGAGTGATTTATCTGTGTGAAAAATGTTATTATTGGATGCAAATACCTTGAAAGTAAGCCAAAGCATTGGAGCCCGAAACATGTTGTGATAGTGAAGGAGATTGAGAATGTAGAGGAAGAAAGAAGATGTGTGTACGAGAAGGAAAATGGAGAAATGTAGAGGAAGAACGAAGATAAAGGTGTGGAGGAAAGCAGATAAAGGAGATGAAGAAAGTGGATATTTGTGAAGAAATGGGTGGATGAGAAAAAAAGACGGAAAAAAATTAAAAAAAGAAATGAAAACAAAGGATCATACGTGGGTGTAGGATAAGGGTATAAATAAACATTTTATTTAATAAAAATATATAATTTAATAAAAATATTTGTTTATATAATAAAAATATAGTGACGCTATTTTTTTTTAGCTATTTGGAACCACAAAAGTACTTAGCTAATTAAAAAATTTAAGTATAATGCCATAATATTCTCAAAATGAAAATATAACACCCAAAAAAGAAAAAGAAAAAGAAAAAAACACAAGAGAAGCATCAATTAACAATGGTCAATGACATAAGATTGTCAAAAATAACAAAATATTGGATTCAATCCCAATTCAAAATTACAAGTTCAAGAGCTTCTACCTAACAGTTCAAACAAAATATTGGATTCAATCCCATTTCACTTGAAGTACATGTTTTCCTCTCTTTTTTTTGCACCATTTGAGGAAGTACAAGTCTCTTTCTCCGGACACGTAGAGATGTTATGACCAACATGCCTACAAAGCCCATGATTGGCCGGAAGAAATCTTACACTTGAAGGAGACAACAATTCATGATTGTAATCTATAACAAAAATAGTGACATGTCATTTTTGCGGAAAAATGTCTATTGACTTTTGCAATACAATAGTTAAACGAACTTTGTATCCACATTTTAAAGACATTCTATTTCGTTGCTCCTTAGATGGATCCACCATTTTTAGTGGTTGCCTACCTTCCCGATGACAAAAGAAATTACGCCTTCCTATTTCTCCATTTTTTTTTTCTTCAAGTGACCTTTTCGAATTGTAAAACCATTTCAATTTGCATAATTTTTATAGAAAATGAAAGTTTCTTCTTCACTAAGAAAACATTGACCAACAAAAGGCTCAAATTCATTTTCAATAGAATATATATCCTCATATTCTTCAATAACCCCTGTCTCATCTATTGGACATTCATTCCAATCAACCATTTCCCCTCGACATGTGTTATTATTTTTTCCATCATTCGGAAACTCATTTAACTCAACACAATTCCTTAAAACACTTCCATTAATCTCACTTGCAATTAAATTTTCATCAATTTGTGCTATATTAAAACAAGAATTCAAAAAAAAAATCAATATCATATTATACGTTAAATGAAATATGGATTACAAAAAAAAAAATAAAGCAAAATAAAACCCAAAATTCTAAAAAAAATTTAGAGAAGTGAAAAATTCTGAAGCTTGAACTATGACAACAACCTATTTTTTCATGTGCTGATATTCAAGTTCATTGAGTTTATTTGGCCCTTGAGAATGCTAAGTGCTTAATCTTTTCAATATATATTTATTGTTCATAATCATAGTTTTTACAAGAGTGATTTATCTGTGTGAAAAATGTTATTATTGGATGCAAATACCTTGAAAGTAAGCCAAAGCATTGGAGCCCGAAACATGTTGTGATAGTGAAGGAGATTGAGAATGTAGAGGAAGAAAGAAGATGTGTGTACGAGAAGGAAAATGGAGAAATGTAGAGGAAGAACGAAGATAAAGGTGTGGAGGAAAGCAGATAAAGGAGATGAAGAAAGTGGATATTTGTGAAGAAATGGGTGGATGAGAAAAAGACGGAAAAAAATTAAAAAAAGAAATGAAAACAAAGGATCATACGTGGGTGTAGGATAAGGGTATAAATAACATTTTATTTAATAAAAATATATAATTTAATAAAAATATTTGTTTATATAATAAAAATATAGTGACGCTATTTTTTTTTAGCTATTTGGAACCACAAAAGTACTTAGCTAATTAAAAAATTTAAGTATAATGCCATAATATTCTCAAAATGAAAATATAACACCCAAAAAAGAAAAAGAAAAAGAAAAAAACACAGAGAAGCATCAATTAACAATGGTCAATGACATAAGATTGTCAAAAATAACAAAATATTGGATTCAATCCCAATCAAAATTACAAGTTCAAGAGCTTCTACCTAACAGTTCAAACAAAATATTGGATTCAATCCCATTTCACTTGAAGTACATGTTTTCCTCTCTTTTTTTTGCACCATTTGAGGAAGTACAAGTCTCTTTCTCCGGACACGTAGAGATGTTATGACCAACATGCCTACAAAGCCCATGATTGGCCGGAAGAAATCTTACACTTGAAGGAGACAACAATTCATGATTGTAATCTATAACAAAAATAGTGACATGTCATTTTTGCGGAAAAATGTCTATTGACTTTTGCAATACAATAGTTAAACGAACTTTGTATCCACATTTTAAGACATTCTATTTCGTTGCTCCTTAGATGGATCCACCATTTTTAGTGGTTGCCTACCTTCCCGATGACAAAAGAAATTACGCCTTCCTATTTCTCCATTTTTTTTTCTTCAAGTGACCTTTTCGAATTGTAAAACCATTTCAATTTGCATAATTTTTATAGAAAATGAAAGTTTCTTCTTCACTAAGAAAACATTGACCAACAAAAGGCTCAAATTCATTTTCAATAGAATATATATCCTCATATTCTTCAATAACCCCTGTCTCATCTATTGGACATTCATTCCAATCAACCATTTCCCCTCGACATGTGTTATTATTTTTTCCATCATTCGGAAACTCATTTAACTCAACACAATTCCTTAAAACACTTCCATTAATCTCACTTGCAATTAAATTTTCATCAATTTGTGCTATATTAAAACAAGAATTCAAAAAAAAAAATCAATATCATATTATACGTTAAATGAAATATGGATTACAAAAAAAAAATAATAATAATAATAGTACTTTCTTGAGGTAGTTCATTTAAGTCAAAGTAATTCAATGGAACAAGTTGATAAGTCTCACTTGCAACTAAATTGTCATTCATTTGTGCTACATTAAAACAAAATAAAAACTATCCACATTAGGATAAATAAAAAGAAAAACATGATACAAATAGAGTTGCACTCAATTTGAACTTTTCTTCATCTCTCTTTTTCTTTTTTTTCTTTTTTTGAAGTAGGTTTGATAATGGTAAAGTGAATGAAAATGAGTTTCCTATTGGTAAAGTGAAAGAAGATGAAAAGTAAAATATTGATAAAGTAAAATTGGATAGAAAATAAAAAGTGAAATGACAGGAAAATATATTAAAGGTGTGTTAAGGGAGTATTTTTGTCCTATAATTACTGAAAAAACCAAAATACACGTTTTACACAAACCAAAGCTGAAAAGTAAATTTTTTGCCCATTTCCTATGCAGATGGGACCAGGAGCTGGTTTTAATATGTGCTGGCCGGCACTTGTTAACAAAACCGTTCTTTTATTTGAAGGATTTAAACGATTGCATGACTTATTGAGCTGGCCTATAGTAATAGTATGGCATGACAAAGACGACCTGTCCATCAACATCATAACTACCGCGAGGCAATTAGTTGCAGACGGACTAGCAAAACGAGAAAGGGAGTAAAGCAGCCAACTTAGAATATATACACAATGTCCTCCATTGCTCCATGGTTCATTTTGCATATAGACACTAACTACAAGCGAAAAGGAAATATAAACAAAATTTTCAGATTTGTGAGATGTAAAAATAGAGAAAAAATATATGGTAAAGAAAATAATTATACAAGATAATATTTATGTAATTTGACAATTTATTTATATCCATGGAGTTATAGGGAGAAATTTCACCATTCACGGGAAAAATATACGACATACGGCAATACAGTTTTTTCTCTAAAAAACAACACACAAAATACTAATTTTCAAAACAACAGTTCAACTTGGGTCTATCAACCGAAACCTCCGCTTCATGGACTAAGTCTTAGATAATTCCCCATTGATTACCATAGCAATTTTTTTCAGGTCTAATCATAATCCAGATCAAATATAACTAGACTGCACAAAATCTAACATGATATACTTTGCTTTTAAATATTAAATAAATCCCTATTTTTCACACATAAAATCTACTAACTATATAAAAAGGAGTCTTTTGGGTAAATATTGTTAAAAGTGAAGTTTTTTAGGGTTATAGTTACTGTTCCAAGTTATTTGGGAAAATGAGGAGAGAGAGTGAATTTCGGCAACACTGTTGCCGAAATTCTAAGAAAAGTTTGAGAGAGAAAATGAAAAATGAGGAGATAGAAAGTTTGGAATTTTACCAACAGTGTTGCCGAAATTCCTTCTGCCCAACCCTGCCCAATTCAGTTAGTGCCCATGCACGAGTGGCCAAAAGGAAAAAAAAAAAAAAAAAAAAAAAAAGGTGTGTGGCAATCCCATTGTCGAAAATGGAGGGAAAAGGGAAAAAAAAAAAAAAAAAAAAAAGAATGGTGGCAATGTAGTGCCGAAATAAGGGAAAAAAAAAAAGAATTAGGGTAATGGGGTTGCCGAAATAGGGGGGAAAGAGAAAAAAAAATTATGGCAATGGAATTGCCGAAATAAAGGGGAAAGGAAAAAAAAGAAAAGAAAAGAATGGTGGCCATGTAGTGCTGAAATAGGGAAGGGGAAAAAAAAAATTTATGGCAATGGAATTGCCGAAATAGGGGGGAAAGAGGAAAAAAAAAAAGAATTATGGCAATGAGATTGCCGAAATAGGGGGAAAGGAAAACAAAAAAAGAAGAAGCAGGAATTGTGGCAATGGTATTGCCGAAATAGGGGAAAAAAAAAAAGAATTATGGCAATGGGATTGCCGAAATAGGGGCAAAAAAAGGAAAATTGTGACCATGGTGTTGCCGAAATAGGGGAAAGAAAAAAAAAATTGTGGCAATGCCATTGCCGAAAATGAGAAAAAAAATTAAAAAAAAAAAGAAAAGAAAACCAATTGTGGCAATGGCATTGCCAGGGGGAAAACAACAAACTCAAGTACGCTGAGTGTTTAATTCTTATCCGTCTGTCTGAAATAAATTCAAGTACCGTTTGATTCTTATTCAAAGTATATAGATTCTAAAACGTACATGAAAGAAAGTTATAGAAGAGAAAAAATGATTGATGTGCACCGTAAATAAAAAATTTATAAAAAAACTGAGATTTTTGTAGCGATTCTTTGCAGTGGCATTGCCGAAATAAAAGGAAAATAAAAAAAATGTACACAATATTTTTTTTTTCAATATTTTTACAATAAATTATAGGTGGTTAGTTGTTGTTGGTTCAAATTTGAGCTCAACCCTAAGATACTTTTTTGCCCTAATAATAACAACTAGTAACAACCTGACACTTATAATTTGTTGTGAAAATATTCACATCTTCCTCTCATTCTTATTTTCTGCTTGAAATGATTCCATTCATCCTTCCCAATAAAAGCATATCACGCCTAAAATTTAGTTTTAGAGATTCTTTTTACTTTTTATCCCTCCTCCCTGTGACAAGTCTCCTCAGAAAGTTGATCTTTTTGGCCTTTTGTTTTTTTATGAACTGTGTTGTATTTGATAAATTTTTATTAGTATAATTTAAAGTACACAAATATTCTTATTCAGATTCTTATCCATACATGGGAGAAATTTATGGAAGAAAAAATGATTGATGTGCACGGTGTAAACAACAAAAAACCAAAAAAATTGAGAATTTTGCAAAGATTCTTTGCGGTGGCATTGCTGAAATAAAAGGAAAAAAAAAAAAAAAAAATACACAACATTTTTATTTTTACAATAAATTATAGGTGGTTTTTTGTTGTTGGTTCAAATTTGAACCCAACGCTAAGATACTTTTTTGCCCTAACAATAATAATTAGTAATAACCTGACACTTATAATTTGTTGTGAAAATATTCAACTCTTCCTCCCATTCTTATTTTCTGCCTGAAATGATTCCATTCATCCTTCCCAATAAAAGCATATCACACCTAAAATTTAGTTTTAGAGATTCTTTTTACTTTTTATCCCTCCTCCTTGTGACAAGTCTCCTCACAAACTTGGTCTTTTTGGCCTTTTGTTTTTTTATGAACTGTGCTGTATTTGGTAAATTTTTATTAGTACAATTTAAAGTACATAGATATTCTTATTCAGATTCTTATCCATGCATGGGAGAAATTTATGGAAGAAAAATTGTTGATGTGCATGGTGTAAACAACAAAAAAACAAAAAAAAACTGAGGATTTTGCAGAGATTCTTTGCAGTGGCATTGCCGAAATAAAAGGAAAAAAAAAAAACGTACACAACATTTTTATTTTTACAATAAATTATAGGTGGTTATTTGTTGTTGGTTCAAATTTGAACCCAACGCTAAAATAATTTTTTGCCCTAACAATAACAACTAGTAACAACTAACACTTATAATTTGTTGTGAAAATATTCACCTCTTCCTCTTATTCTTATTTTCTACCTGAAATGATTCCATTCATCCTCCCCAATAAAACCATATCACGCCTAATATTTGGTTTCAGATATTCTTTTTACTTTTTATCCCTCCTCCCAATGACAAGTCTCCTCACAAATTTGATTTTTTTGGTTTTTTGTTTTTTTTATGAACTGTGTTGTATTTGGTAAATTTTTATTAGTACAATTTAAAGTACATAGATATTCTTCTTCAAATTCTTATCTATGCATGGGAGAAATTTATGGAAGAAAAAATGATTGATGTGCATGGTGTAAACAACAAAAAAAAAAAAAAAAAATTGAGGGTTTTGCAGAGATTCTTTGCAGTGGTATTGCCAAAATAAAAGGAAAAAAAAATGTACACAACATTTTTATTTTTACAATAAATTATAGGTGGTTAGTTGTTGTTGGTTCAAATTTGAACCCAACGCTAAGATACTTTTTTGCCCTCACAATAACAACTAATAACAACCAGACACTTATAATTTGTTGTGAAAATATTCACATCTTCCTCTCATTCTTATTTTCTGCCTGAAATGATTCCATTCATCCTTCAAAATAAAACCATATCACGCCTAAAATTTGGTTTCAGAAATTCTTTTTACTTTTTATCCCTCCTCCTTGTGACAAGTCTCCTCACAAAGTTGATCTTCTTGACTTTTTGTTTTTTGATGAACTGTGTTGTATTGGTAAATTTTTATTAGTACAATTGAAAGTACATAGATAGTTTTATTCAAATTCTTATCCATGCATGGCGAAATTTATAGAAGAAAAAATGATTGATGTGCACGGTGTAAACAACAAAAAAATAAAAATTGAGGATTTTGTAGAGATTCTTTGCAGTGACATTGCCGAAATAAAAGGAAAAAAACGTACACAACATTTTTATTTTTACATAATATTATAGGTGGTTATTTTGTTTGGTTCAAATTTGAACCCAACGCTAAGATAATTTTTTGCCCTAACAATAACAACTAGTAACAACTATCACTTATAATTTGTTGTGAAAATATTCACCTCTTCCTCTCATTCTTATTTTCTATCTGAAATGATTTCATTCATCCTTTCCATAAACCAATCACGCCTAAAATTTGGTTTCAAAGATTCTTTTTACTTTTTATCCCTCCTCCCTATGACAAGTCTCCTCACAAAGTTGATGTTTTTGGCTTTTCGTTTTTTTATGAACTGTGTTGTATTTGGTAAATTTTTATTAGTACAATTTAAAGTACATAGATATTCTTATTCAGATTCTTATCCATGCATGGGAGAAATTTATGGAAGAAAAATTGTTGATGTGCATGGTGTAAACAACAAAAAAACAAAAAAAACTGAGGATTTTGCAGAGATTCTTTGCAGTGGCATTGCCGAAATAAAAGGAAAAAAAAAAACGTACACAACATTTTTATTTTTACAATAAATTATAGGTGGTTATTTGTTGTTGGTTCAAATTTGAACCCAACGCTAAGATAATTTTTTGCCCTAACAATAACAACTAGTAACAATCTGACACTTATAATTGTTGTGAAAATATTCACCTCTTCCTCTTATTCTTATTTTCTACCTGAAATGATTCCATTCATCCTTCCCAATAAAACCATATCACGCCTAAAATTTGGTTTCAGAGATTCTTTTTACTTTTTATCCCTCCTCCCTATGACAAGTCTCCTCACAAATTTGATTTTTTTGGTTTTTTGTTTTTTTTATGAACAGTGTTGTATTTGGTAAATTTTTATTAGTACAATTTAAAGTACATAGATATTCTTCTTCAAATTCTTATCCATGCATGGGAGAAATTTATGGAAGAAAAAATGATTGATGTGCATGGTGTAAACAACAAAAAAACAAAAAAAAAATTGAGGGTTTTGCAGAGATTCTTTGCAGTGGCATTGCCGAAATAAAAGGAAAAAAAATGTACACAACATTTTTATTTTTACAATATTTTTACAATAAATTATAGGTGGTTAGTTGTTGTTGGTTCAAATTTTAACCCAACGCTAAGATACTTTTTTGCCCTCACAATATCAACTAGTAACAACCAGACACTTATAATTTGTTGTGAAAATATTCACATCTTCCTCTCATTCTTATTTTCTGCCTGAAATGATTCCATTCATCCTTCAAAATAAAACCATATCACGCCTAAAATTTGGTTTCAGAAATCCTTTTTACTTTTTATCCCTCCTCCTTGTGACAAGTCTCCTCACAAAGTTGATCTTTTTGACTTTTTGTTTTTTGATGAACTGTGTTGTATTTGGTAAATTTTTATTAGTACAATTGAAAGTACATAGATAGTCTTATTCAAATTCTTATCCATGCATGGGCGAAATTTATAGAAGAAAAAATGATTGATGTGCACGGTGTAAACAACAAAAAAATAAAAAAATTGAGGATTTTGTAGAGATTCTTTGCAGTGACATTGCCGAAATAAATGGGAAAAAAAACGTACACAACATTTTTATTTTTACAATAATTTATAGGTGGTTAGTTGTTGTTGGCTCAAATTTGAACCCAACGCTAAGATACTTTTTTGCTCTAGCAATAACAACTAGTAACAACTTGACACTTATAATTTGTTGTGAAAATATTCACCTCTTCCTCTCATTCTTATTTTCTATCTGAAATGATTTCATTCATCCTTTCCAATAAAACCATATCACGCCTAAAATTTGGTTTCAAAGATTCTTTTTACTTTTTATCCCTCCTCCCTATGACAAGTCTCCTCACAAAGTTGATGTTTTTGGCTTTTCGTTTTTTTATGAACTGTGTTGTATTTGGTAAATTTTTATTAGTACAATTTAAAGTACATAGATATTCTTATTCAGATTCTTATCCATGCATGAGAGAAATTTATGGAAGAAAAAATGATTGATGTGCACAGTGTAAACAAAAAAAAAAAACTGAGGATTTCGCAGAGATTCTTTGCAGTGGCATTGCCGAAATAAAAGGAAAAATAAAACGTACACAACATTTTTATTTTTACAATATTTTTACAATAAATTATAGGTGGTTAGTTGTTGTCGGTTCAAATTTGAACCCTACGCTAAGATACTTTTTTGCCCTAACAATAACAACTAGTAACAACCTGACACTTATAATTTGTTGTGAAAATATTCACCTCTTCCTCTCATTCTTATTTTCTGCCTGAAATGATTCCATTCATCCTTCCCAATAAAACCATATCACACCTAAAATTTGGTTACAGAAATTCTTTTTACTTTTTATCCCTCCTCCCTGTGACAAGTCTCCTCACAAAGTTGATTTTTTTGGCTTTTTGTTTTTTTATGAACTGTGTTGTATTTGGTAAATTTTTATTAGTACAATTGAAAGTACATAGATAGTCTTATTCTGATTCTTATCCATGCATGAGAGAAATTTATAGAAGAAAAAATGATTGATGTACACGGTATAAACAACAAAAAAACAAAAAAAAAACAGAGGGTTTTGCAGAGATTCTTTGCAGTGGCATTGCCGAAATAAAAGGAAAAAAAAACGTACACAACATTTTTATTTTTACAATATTTTTACAATAAATTATAGGTGGTTAGTTGTTGTTAGTTCAAATTTGAACCCAACGCTAAGATACTTTTTTGCCCTAACAATAACAACTAGTAACAACCTGACATATTTAATTTATTGTGAAAATATTCACCTCTTCCTCTCATTCTTATTTTTTGTCTGAAATGATTCCATTCATTCTTTCCAATAAAACCATATCACGCCTAAAATTTGGTTTCAGAGATTCTTTTTACTTTTTATCCCTCCTCCCTGTGACAAGTCTCCTCACAAAGTTGATCTTTTTGGCTTTTTGTTTTTTTATGAACTGTGTTGTATTTGGTAAATTTTTATTAGTACAATTTAAAGTACATAGATATTGTTTTTCAGATTCTTATCCATGCATGGGAGAAATTTATGGAAGAAAGAAAAAATGATTGATGACCCAGTGTAAACAACAAAAAAACAAAAAATAACTGAGGATTTTGCAGAGATTCTTTGCAGGATTTGCAGAGGTTTATAAATGATTGATGTGCACTGTAAACAAAAAAAAACAAAGACACTTTGAGATTTTTTGCAGAGATGGTCCTTGTTGTATTTGGTCAATTTCTATTAGTACAGTTTAAAATCTAAGAATTTAACTTATACGAAACTTGTATCTTATTTAAACAACACCAATATTACTTTAGTTTTCACGTTTCTTATTTTCCACTCTTTTCCCTCTAAAAATTATATCAGCCTTCTTCTTCACTCTTATTTCCCTCATAATTCTATCAACTATTTTCAGTTCATGCGTGCCATACATTCTACAAATAATTATAAGGAACAACACTTGCAAATACCTATCCGTGGTTATCATTTTACAAGGTGAGTTACATCTCTTTAAGTAGTTACTTTTCTTTTTATAATATTCATGTTGATATGTTTTAGGGACATAGCTAAGCATGAAAATTTTGTTTTTGTTAAATTATTTGTTCATGAAAATCTTGTTTTTGTATTATGTGTTTTGCAACAAGAACTGATTTGTATGATATGTTTTAAATTATGGGTCTTGCCTAAAATTTCATATAGCAAAAATAAATTTCAAAATTGACATAAATTTTTCTTAAAAAAATTCTTACTTTGTTAGCCTAAAATATACATGTATGCGATAAGAAAACCCAAAAAAAAAAAAAAAAGGTTAGTCTATGCCCCTAAATCAAAAATCTAAGTTTTAGTTATAATAATAATAACAAAATTATACGATACTATAAATATTTATCTATTATCGTAATGATGCATGAGAAATATAATCTGTCTTATTTTATAAGAGGCAAAATGAAGAGCAACATAAAATAATTTACGTAACTATAACAGATCATTCTAAATAATTTTAATTACTATGATAGACAATAATAAATTATCAGTGAATCAATCCTCTTTAATAGAATTCTCTTAACTCTAGCTATTTAAACATTGAGCATTTTTAATAGATTACCTTCTTGTATTGCATTTTAATGGTTGTGTAGTGTTAATATATTAATACTACTTTTATGTTTTAGTGTGAATGGCAGAAAAGTTGTTCATTTTTTTCATCCATTCCAGTGAAATAATTAAACATGGCGAAAATGGGGTTTATTACCAAGGGCCACCTCTTCTATGCTTCCATTAAGCAGGGGCATGACATTTGAAGATCTATGTGATAGAGTAGCATCCACGCTTTATATAAACAGAGAAGATTCAAAACTTACTATTTGGTATAAATTTCCTCTTCAATGTCATCCACATCCTGTGAATTACCAACAAGTTTTGGTAGAAGATGATAATGGTGTTAATGCAATATTCGATATGTTAGGCTGCTACCCCTACAGTGCTTTGGCTACAGTATTTTGGTTTAGTCAAGTACCTTGTCTTTTTTTGTAACTTCAAACATTGTGTTTTGTTGCGAAAAAAGCAAGTCTCCTTCTCAGTGATAAACCAAAACAAAACTTGATATGCTACAACATGCCTATAGTGTTTTTGGCCGAGTCAATTTGGTGAGCCAAAAGACTCATATAATTTCACCATAGCTGGCCTCTTTTTTTCCTTATAAACACCAAAATATGTGTAGTGCTACAAATAACCATTTATACCAGTTTCCTTTGAGTTGGGGTTCCATTTTTATTTTTTAAAATATTTATAGCAGTGATACAATGTTTTGATTAAGGAGTATTATACTACATATATAATTAAATTGTCATATTATTTTTACAATTTTTAAGGTGCCAGTTTTTTATAGGTCAAAATAAAATAAAATAATAAACAATCATACTAAGACCAACCATAACTAAAAATAAAACTCTTGTAAAAAAATTATAACATTTTGGTGTTGTCACAATATCATTCTAGAACGTGCTCAACTTAAAATTAATGTATTATGAAAATGTGACATTTTGTTGTTATCATAGTATTTTAACAATTATGTGTGAGAAACTTATAAGCTACTTAAGTTTCTTAGAGCACTCATATCAGTTCATGTAAAATGATATAAGAGCCAATTTTTCCATTAATCCCAAAAATCACCCACATTAACTTATGCATTTATTGTGCAAAATGCATTTTAGCTGTAGTACTTGTACAAATATACATCAGCATTGTTGTTGTGAATTTCAGTTTTTATTATTTCTTTCTCCAGAATGAAGAAAGAGAGTAGATAATGGTTTTGTTATTATCACAATATTTTCACAACTGTTGACTTATCAGTTTTTTATAAATCAAAATAAAATAATAAAATATTATACTAGGACCTACCACAACTTAAAAGAAATGTATTGTGAAAACGTGATATTTTGTTGTTATAACAATATTTATAATTGTTGAGGTGTAAGCTCTTTATAGGTCAAAATGAAATTTAAAAAAAATTTATATTGGGATCCATCACAACTGAAAATAAAGATATTATGAAAATGTTATGATATTTTGTTGTTGACATAATATTTTTCACAACAACTACTAAGGTATAAGTTTCTTATAGGTCAATATAAAATAATAAACTATAAGACTGAAAACTATCCTAACTAAAAATAAAATTATGGTAAAAATATTATGATATTTTGTGATGTCTCAACACTTTTTTTTATTTAGTCCATTTTTGTGAACCGAAAATCACTGTTTTACTATCTTAAATTTCTCACTTTAGGGGTAGCAGTAACACGTGCCACCCAAACTAGTAAATATATAAATAATAAAAAGAAAAAGATCTGTCCTTGTTACGCAAACTCCACCACAGATTTACAGGAAATATCTTGAGTAGACTTATGGCATGACAAAGAAGACCTGACCAAGAATAGCTCCGTGACCCTGGTCTTTTACTTTGTCAAGCATTGGGGCCTAGTTTGGAACCATGTTTTTAGCAAGCCCATTTTTCAACCCAAATGGGCCTCGTCTAGCCCATTTTGGACTTGAGGTTTCAAGCCCATTCGCAGTTGGGGAAAAAAAATATAAAAAAAATATTGAACAACAATTATTATCAGCAAAATTCTGATGGTTTTTTAAAAGAATCTAGTATTTTTTTCATAATCAAGATAATTAATGTATTATTTCCTCAAAAAAATTAATTAATGTATTAACTGTTCTATATTATTATGATTATTTTCATTGTTGTCTTTTTATTGTATTATATTACAATCTTATAACTCTTTTTTAATTTATGTTTTGTATATTTGTGATATTTTCATCAAAATTTTCCATTATAAAAAAATTATTGTAATAAATTTATTTATTAGATCCAACTTAAGACTCTCTCTCTCTCTCTCTCTCTCAAGATAGATAGATATATATTTTCTAGTAGATATTATTAAAAATAAATATTTACAAATTAAAAAACACTATCTACAATATATAATTGAAATATGATAAGAATAAAAACCATTTTAAAAGAGTAGATTAATCGAAGATCTTCAAGTTCCACCTACCCCTTATAATTGTTGAATTATCAACAAAACAAAAAAAAATCTCCCAATAATTATAGTTCCAGAGATTTTGGAAATGACTATATTCCTATAATTATCACCACTACTTGAAACCTATATATGTTTGTGATTTTGGATTGAGATAAGTATTGCATCTGGTGCAATAGCGCTCTTAGTGGCTAAGATTGAGAGTTGAAAAAAGAAACTTTCAATCTTAATTATTGAATAAAATAAAGTTAGACAAAGTTAAAATGTAAAAGAGTAATAAATTTTGTGACGGGTAATTAAACAATTGCACTAGCTTCAATACATATCTCAATCTGTGACTTTTAGCTCACCTCTATAAACAATTCTTTCTAATGAAAGCAAAATTCTTCCCAACTCCCACCATAAATTCAACAGAGTTAGGCGTGGCCTTGAAATTTGAAGTTTAAAAAAAATGTATTGAATCCAAAGTAAAAGTATTTCTCCTTTTTTTCCCAGAATATCTTAAGAAAACACATCTTCTATTGGCACGCATTTGTTCATACTTTAATGATTTACATATTTGAAATGTGTGATTGGATCATATCGCTCATACACAAACCCATAACTAATATTTAGTATAGAAAAAAAAAATCTATTTTTCTATTGTCATGTATCAAAATTATGTCAAAGTGTGAGTCCTAGATTTTTTGCTTAAGAAAATCTTAATCTTTGTAAGGCATAGATTATTATTATTATTATTATTATTATGAGAGATCGCGCCCCGGCCCATTTTATAGAGTGTTGGGCCAAACCCACGTGAATGGGTGGAGTCGTGTTATTGCCTCTCAAAATGGAGGTCCGACTAGTTATATTTTCCCCTTTAGATTAAGGGTTTTATAATGGAATCGCAACTTATTTAATTGTTGGAATAAATAAGAAAACTATAATAGAAAAATTCCTAATTTTATTGATTTAAAATTGAATTTACATTGATCATAAGAAATTACATGACTTTGGTCCTAGATACAATCTAAGATAAAGTAAAGGAAAAAGTTTCTCTGCATACACAGTTGGAGGAAGTCTCTCCAAACTGCAATGTGTCACCCTCAAATGTTGACAGCTGTCCAACTCAACTAAACCTCAAATTCAAGAGTTAACTCAACGTTAGCCACCGTTAACCCAGCTAAAGCTATATTTCCCGCTCTCTTTTTTTATCAAAAGAGTAATTATTTCCCACCATAACCAAACTGAGGTGCTCAGTCCCTAAACCACACTGGTCACTCACACTCTGTCTCCTTCCTTCAGCCCCTATACAGCTCAAATCCATTCTCCATATCTCTCTTTCGTTCCTTTCCCTCTCTCTCTTCAATTGATCTCAGCCACACTCAACCAATGCTCCCTCCGCCTATCCCCCCCAATCTTTCCATTGTTTCCGATTCCGATAGTCCCACCGATCCACCACTCTTCTCCATTCCACCCATCCAATCACTTCCCTCTCAGTTGGCGCCACTCCCTCCAAACCTCTCTCATTCTGCCGTTCCCACTCCCTTCCCCCTTCTCTCTCTCTGCCTTCCCCATCCCCCACCCAACTTGTCACCGCCGAAAACCACCTCTCCATACCCTTCTTTTTGTGACAATCTCAGTGATGAAGATGATGATTTTTGCGATTATCGCTGTGATGAAGACAAAGATGATTCTTTTGGTGGTAATCTCAGTGACGAACTCAAAGACGATTCCTTTCGCAATAATCTCTATGTCAAAAACAGAGACGACTGCTCAACCTTTTTCAAGGTTTGTTTTCCATTAGCAGATTTGAGATTTTTATGCATTGGTTTGTTATTTCTATTGTTCTTCATCATTTGTGATTGATTTTCAAAGTTTGAATATTGGAGCTTGCCTGATCGTAGCTGAGTTTTGTAGCTTCGAATTCTGGTGGAATTGTGTGTAAAACTTATATGTAGTACTATCTCTATTTAATTTTCCTGTTAGTTTTAGTTGTTATTGATTACTGGTGGTATTTGGGTTGTTGTAGTTAAAATTTGATCATGGTGAAAACTCTTTTAAGGAAATTGTAACTGAAAATATAACCTAGCAAGTTTAAATGGGAATTTTTTTTGAGGTTTTGTTTGTTTGGATTGGAAATTTTTGTAACAGTGGAAGGAAAATTGAGGTTTTTTTTTTTTTTTTTTGTTGAAAAAACTTAGCTACAGCTTTACTTAGGTTCATGTAAAAACTAAGAAATCTATGAATCTATATGTCTATAAATTTATGGCTTAAGTTTATGTGACAATTATTCTTTGCACATGTTATAGGCCAATTCCACAGGTGACATTAATTTTCTTAAAGAACATAGTAATGTTGAACAAGTTTCACAGCTAGTGGAGAATTTCACTCAGGTATGAATTTTTGGGTTTGAGTTTTCAAGTACTTTTCAACCTACCAATAATAATCACTTTGCATTTTCTTTTCTTGGATAATTACCAAGTTGCTCCATCTGCCAGCTTTCATGAGAAGCAACTTGTTCATGAAAGTAGTATATTGCTGCAAAAGTATATCAAGGAATTAGATGACAGATATAGTACAAAGACTTTTATTACAATTTATTGCGTCTCCCTGTAAAAATTTGAAACAAAATTTAATGCTAGCATGACTCAAAATTATGTGATAGGCAGGTCATTTATAATACTAAGAACTCCACAAAATCAATGATATTTTCTTAGGAAATTTGGTAAAGCTCATCCATGTGATAGGCAACTTAGCCTGATAAGAAAAACCACTCCTCTTGGTTCTGTTGTTCTTGAAGGCTGCCACTTTTAGGATGATCTGCCAGCTTTGATTTGTGAAGTTCTGCACTTGTTGGTGTTTGAAATTGTTCTAATGTGGATCCAAAGAAAAAGCTTCTTGGTACCTCTTATGTCAGCAAGAGTTACCAAGAATTAGTTTATATATATATATATTGAATGAACACCTCACTACTTGAAATAATAAGATAAACATGTCATTGATGTAAATTTGTTAAAATGTAAAATGTAGGAATCTGTTTGTTGTAGTCATTTGGTTGGACAAGACTATGTTGTTGGACAAATTGTTGAGACAAATCAGGTATGCATATTCCTTTTGATTTTTGCTACAACTTAAACCTATATTTTTCCTAAGTTTTTTTTTTTTTTTTCATACATATATTTATATTTGGTAGCATATTTGCAGGTTTCAGTAGCTTCTGATGATAATTTATAATCCTTGAAGAGCACCATATTGGAGACTTTTTGAACTATATTTTTGCAGAGCATGTTTTACTTGGCAAGCTAGTCAATATTTTTGGACAATCTTTTGCACAGCTAATGGACAATATATTGCACATACAAATGACAGCTAGTGGACAACAACATATTGGACAATTTGTTGGAAATAATATCTAACAATTTTTGTAACTAATGAAGCTACTCAAACATGTTAGTTACTATATTTGCATGTTTGAGTAGCTTCTAGTTAGGCACTAATGATATATGTAAAATGACAAATTTTTTTAAATGCAATGGAAATGTACATTTTTATATGTTAAGATCCATATGTGCATAATTGCATATTATGTGATGAAAAAGTTTTGTCTATGCCTTTTTTGTTTCATTGCTAGGTGGTGTTCATTTTTGGATTTTATGTTTCAAGCTGGCTTTAATTCATGCTGCAGAATCTATAAACTAGAACAACGTTTATCAGCTAATTCACTATTGGTAGAGGTGAAAAATTGAGGCAAATATCTCCCACTTTTCAGCAATGATATTTGCATTATGGCTTAAGTTGTGCTCATCTTTAAGAATACAGCTAACGCACATTCCATTAACAAAGTCCAATGGAAATAGCTTTTGTCTTCTCCTTCATTTTTTTTTTCTTTTTGAGTAACAAGACCATGATTTTTATTAGTCAACAAAAGCTTCTGTCAGTAGCTACAAGATTTTGGACATCACATAGGATGCAATCAGACCAATAGCTTGGACAAAGGGAATATTTGGCTAATTTTGCCAATTTACCAACAACTACAATCCCGTCTTTTTACATGTGAGAAACAAAATGAGGCAAAATTCAAAGCTAAGGCTCTAACGTCTTCTACAATGTGGCCGAAAGTGCTTAAACAGCTTGAGTCTGAGTTGAGGGCCTGAATGATTGTTTCAGAATCACCTTCAGAAACCACTTTCTCTACACCGAGCTCCAGAGCAAAGGAAATTGCTTTTCTGCAGGCGATGGCCTCAACGTCATCTACTGCTGAAGGGAGGTTAATTCTTGGTTTTCTTTTCATTTTCCTGCTTACCCTTGCTTACATCCTTCCTCCCATTCCCTATATGTTGAAAAAATCATGATAAAAAAAGAAAATTAAACATCTCATAGATGCAAAAATTACATGATATGACATATATGATAAAAAAGAATAAATATAATAAGGCCAATGGTGAACATAGTTTTCAACTCTAATCTTAGATCCACGAATCCTTCTATACCTGAACCAACCACAAGCACACGTAGTCAAATGTTCCAATTTGTCTTGACACTTTTTTTTTTTTTACTGTGATGAAAATTATATTTCCAAATCAAATTAATCATGAACTCTCTTTTTTTTTTTTTGTAGTAAATTTGTAATACTCAAATACAAAATCCAGTACATAATCAGAGAAAAGGGAGAGTTCAAATTTGGGAAATGATGTCTTCAAGTAGCATAACAAAAGCATCACAAGCAATTCAGAAGCCTCCCCAAATCTATCTTTTAAATAAAAATAAAGATAAATTGAACAATTGAAGCGCATGTCCACTTATTTTTAAGTAGTTACCTTACGGACAACTTTTGCAGCAGAAGCTACACCTTTATCAATAAAATATCCAAGAAAGTTGGATCAGCTATGCGACCTGCTTTCAAGACCCTAATTACTATATTCTCACATAAAAAAAAAGGTCTACAGAGCTTCAAACATAAAGAAGAGAAATAAAAGAACATAAAACTGACCAGTGCATTGTCAACACCATAGCAATCCACATATTTAATCCCTCTCGTGGCCATATCTTCTAATAACCTTGAAGACTTTAGAGCTGATCAACAAATAGTGGTCCAGTTAAACCAATGAGTACTGTCCAAGCAATAATGTGAGTAAAAAGAAAATAAAGTTTAGCAGTTATACTCAACATGTTAACTGGAATATTTTAGAGAACTATACCTGAATATACTCCTCCATTCCCATCTGGAGCCTTAGCTACCTTGCTTTAAAAAATAAACTCATGTAACCACCGAATGGGAAAAGGAAATTTTTTTTTTTTGATAAGTAACATAAGAAATTTTTACTAAAAAATAAGGAAAAGTAACTTAGAAAACAAATAAAACAAAAGAATCAGAAATGATCCTAGTAACTGTCTGGATAAAAATTTATATGATGAAACTTTTTGAGAAACAATACAGTAAGGACCACTTCTTTCATGCACCCCAAAAAAAAAAAAACACACTTTAAAAAAAAAATAACTTAAGGCATTCTTTCTTCAAGATTTACAGGTGATCTTCTCTTCAGCATTTCAGAAAAGCCTAAATAAATATGTTTTGACTGCAAATGGGAATAGTTAAATTCTCTATCAAATCTAAAAGTTCATGCATATGTGCCCAAATAAACCAGTAAGGAAAAATGTATACATCATTGCAATATTGGGCCACAATATTCTAGCAAGCATATTGTGCATTTTCATTATAGTAGTGCTTTCCCCTAAAAATGAATCATACACCATGTCCTCCTTGGTGTTGGCAACAATTTTAGAGCCCCAACAGGCCCCAACAGGCCCCTACAGGCACTTTAGTTCATAGTACTTACTAACCTTTGATGGAGAGGTTAATTGATCTCCACCATTAGATTATATTTCTGAGAAGGTCAAACCAATCAAATTAATTAAATGCCATTTATTAAAATTTTAGGCAGTTCAAAGTTGCAATCTTACAAGATTCAGTAGTAGTAATTCAAAACATAGGTTAACCCATCAGACAGATGGCACATTCAGGAATTTTTAGACCTTGAAGACTGATTGCTGACAGCACCATCTTTTCTTTTGTAACTAATTAAAATTGGACTTGTTGAATTCTTCAGCTCTCTAAGCACTTCATGCTTCTACTTTATTAAATAAAATATCACACTATAGTTTACCTTTGCTTGGTTTCTCCTCAATACATTAATAATTCGTGCAACCAAAAGATTCGATTATTTTGAGTAGAAACCAAAGACAGGGTTCCAACAGAATCTGAGCTCAAAATCAGCTAATTTGCATAAAAGAAATGAAACTTTACAAAATCCAGCTCAGTTCATTTAGAGAAAAAAAAAATCATACTCTATATGAAGTCTCCATAATCAATCTACCATCTTTTGAAACACAAGGTATGGTGCCTTGCTGAAAGAAGGTGACCTGCAAGAAGCATATCCTTCAACGTGAGCGGAAAGATCTACGCCCTCCCCCCCCTCCCCCCTCCATTTTTTTACTCCTCTCTGATGAACAAAAAAGAACTAATAGAAAAAAATAAAATTTCTTACTTGGTCAGGTTCCAGACCAAGAATCTATGACTTTCAAAAATCTGCGGGTGGCATCATCAGTAATGGACTAGTCATTATATACCAATGTATTTGCACCAATCCAGCAGAGCCTGCAGGTATTATGAAAATAGAATGTAAAATGATGTATTAATAACAGAAGATATATAGCTGAACACTGAACATGGGGGTTTTCTGTTGTTTACTCAGAGTTCTTTTTGGCGAGAGAGAGAACTTTACCCTCATTTGTAGATTGAGCAGCTAATCTTTGAAACATAAAATTCGATAATTATAATTAAAAATATCACGCTTCTGTTAAACAATGCTAGCAAAAGTAATTAAAAATAAAATAATAAATACATAATATTAAAAATAGAGGAGATTCTTTTTTCCTAAGTAAAAAAGGAAGAATAAGAAGGAAAAACAGACGAATATCAAAGATTGTATATCTCTAGTCTTGTAATGCAAACAAAATTTTTCAAATTTTTGATACTGAAATTTTAGATATTTATTTACAAGTATGAGAATAGAAGTTATTAATCGATTTTTATCCAAAATATAAATTTTATTTTCATGTGAATTTTAAACTCGTAAATATATTATTAGCATAACAGAAAATGCTAGACAGTGAACAGAAATGTCCACCATAAAATTGAAATCACACATAAACTCCAATATTCAAACTTTGAAAATCAATAACAAACAATGAACAACAATAGAAATAACAAAACCACGCATAAAAATCTTAAATCTGTTAATGGAAACCAAACCTCGAAAAAGGTCAAGCAATCGTCTTTCTCTTCGTCATAGAGATTACCGTGAATGAATATAATCATCTTCATGACACAGGGATTGCCACAAAAAGAAGGGTTTGGAGGGGTGGTCCTCAGCGGCGACAATGTGGGTGAGGGATGGGAACGGCAGAATGAGGGATTCGATGGGTGGATGGGTGGGATCGTCGGAGAGAAGAGACAAATCGGCGGAGGTAGCAATGGTTGGGGCTGAAAACGATTGAATAAAGGGAGAACGGGTCTAGAACAAAAAAGGGAGATGGGGAACCGATTTGCATTGAAGGATGCTGTTCCCTTACTGAGTCCATGAAGAACTGGATTTGGTCTGGTTCTCAATCATCTTTTCTCATGCGTTGAAAGAGAGAGAGAGAGGACTGAGTGATGGTGGTGAGAAACAATTAAATTTTTTTTTAATAAAAAAAAATACGAAAAAGTGGCTAACGTTTGAGTTAACGAGAGTTAACTCTTGAATTTGAACTTTAGTTGAATTGGACAGGTGTCAATATTTGAGAGTGACACATTGTAGTTTGGAGAGACTTCCTCTAACTGAGTATGTAGAGAAACTTTTTCCTAAAGTAAATAGCCTTGTTTCCTAGTTACAATCTAGAAATTGAAAATTACAAGGATAAACACTGGTTTATCAACCATTGATCTAAGTTTGGAGGCTATGTTACAAAGCGGGAAGGTGTTAGACACCCACCTTGCTTGATGAAATCGGTCTTCTAGACAATGGTGACCAATATTCATATCATATCATCCAATATGTCAATCAATTTACATGTTGAATTTAATGTGTGTGCATGTGATGAACCCTAATTCAATTTATTAAGCATTACATTTGGATTGAAAAATAAATTCTAGTGAATGTGTGTGGATGGTAATATCCTAGATTCAAGAATTTAAAAGAATTATTAAACAAAAATATTTTTCATGTTTTTGATGTGGATTTAAGATCGAAACTAGTGTTATGCATGAACATGTAATGAACAACCAAGAACATATGAAAAATATATAAGAAAAATTAAGGACATTCAAACATATTTAAAGGAATTTAAATGATTATTATCGTGCTTTAATCTTAAACTCTCATTATGGCAACACAAAAAAAAACAATTAGGGAAATGAATTATACCTTCATACAAGATCCATATGGTGGATGAAGAGACTCTTGAGGGAGGTCCTAAGGGTAGAGGAAAAGAAGAGTTAAGAGAGGAAGAGTGAGTCTCACTTAGTACCTTGAGTTTCAAGAAGACCAAGATATGACAAGACTACTCAACTTCCAAGAACTCAAGAGAGGAGAAGAGAAGGGGGTTTTTTTGTGTCTTGGAATGGAGGAGATGGGGGTTTATATAGTAGTGGTTGAGGAAATATGAATGAAATGCCATTTAATGAGGGTTGACAAAGAATCGTGAACTTAGACCTCATTTTAGCCTTTGGGAAAATCTGGTGCATTAAATGTAGAGATTGGTGGAAGTGAGGAGCAAGCCAAAATTCGGTTTTCCCGTAGCTGGTGTAACAGCCTGTAGAACCAATTTCGAAGAATCATATCTGACTCAATTCTGATCAGAATTGTCTGGTTCTTGTGCTCAAATTGAAGCTCTAGATGTCTGGTTTCTGGAAAAATTAACCTCATTCATAGATTCAAAATATTCCAAGAGATGTTAATGAAATGGTGAGCAAAGGTCATTTGTTAGAAAATGATTTTAGCACAATAAATATTAATAGGTCCCAAATTAGCTCCCAATTAACATTAAATGGCTCCAATCACTCTCATTTTACAATAATTAAAAGATAATTGCACAAATTATTCATTGAATAATTAATGTTTAATTATCTAGTTAATTAGGTATATGCAACCTTACCATAAAATGTAGTCTTAACCCATCAAATTATGACATATCATTAATCTCAAATTGATTATAATTATAACCAATTGGAATCAATTTTTCATAATTACATATAGTCAGACTCAATGTGTGATAGTGCATCTCAGCCATTAAAATTTGATTTGATGATAACTTTCAATTTGATGGTCCGATTAGGGCCTATGACCAGTCGATTTGATTGTTACAACATCAATATCATTTTGGTGACATGAGATTAAGGATCTAATGACCAGAATTAAGATGCATATTTTCAAGGCAAATTTACCCTTTTACCATCCATGTGAGGTTAAATGCGGGTTGCAAAATGGGGTGTCAACAGGTATTAGAATTTCGAGTGCGGTAATTACGCCACGTGTCATAGCAGGGCTGAGAAGGGTAATTACTACGTTGAGGAGTCTACGTCCTCAGATTCTATGATCATGTTATCAAAACGTCATCAAAGGAGACTTTATAGTACAAAAAGATCTTTAGAAAGGGGACTAGTACTGATGTGATTGAGAAACTAGTGGCTGCCACCACATTTAATACATCCCACCAAACTTCCTAGTCGCATTTATGTGGAGAAGACCCTTGAACAGTACTGTCTTGATTGCTGCATCTCACAGGGGTTCAGGGAAGATGCCTGATGGGACTAGCACTTGAGTGGTGGTTTGCGTGATCAACAAATGGAAAGCCAAGATCATCTAAAGGAGTTTATATAAGATAGAAAGTCCCTCGGAGAGAAGGGATTAGAAAAATAGCAGAGAAAAACACTGTAGCACAAAGAAATGAAATTGTAAACAAGTTTGATAGTGATATATTCAAGAACAAAACCTCCTTGGACTTATCTGAGGAGAATTATCCTCCTCAATACTGTGATTGCCTTTTATTTTTACTTATCTCTTTGTTATTCTTGGCCCATGGTAAGCACTATCTCATCCATGAAAGCCTACTTTCGGAGCCCACTCTCTAGCAAATTTATTGTGTTGGGCTATTTGGGCCTGGGTCCTTCAGTCGTTTGAGTCCAGGAGTCAAATCCAGTTCTTATTATTATTATTATTATTATTAACCAAAGTGGAAACAATATTGATGAGTCGATGACTAATGTTAGGAGAATATTTTTCACAACTCCACACCTACCCAAAGTTGGAGCTCTCATGCAAGAATGGCATGCTTAATGTATATCCTTAAAGATGACGAGATTCTGGCATTAGTGTGTGCAGTGGAGGAGGATTAAGCAAATTTAAAAGTTAGGAATATGATAAATTTTGAACTCCCAGGACAATTAAGGGCCTGTTTGGATTGAGGAAGAGAGGGAGAGAAAAGGGAATTGAAGTAGAGCAGAGTTGGCCATAAATTAGATTAATTTCTAGCCAACTCTACTATACTTTCCCTCTCATCTCTGCAATCCAAAAGGACCATTAGTGTTAGTTAGAGCGTGAAATAAAATGCCGATCACATGATCATAAATATTCAATTTATTAACTTTTTTTTTTTATAGATAATTACAACATGCTGCTAATCCTACAGTTCGAACCCTTTCCCCCCTAAACCTCCGAGCACTTTGTGCATGGGGAGGTACCAATTCAACTACAAGACATTTGGCAATATATTAACCGATTGTAAGGGCAAACTAAAGAATTCAATTTTTAATAGTCATATGACTTGTAGGTGGAGGTTTAAAGAAAAACAGTCAATCTAAGCTAAGGGGTGGAATTTGTGACCTTCGAAGCCATTAATTTAAAGGAGCAATCCTAATGACAACACCCAATTAGGCTTGAACATGGCATTTTATTCCCAAGTTACGTAAACATCACACAATTTCTAAACAAACCCCCAAAATGAGTAAAATAGAATATCCCTTCACTTGGTTCAACGGTTGTCCTCCGTTAACCCTCTCTCCCACTATTCACCTAACTTGATAAAATAAAAAATAAAAAGAGTTTCGCCCACCATTTAATATGAAAATCATACAACTTAAACATTGCGTTCGCAACATTAACACCAAAAAAATATATAAATCTTTTTTTTTATAATAATCCTATAATTAAAAAAAGAGAATTTAAACTGTGAATATCTCGTTTGAATTATAGTGAATCTCTCTCTATTATGGTTGAAATTAGCCCATAGGCCCTCATTCTGCAAACCTACACTAGCCCAGTCTCACTCCAACATAACTGTACGAGTCTATGACATTATTAATCAAAAAATATTGGGCTTGTTTAATAGGCCCAATGAAAGCAAAATAGAGCTCTCTCTGTCAAGGAAATAAGGGCCCAACTACACTCTTTTACGTTCAGGAAAGAATGTTGTTACATCACTTGAGGTCATGACATCCCATGCAAGCCATGCATCCACGACTCACCAAAGTTGAAATTTGAATGCATTTTTACTTATCGTGTAACTTATTACTTACGGAAATGTGTAACTTACCCATATTATTTTTAATCAACGAAGTTTTTCCTCTGAAACAGCAGGACTGCAGGAGCCTAAGTTGAGTTTTGGAGGAGCTAGTTTTAGTTTTTAGTAGTCTAGCTTCTTGTTTGGGCAGTTTAGCGCATAACTTTGTAGTGATTCTGTATTTAAGAATAAAATGTTGAGAGTTGCAATCTATAAATGCAATCAAAGATTGAATTTTGTGAACTTCACATATTTTCATAATTGATCATTCTTGCTATTCCTTAGAGTAAAATGTTAGATTATCTAGATATTAAGCTTAGGCTTGGTATTAACATCTCAGTAAAGGTTGCAAATCTAGGTATTGGATTTGGGTCATGATAGCAACCCCATAAACTTGAGGGTAATTATTTAGTACTTCCATAGTAGAGTGACAAGGTACACATATTCTTTTAGTATGAATAGTAGAATCTACTAATTAAATTTGGAATTTATTAATTTTGTGAGAAGAAGTACTAGATTACGTACTGTACTCCAAAAAGTACTTAAATAATTTTCCTGAACTAGTATGTCATGTAAATTTGTAGATCTGGGCTAGAAGCATGGGTTGAAGAGACAATTGGATTCTTGGGACATCAATCGGTCCTACGCATGCAGGAGCCGCCTTATGTTCAGGCCAGGGAGTTCAAATGAGCCTCAGCCAAAATTCTTTTTTTATATATAAAATTTTTAAAACAAGTTTGTTTTAACCTCCTTAAAATAAAATTTTGAACAATCTTACCTTTAATTTTGTTTAAACCCAACTTAAATAAACTTGAATATAATTATCGTAATACTACTTTCACAATATTTTCATAATAAAAGTTATGTGACATGTTGTAACTAGTTTTTATCTGACCCCACAATTGACATTATTCTTTTATCTACCTTTAACAACTTGCCACCTAGATTTTGTCGTGAGAATTTTTTGAAAGTATTGTGTCAATAACACTACTTGTAAAATATTTAATTTTATAAAAAAAGAAAAAAAATGTTTCAACCTTTTGCACCTTAAGTTGAAAAAAAATTATCCTTCTCTCTAGGACTCTTAACTTATTTTGCCATTAATAGTGGAATGGAGCTATTTTTCCTTACACTTTTCTTCCTCATCAACAAAAAATTACACCACCGTTACAATTAACAAATCTATATCTACATCTGATATTTTTTTCCTCATTCTCTCTTCTATGTTTCCTTAATTTTTCTCTTTGTTTGATCAAATAGTTTGATAAATTTTCTATAGATTTCCAAGTCCAAGTATTCTTTTAATCCTTTGTCAAATTCTAAGAGAATGACCATGTGTATGGTTAAAAAGTCATACACTTCAAAAGCAAAAACTTATATCATTTACTATTTTTTTTCTTAGTTTCACATGTACTCCTAAATGTGTTACTATTCTTCTTTATCACATTTTTTTATTTAATTGATATTAAATATAAATATAATAAGTTATTATTAATTGACAAACTATTTTAGACTATTGTATATAACATGGAACGTGTATGTATAGACAAAAAAAATTATCATTTTATTTTTGGTGAAAAACCCATTTTCGTTCCTACATTTTCACGTGATTTTCACTTTGGTCCCAATCTTTTATTTTCACCGCTTTTAGTCCCTAAAATAAAATAAAAACGGTCTCATTTTTGTCCCTACCGTTAGTGCCCTAACGACAAAGTCCTAGGTGGCAGATGGAACAACCTACTAGCTGATGTGGCACTGATGTGGCGATTAAAATATTATTAAAAAAATATTATTTTGCATTTTTATATGCCACGTTAGCATTTTAATTTTTTTTTAAAAGCCATGTCAAAAAATTTAAACCAAAAAAGAAAATAAATTAAAAAACAAAACTTTTTTTTATTTTTACTTTCATTATTTTTTTCGTAAGACCTGAAGTTCACTACAAGAAATCTGGGTTTAGGCGACGTTTGTAAAACGTCACTAAAAACCCAAAAAACGTCACTATAGACACAAATGGTCTATAGCGACGTTTGTTTTTGCGACGTTCAAAAACGTCGCAATAGAGCAGTCACTATAGGTTTATTGCGACGTTTCAAAAAACGTTGCCATATGTTACTCTTCAGTGGCGTTCAAAAACTTTTAGTGACGTTTTCTAAAACGTCAGTAAATAATATACCATTTTCGTATGTAATGTAGGAAAATACATTTAGCGACGTTTCAAAAACGTCGCAAAAGCTGCTAATTATTAAAAAAAAAAATTTAAAAATGCTATATAAACCTACTTAAAATTCAACAATAACTAATACAAGCTTGTAAGATATCAAATGTACCTACTAATCATCAATATTCCACAATAACACATTAACCATAGATATATATATATATAATATATATATATAATATATATATATTTGTATAATACCAATACATGTATCACTTTAACTAAGTGAGTTGGTTGCCTAAGATTAATTGTAGCTATTAATTAAGTTTCTTAGTTAGTTAAAAACCCATTAATATATATGTTTGGAACATAGTCTATTTTGCAATCCTATTGTTCATCCCCTACCACTACTAGGAAGTATAATATTGAAAAACAAATACTAACACTATAAAGAAATACTTACAATGATTCAGCCCTTGATCCTCAAGTCCTTTTGCCCAAGAAGCCAAATCTGAATAAGAGAATTTTCTACCAATTTCCAACCAAAATAGAAAAAAGCAAAAATTAGTACAAAACTCCATAACCCATTAAAGAAAAATCAAATCAAAGCAAACCCATAAGCCAAAAAAAAAATACTTACACTCTAAAGAAACTTGAACAACAAAGAAAAGATATGTGGTGGTCCTAGAGAAAATGGGTCACAAAGAAAAACTAGGAACAAAGAACAAAGAAAAGAAAAGAAAAGAAGGGGACAATCAATAGTGAGCCTAAAAAAGAAAAGAGTGGGACACGGAGTGACTTAATGGAAAGAAAGAAAAAAAAAGGGTAGGCCAAAAAAAAAAAAAAAAGAGGGAAAAAAAGTGTGGGAACTTGAAAGTCAAAAGTTTAAAACATATAGCGACGTTTTCGAAACGTCGCTATAGAGTATTTGAAAGTGTTTCCTTCAATCAATATAGCGTTTTTTTTTTTTCCACCAACAGGTGGAGACCATTTGCTGTCATCACTATAGCGACGTTTTCGAAACGTCGCTATAGAGTGTTTGAAAGTGTTTGCTTTAATCAATATTGCGCCCCTTTTTTTTTCCCACCAAGAGGTGGAGACCATTTGCTGTAATCACTATAGCGACGTTTCGAAAACGTCGCTATAGAGTATTTCTTTTTTAGACACATGCTCAGTATATTTTCTTTAATCACTATAGCGACGTTTTAATAAAACGTCGCTATACACGAGATATGCGTTGCTAAAACTATACTTCTTGCGACGTTTTAAGAAACGTTGGTATTGTTTTGAGCTACAACGACGTTTTTTAAAAAACGTCGCTAAAATCTCAATCTTTAGTGGCGTTTTTAGAAAACGTCACAGTATGCCACTTATAGTGGCGGATTTAAAAACGTCACTAAAAAAAACGCCGCCTAAACCCAGATTTCTTGTAGTGGTTGTTCTTCGTGTTCTTCCTAAATCCATGAAATAAACCAATCTCCAGCAAACCCCAAATCCAAATCTAGCAACCAAATCTACTCCATCAAATCCAAGAAACCAAACCAAACCATAAATAAATCAAAGAAATAAACCTAGTAACCAATTCAATCTCTAGCACACCCATAAACCTAGAATTTTTCTTCAAAAATAAACACACAAAAAAACCCATAAAAACAAACAACTCCACGTTCTCTCCAAAACCAGTAAATCAAAACCCAGCCAAATCAACAACAAAACATCTAAATCATCCAACATCAACAACAAAACAACATAGCACCAATCAGACCACAGATCATCAACAAACCCTAGAGAAAACCCAATTATCAACCCAAAATCCATAAATTACATCGTCAAACCATAGATCCTCAACAAACCCAAAAGACAACCTTGATCCTCTATGCTTCTCTCTCTTTCAGATCTAGTCCAATAGATCACCCAATCACTACCAATTGGCCATGAGATTAAAGATAGAGACAAAGATGATGAGTTAGAGAGAGAACGAACTAGACATCAAGAGATTGAACTGAGAAGATGGAAGATCCGGGTTTTCAGCTGTCGATGGCATCATCGTGTTTAGCCCGTGATCTTTGGCTTTGGCCATCAGAGGCGATGACGGTGGCGGTGGCTTGAACCGAGAAAATGAGAGAGCTTGAACCAAGAGAGAGGGCTTGTTTAAGCGAGAGGCATTGATAACGAAGCTACTATTGCGTCGCGAGTGAGAACGAGAAGTGAAAGAAATGGAGCAATGGCGTTGGAATTTGAGGGGTTTGCAGAGGCCATTGAAGGACTTGGGAATGGTTAGGGTTTGAGAGACGGGGTTGGTAGAAGAGAGCCTTTGGTGTTGACTGTTGAGGAGAAAAGAATGGTGGAGACGACTATAAACTCTTCTGAAAAAAAAAAAAGTTTAAAACTAAAAATTTTAAAATTAGTTTTGTTTAAATTTAAGTTTCGCTTTTTTTAATTTATTTTCTTTTTTGGTTTAAAGTTTTTGACATGACTTTAAAAAAAAATAAATGCTACCGTGGAATATAAAAATGCCAAATAATATTTTAATTACCACATCAATGCCACGTCAGCTAGTAGGGTGTTCCATCTGCCACCTTAGGACTTTGCCGTTAGGGCATTGACGGTAGGGACAAAAGCGAGATCTTTTTTTGATTTTATGGACTAAAAGTGGTGAAAATAAAAGATAGGGACCAAAGTGGGAATCGCATGAATATGTAGGGACGAAAATGGGTTTTTCGCATTATTTTTTACTCCCCTTAATGACAAATATCTAGCTCTGCCACCACTAACCCCCCTAGTGAAAAATCTTGGAACCACCACTAGTGCAAGGGGATGAACTAGTCCTTAATGTGGTGACTATGAGAACCGATTTTATCACCAAAAAGAAAAAGTAGGGGGACCCAAGTCTCAAGTGAATTTTGTTAATTTTATTAATTTTTATATTTAATCAATAATATTTTCCACTAGTTAAAAAGTTTATGGGGCATATGGTAATTACAATGAATTACAAAGAGTTAATGCAAAATGAATATAAAATCAAATCAAACAATTCTACAAATTAAAAAGATCTAGTTGTCAAGAGCCTTGTGATATTTCCAAAGGAAACAACCAATGTTTAAATTTTCCCACCCCAACTATTGAATTATAAATAATAATAAATAAATAAAAGTGATATAGTTGGGCCTTAGTTGACCACGCACATCAAGAAGAAAATTTGATTATGGAAATAGGGAGACGTGTGAAAGTTCTCACAAAACTTCCATATCAAATATATATTCAAACAGTTAATTAGGGTTAAAATGATGGACTAATTGTAAGGGCATTCTTTGCGATGCCATAGACCTGCAGTTCAATATTCATCCTATATGTATTGTTTAATAGTAAAAAATAAAAAATAATATTTTTCTATTAAAAAAAAGATATGATGCCGGCCGGCCGTCCGATCGATCAGTATCAGTATATGTAAGACCAAGTCATATTTGATGTAGAAAAGCACTTGGATAATTGAACTTATACTTAAACATTTAGGACCCATGAGTCAAAACTCTCTGTGAAGAAAACAATCAGAAAAAGACCAAGTATATATATATATATATGATGAGAATAATTCTAAAAGGGTGATGAACTCGTCTACAAAAGATGGGGTCGACGTCTTAATAAACTCGTCAGCCTTACCTACGCACTAAAGGGCATGGATAACAATGTCCTCGAGGCTGACGACTTCCATCTTAGCTTGACAACTCCACTTCCAAACAAGATGACATTGTTTACCTAACAAACTTGAACAAGATGGGGAAAAAATGCCCTTGACGGACCCAACATGACTTTGTTTGGACTCCACGCATGAGTATATATGGAAACATCTTGTGCCCATGGATAACTCTAAACAAGAAAATCTCCACAAGGAAAGAATCCATTAAGAAATGTGCATTAATAAGAATCTTCCCCACAAGAAAATACCTTCTCTGCCAAGGAATGAATGTCAACTCTACACTACTATAAAAACCTCAAAACCCTCACAAACCAAAGTACGCATAATTCACCCTAACTTTGGTACTCTAAAGTTATGAAAGTTCTTTAACTTGACATTCGGAGGGTATTTGGCTGGTATTACACTGGTACTCTTCGTAGGATCTTCTTCTTCTTTTTGTGTTGCGCAAGTCTTGTCTAGAGCACGTGAGAACCGTGTAACTTATTGATGATTTTCGGCATCATCAATTGACGCCGTCTGTGGGAAATAGGAAGTAAGCCATACTACTGCTTCCCTGACAAAGAGTTGCATTGCACTTACTTGCTTGATGGCAACCACTACCAACAACCAAGGGGACGAACCATGTACCACCGCCCTCGAGAGACAAGTTCAAACGCTCATTGCAGTTGTAGAATGCCTTACCAAACAAAACCATGACCTAGAGGAGCAACTTCACCAGAAGAACGCAACGCTTAACACTCAGGAAAAGGACCAGGAAGGAACCGGCGTTGAGAGGAGAAACCAAGAGGGGCTGGAAGGCAGCAACGCCCCAACAAGACAAGAGCAACAGGCATCTTCTGTAGACACGGCTCCACCGTGCATGGTCGCGAAGATGCAAATGATAAAGGAACGGATGGACTTCATGATGAACGCCCTCAGAGGACGGGTGTCCAACGACCTTGATGAGTTGATCCATTGAACTGACTCATCATTCACCGCATCCGTCACTTCATTCCCCCTGCCACTGAAGTTCCGCATGCCTCAAGTAGAGGCCTACGATAGATCTAAGGATCCCTTAGACCACTTAGAGACTTTCAGGACCTTGATGCACCTGCAAGGAATAGCGGATGAGATCATGTGCAGGGCCTTCCCCATTACGCTGAAGGGACCCGCAAGGGTTTGGTTTAGCAGGTTGACGCCTAACTCTATTAGTACCTTCAAGGAGTTAAGCATCTAGTTTGCCTCGCACTTTATCTGGGGACACAGGTATAAGAATTCCACTGCCTGCCTAATGAACATTAAGCAACGAGAGGACGAAACGTTAAGGTCGTACATTACCCGCTTTAACAAGGAGGTCCTTTCGATTGATGACGCTGATGACAAGACACTCGTGGCTGCATTCATGAATGGATTAGGTAAGGGTAAGTTTTAATTTTCCTTATACAAAAACGACCCGAAGACTATGTCAGATTTACTCTATAGGGAAACTAAGTACATGAACACGGAAGACGCATTACTGGTCTGAGAAGAAAAGCCTAAGAAAAGGGAAAGACAAGAGGAGACATGACAAGACAAGGGGCGAAAGACAACAAGAACTGGAGACCGGCGGGAGAAAAGGAGCTCCAAACCCCCTACTGGGAGGTTCACAAGTTTCACCCCGTTAACCGCCCCGATCGACCAAGTCTTGAAGCAAATCAAGGACGAAGGATCCCTGACATTCCCCGGCAAGATGAAAGGAGACCCCAATAAGAGATCCAGAGAAAAGTACTGCCGCTTTCACTGGGATCACGGTCATGACACATCTAACTGCTATAACTTGAAGCAACAAATAGAAGCTCTTATCAGACAAGGAAAGTTGCAGAGGTTCGTTAGCGAAGAAAGGATGGATATGCCACGAGAATAGTTACCTGAATGGTGAATGAGCGTCCTAGGCCACCTTTAGGAGACATAAGAATGATTGTGGGAGGATCTACAGCTTCTGGCTCATGAAAAAGGCCTACAAAACCAACCTAAGGATGGTTCAGAACTTCCAATTGATAAGCTTCGTTCCAAAAATGGCACGGATCGACAACCCCATCATCGAATTCTCAGAAGAAGATGCTCGACGTCTCCACCACCAACATGACGATGCACTTGTCGTTAGCATACGGGTAAGGGACTACAACACACACCGAGTCTTGGTTGACAATGAAAACTCTGCTGACATCCTCTACTACCCATCATTCCAACAGATGAGGATTGAAAGGGAACGGCTGGTCTAGACCAATGCCCCCCTCGTTAGATTCAGAGGGACAAAAGTATATCCCCTCTACGTAGTCACGTTGCCCGTAACGGTTGGAGATTACCCTTAGCAAATTACTAAGGATGTCACCTTCCTTGTTGTCGACTGTTTGTCTGCCTACAATGCCATCCTAGGACGACCTACCCTCAACTCATGGAAGGCCGTAACTTCGACCTACCACCTGATGATCAAATTTCACACTGAGTACGGAGTGGGAGAAGTATGTAGAGACCAACTAGTTGCGTGTGAGTGCTACATAGCAATGTTAGAGATAGACAATCATCTACAGACAATGAACATAGAAAAGTAACGAACGGTGGCAGAGCCTGTTGAAGGACTAGAAGAGATACTCCTTGACAACTCCAGACCAGACCGAACGACTAGGATTGGCACCCTCGCTAGTTCGCTGGTCTGCCAAGCACTTTCGACTTTTCTCAAAGAAAACCAAGATGTATTTGCATGGAGCCATGAAGACATGCCCGGGATCGATCCTTCAGTCATGGTGCACAGGTTGAATATGTCGCCCATTTTTTCACCTGTTCGCCAGAAGAAGCGGGTATTTGCCCAAGAATGAGACTAAGCTATAGCAAAAGAAGTCCACAAGTTATAGGATACAGACTACACTAGAGAAGTGTACTACCCCAAATAGCTGGCCAACGTGGTGATGGTCAAGAAAGCCAACACAAAGTGGAGGATGTGCGAAGACTTCACGGACTTGAACAAGGCGTTCCCTAAGGATAGCTACTCCCTCTCACGGGTTGATGTACTAGTAGACTCTATAGCCCGACACTAGTTATTGAGCTTCATGGATGCTTTTTTTGGCTACAACCAGATCAAACTGAATGAAGCTAATTAGGAGAAGACCTCGTTCGTCACCAACCAAGGCCTCTTTTGCTACAAAATAATGCCGTTTAGCCTTTAGAATGCAAGCGCAACATATCAGAGGCTAATGAACAAGATGTTTGCATATCAGATTGGAAGATATGTCCAAGTCTATGTTGACGACATATTGGTGTAAAGCCAAAGGGAGGACGATCATTTGAATGACCTCAGGGAGACCTTCGACACCTTTCGCTCTTACAACATGAAGCTCAATCCAAGCAATTGTGCGTTCGGGGTAACAGCAAGAAAGTTTCTGGGGTTCATGGTGTCTCAGAGAGACATCAAAGTCAACCTTGACAAGATCTGGGCCATAGTGGAGATGGCACCACCAAGTAACATGAAAGAGGTGCAAAGCCTCAACGGCAAGATAGCTGCACTAAATAGGTTTGTGTCAAGGGCAACAGAAAAGTGCCTACCTTTCTTCCGCACATTAAAGAAATCATTTGAATGGACGGTTGAATGTCAGCAAGCATTCGAGGACCTGAATGCCTACCTTTCTTCCTCATTGTTACTAAGTCCCTCCAAACTAGGGGAAGAGTTGTTCCTTTACCTGGCAGTATCTCCAGCTGCTGTTAGTGTGGCCTTAGTCAGGGAAGAAGATAAGGGGCAGAAGCCCGTCTACTACACTAGCCGAGCACTTTGAGACAAGGAGGAAAGATACCCACTAATGAAGAAGCTCGCCTTCGCTTTAGTCGCCGCAGCTCATAAGCTCAAGCCATACTTCTAAGCCCACACTATGGTCATCCTGATAGACAAGCCCCTACGGTGAGCAATAAGTAGTCTTGAAGCTGCCGGGCGGATGACACTATGGGCAATAAAATTAAGTGAGTTTGATATACAGTACCGCCCCCGAACTGCCATAAAGGGACAAGTAGTCGCCGACCTTATTGTAGAGTTCACTAGCATGGAAGGCTGGGGGTAGAAAAACCTTCTCAGTGGAGCGTCCACACAAATGGATCGTTTAATAAGCAGGCTGGCGGGGTCAGCATAGTGCTCCATTCCCTAGAAGGGGACGAGATCAAATGTATGGTTCGTTTGGACTTCCCAACGACCAATAATGAAGCAAAGTACGAAACTTTAGTGGTGGGGCTAGATCTCACAAAAGCTGCAGGGGCAACAAGTGTGGTCGTATATTGCGACTCTCAAGTCATCAACAATCAAGTGAATTGGGACTTCGAATGCATATGGGAGAAGATGAAGAGGTACTTGGAGCAGGTGCAGAAACGAGTAGGCGAGTTGCAGGCCAAGTTCATCCATGTTCCTAGAGAAGAGAACAAAAAAGCTGATCGCCTTGCTAAAGCCACTTTAGGGGAACACATGCTTGTCCCTAGTAAGGTACTAGCTTTTGTCCAGATCTCACCCTTGATAAATGACATTAGTGTATAGGAAATTGACTAGGGAAGCAACTGGACTAAACCAATAGTTTCCTATTTGAAAAAAAGTACACTACCTGATGATAAGGAGGCCGCGAGAAAGATGAAGGTCTAGGTAGCACGATTCGTCCTAATAAAGGACGTCTTGTACAAGAGAGGTTTCTCCCGCTCGTACCTACGATGCTTAAGCCCTGAAGAAGTGGACTATATCATGAGAGAAGTCCATGAAGGCATCTGTGGGAACCACTCAGGATTGTGATCATTGGTGCACAAACTAATTCGAGTTGGATACTATTGGCTTACTATGCAGAAGGATGTCCAGGTATATGTCAAAGTCTGCGACAAGTGCCAGAGGTTCAGCAATGTGATCAGACAGCCAATGGAGGAGCTTATCCCAATGACAGCCTTATGGCCTTTCACTCAATGGGGGCTGGACATCATGAGCTCATTCCCAATAGCAATGAGACAACTAAAGTTCCTAATAGTTGGCATAGACTATTTTACCAAATGGATAGAAGTTGAAGCCCTGGCCACCATCACAGAGAAGAGCATACGAAGCTTCTTCTAGAGGAACATCATCTGCAGGTACGAGATCCTTAGAGTCCTAGTCTCAGGAAAGCAATTTGACAACAACTCCTTCAGGGACTTTTGCTCACATTTGGGGATCAAAAATCACTACTCCTCCCCCGCCCACCCTCAAGCCAATGGGAAAGTGGAAGTCACAAACCGATCCTTGCCCAAGATCATCAAGACTTGGCTCGAGGGGGCAAAGGGTATATGGCCAGAAGAGCTGCCAAGCGTACTATGGGCATATAAGACGACAGCCAAAACTCCTACAAGAGAAATGCCATTTCGACTGGCATACTAAAGCAAGGTAATAATCCGAGCTGAGGTTGGACTTACAAGCTATAGGATGGGAAACCACGATGAGAGGAAGAACGACGAGGCCATACGTCTACAGCTTGACCTAGTGGACGAAGTCAAGGTGACAGCTGAATAAAGGCTAGCACGGTACCATGACCTCATAGCCAAGCACTACAACTCCAAGGTTAGGCAGAGGGATTTCAAAGTTGGAGATCTTGTCTTGAGGAAGGTGATGAGTGCCACAAGAGACCCCTCCTAGGGAAAGCTCGGACCTAATTGGGAAGGACCCTACAGAGTCATGTCATAGCGAAGGAAAGGTACGTACCACTTGGAGACATTAGACGAGTAGAAGTTACCCCATCCATGGAATGCTGAGCACCTTAGGAGATACTACCAATAGAAGACAACACAAAGGATGCTACTCCTTATTTCCAATTTTTTCTTTCAGTTAACTTTTATCTACAGTACTTCTTAAGCCCAAAGGGTAGGTTTTTATTCATTTTTTAAGAACAATTTTCCAGTTATGCACGCATGTATCACAATAAGAAGAGTTATTCAGATATGACATGTGTATATGCTTGTCTCTACTACATTTGCGATTAAGTCCACAAAGTGGACAAGCTCATCCTAGAGGATGCCTTGAAGTTACTAAGTCCATAAGTGGACGAGCTTATTATTAAGTCCACAAAGTGGACAAGTTCATCCTATGAGGATGCCTTGAAACTATTAATTTCATAAGTGGACAAGTTTATAATTAAGTCCACAAAGTGGACGAGTTCCTCCCATGAGGATGCCTCGAAACTACTAAGTCCATAAGTGGACGAGTTTATGATTAAGTCCACAAAGTGGACAAGTTCATCCCATGAGGATACCTCAAAACTACTAAGTCCATGGGCAGGCAAATTTTATTATTATGTCCAAAGTGGATGAGCTCATTATAATTCCATAAGTGGACGAGGTCAAAGTCCATAAGCGGACGAGGTCAATTACGAAATCCATAAATAGACTAAGTCCTCAAAAAAGGACGAGCTGAGCCCAAAGTAGACGGATCTACACCTATGTACCAGATAAGTTACTACGCACTAAGTGGAAGGGTTCATTCCAAAAATGAAGAAATCAACAAAACTATATTTAGAGAAACGAATGTAAAATGTTAAATAGACGACATAATATATAATAAAAAAGAGTATTCACAACAATGCCCAAAAACAGAAGGGCACTTAACATTGTTTGAAAATAGGACTAAGTACATAAAGCTAAACTATAGGGTCTTGGACGTCTGGAACTGGGAGGTGCTTATCATCTTTAAGAGGCTTCTGGGCGTCCTGAGCAAAAGGGATCTCAGCTTCATTAGGATCTTCAGTGGATGGGATCAAAGGAGAGACGGGCTTCTCTACAGCAGGCTGAGTAAGAATTACACCATCATTTTTTGGATCCCGTTTTGACGGTGTAGAGTCGTCGGCGTCCTCAAGAGTAGTGTCATCAACAGGAGCTAATGGCAGGTCATCATCCATGGTGACCTTGGATAAATCCAAGTGTGGGAAGACTGACTTGACTTGCTTCAAGCAATCCTCAAACCCGTCACCATAGTATATGGCACAAGCGTCGATAAAAGGCTGAGAAGTCTTGAACTCCATGATGGCATCAGCTCTGGCCATCTCTACCTGCCTGTAGAGAGTTGTCAGCTCCTTCTCCACGCTCGTCTTTGCCTCATCCACCTTTTTTCGGAGATCAGTTTCCTCTGTCATTTTCCCCTTCAAAGTCGTCACCTCCTCATTAAGGATATGGAGGGCCTTCTTATATTGCGCATGTTCGTTGATCAGGGTGTCATTTTGCTTTCGAAGATGAGTGATCACCCGCGACGTACCCGTTTTGCAGGGCCTTCATGTGTACCTGTTCCTGAAAATGAATTACAACCGTCAGCCAACGAATAAACAATTGGGTAAGAGAAGTTTAAGAAAAACATACCCTAGAGAGGTCAAAAAGACCCAACGCGCCCAGGTCCTCCATCTCCTGTTCGGCACATGGTTTCACATCCATCTCTTTAATGATTGATTCAACCATCTCAACGGTGTATCCCTTGTATGTAAGAAGATGATGGGTTCCCTGGATGACGGGGCCGATTTCCATCATCAGACCCTTACCAGCTCCATGGCTGGGCTTGGTAGGCGACCATTTCTTCGGCTTTTTGTCGCCAATAGAGATGCCAGGCCCTTTCTTCGGAGGACGGTTATCTTGCCCGTCGCTCTTTCGTTTAGCCGTCCCCTTCATGACGTCCTTGGGAGCAGACGAGAAGGCTCCGTCCTTCTTTTTCTTCTTCTTGTTCGCTGTGGCTGCCCGTACCAGAGCTCTTTGCCTCGTTGCCTCCATTTCTGCAAAGGACAAGAGATAGATGTTAGATAGGCAGAGGCTAATAAAGACAATGGGAAGAAAGAAGCAAAAGAATTACTTACGCCGATGGGAGTATGCGTCTAATCTACGAGCTACAGGCGTAAGCTCAGGACCACCGCAAAAAGTGTGCAACATATCTAGGGTAATTAGGTCCTGACACCTCTGTTCGTCAATAGGGATCTCCAAAACCCGATGTATAAAAGCCTCCTGCTCGTTGGTTATGCGCGGACAAACACTGGCTGAAAAAGAGGAACGACGACGTTAAATACTTAGCAAATAAACAGAGAGAGAAGTAAAGGAAAAAACTGATGGCACTAAACCTGAATCTTTGACGATGCCCCAAGTATTGTTAAAATCATAAGGCATCATTACCCACTCTTCTTGACGGCACACCCAATCCGTCCCTTGAACAAAAAAGTATCTACTCTTCCAATTCCTATTGGAGTCAAGCATATCTAACACCAGCCTAAGTGTCTTCTGCCTCTCGGCCAAATGGTATATACCCTTGGACAAGGAGATACATTAGAGTTTGTACTTTGTAGCACTAAAAGAACTCGTCCAAGGTAAGCTAACAGTTCCCCCCACTTAGATGGCCCCAGATGATTTTGGCCCCTATGAATATCCTTCAAGCATTTGGGGCAATTTGACTAACGGACAGACCGAGGTAAGTGGCCAACTGACAATGTAATGCCGTCAAAGGCAACCTCAATCCTATCGCGAACATGGCGTAATACATGCTGATGTCCGCGGTCTTACCAAAGTAGCATTTTTCATACTTCCTAGATAGACGGATTGGAATGTTGTCAGGAATTTGGAAACGGACCTTCAAGCTATTAAATATTTTGGTCATCATCGTCGGATAGAAGTCGTTCACTGTCCAGATCTTGGGGAGGATAAAGGGATAAGCATGGCCATCACCGGGGCTTCCAGAAGCTCCCTCGTCACCCTAAACCTCGTCCCCGTCATCTTCTCCCACGTACTCTTCATCCTTTCCTCCTTCATCATCATCGTCATCACCCTCTACTTCCTCAGCTTCCTCTCCAACTTGACTCTCTACTTCGTCGTCAGGAGATTGGGCAGACGACTCCCTCTCTGACGACTCTAAAAAGCCCTCCTCGGGCTTATGACCTGACTAGAAAACTTCGTCATAACCCGCTCCTTCATAGACTAAAAACTGCTCACTCGTCACTTCTTTAGACATCTTTACAAGTGACGGAGGTATTCTAAGAACCTAAGTTGAAGGTTTCTCTAAAGAATTAACAACTAACTAGGATAACGAAAACAAAAGACGAAATGAAATGACAAGGAGACTTACATAGTTAGTAGATGATTCCTTGAAGGATGACGACCTCAACAAGTTGATGGCAGCAAAGGCGACGAGACCAGTAAGCTGACGGAAGCAAGGTGGATAAAAATGACGAGCTCTCTCTTAGGATTAGCAAAGATGAAATAGGAGAAATGAGGAGAGGGGGTGAGATATATATAGGATGAAAATGCACGGAAGACACCTTTGTTTAGAAATGAGGTCAACTAGCTTGTGCCATATGTTTAAGCATTTAATAATGTCTGCTCAAGGAATCATCATAAATACCCCTTTCTCTTTTTCCTAAATAAACAAATATAAAAAAGCTACAAATCACACTCCATAACCCGTCAGTTAAAGCCGACATAGTTATGGAGTAGGGGGTAGCTGATGAGGATAATTCTAAAAGGGTGATGAACTCGTCTACAAAAGATGGGGCTGACGGTCTCAATAAACTCGTCAGCCATACCTACACACTTGAGGGCGTGGACAACAACGTCCTCGAGGCCGACAACTTCCATCTTAGCCTGACAACTCCACTTCCAAACAAGACGACATTGTTTACCTGACGAACTTGAATAAGATGGGAAGCTCACAGGAGTAAGTTGACGGGGATCAAGAAGCCCTTAACGGACCCAACATGACTTTGCTTGGACTCCACGCATGAATATATATGGAAACATCTTGTGCCCCATGGATAACCCTAATCAAGAAAATCTCCACAAGGAAAGAATCCATTAAAATACGTGTATTAATAAGGATCTTCCCCACAAGGAAAGACCCTCTCCGCCAAGGAATGAATGTCAACTCTACACTACTATAAAAACTCCAAGCCCTCACAAACTAACGTACGTATGATTCACCCTAACTCTGGCACTCTAAAATTGTGAAAGTTCTCTAATTTAACCTTTAGAGGGTATTTGGCTGGTATCACACCGATACTCTTCGTAGGATCTTCTTCTTCTTTTTGTGTTGCGCAGGTCTTGTCTAGAGCATTCTCATCAACAATTGTAAAAATTTTAGCATTTACAATTTTAACACCTCAATTTATAATATACCAAACATCAAACATTCTATTTTTTTTACAACTTCATTTAAATATTCTTTCTTTAATATTTTTATTCATTTTTTTTTTACAACTTCATTCAATTTTTATTCTTTCTTAAAAGAAAGCGGGTCCCACCTAAATAAAAAATAATATAAGTTTTACAATTTGTGACCAGTACAGTCTCAAATTTGAGATTGCATTGTTCATCAATGCTAAATATTAAGGCATTTAAAACACTTGATGAAAGTGATTTTTTAGAGTTTGGTGTGTCAAATGCCAAATATTTGGCATTTGACACACTTGATGGGAATGCTAAGGAAGAAGCTAGAGAACTTATGGCATGACAAAGAGGACCTGTTCTTGTTACACCAACTCCACTACAGACCAGCTGTGGATTTTAGAAAGTTATAAATAATGTAGAAATGAGAAAACGTTTACACCTTTGTTTTCATACTTGACAATATTCTAAAGAAAAAAATAGTAATAATTAAAAAAAAAATTCTTTAAAAAAAAAAAAAAGAACATAGTAATAAGTAATAACCATGGTAACAAACAAGATCGACTCCAAACAATTTGATGTTGCTAAATTTTAAGTGAAACATTTTTCATATATAAACTTCAATGAGATAATAGCTATTTAATTTTAACTTTCTATATTATAAATTCATGTAAAATATAGGAATCAAAACAATATTTTAGTCAAAAAAATTATAATACGGAAATTTAAAAATACTTATTATTTAATTGATATTTGAGAAAAAAAAAAGTCTCATTTTAAATAGTAAAGGAATAAAAAAAATATATTACCATCATAACAATTTGCGAAAAGTTTTATATCTCTAGTATTCCTATAAAAATATTTAAAAATAAATAAATAGACACTTATAAACTCACTAATCAACACACCTAAGAGCACAAATTTCATCGCAAATATTTTTTCTTTTGGCATCTATTGAAATGATATGTTGATTTTAAATATCAAATCTGCTAAATTATGTTATAATACTAGCGTCTTACATGGTCTTACATGGATTTAATATAAATTTAACCAAGTATATATAAACTCTTACGCACCCTCTTTTGGAAACGAAGTTTCAAAAATGACTCTTACAAAAGCCAGTGGTCCATCCTAATGTTGGCAGTAGTCAAAATTGGCAACAAGTGCAGACCTAATGTTGACGGTAGTGTGAATTGGTAACTAGCGAATTTTGAATATTCTACTTCCGTCTAAAGTTTGAGATTTTGAGGTTCAGGATACCTCTTACGTAAATATCAATCTTATTCTTGCAATTTTGGAGTACTGGGTCTGAACATCACTCATGTTCTTGCACTAATTTTATCCTTTCCCGTGCTATATATTTGCTTCTTCTTTAGCTGCTATACATCCAAATTAGCCCTCTGGACAACATACAGTTGTGTACAATTTCAAAAAATATACCCAACCTTACCACATTACATGGGGATTTCTTCACGCCTGAGTTCAGCTCCACCATCCTCATCTTTTTGCATGCATGCTGTTATTCTTCGCGGATGGTTTGGCTTGTTACTCACCTCTGTGGTCAGCGGGAATAATGAGACAGACCAGTTGGCATTGCTGGAGTTCAAAGCCAAGATAATTCATGATCCTCTTGGGGTTATGAACACTTGGAATGACAGCATCCACTTTTGTCAATGGCAATGGATTACATGTGGCCGCCTACATCAAAGGGTCACGGTATTGAACCCTGCAATCTTTGGAACTGGTAGGCTCTGTATCTCCACATGTTGGAAATTTAAGTTTTTTGAGAAATCTAAGCCTGCAAAACAACAAACTTCATAATGAAATCCCTTTAGAAATTGGCTATTTGCGTAGATTGCTAGTCTTAGAATTGTACAATAACACAATGCAGGGGGAAATTCCAAGTAATTTGTCTGGTTGTGACAACCTTGTCGTCCTTCATGTTGCTTATAACCAACTGGTAGGAGAAATTCCCATTGCGCTCACCTCCTTAACAAAGCTCCAATTCTTTTCTATCCACACCAATAATCTGACAGGAAGTTTCCCACCTTCTTTTGGGAACCTATCGTTTCTAAAAGTGATTTCTGCTGGTCGCAATAATTTGGGTGGGGGTATCCCTAATTCTTTTGGCCAATTAACAAGACTTAAATTTTTTGGAGTGCAGTTCAATAGGTTTTCTGGAACAATTTCTCACTTGTTCAATATCTCTTCTTTGATAACATTTGGGGTAGGACAAAACCAAATACAAGGGAATCTTCCTTCGAACATTGGTCTCACTCTACCAAATATCGATACAATTATCATTGATCACAACCAATTTACTGGATTAATTCCTATTTCAATATCTAATGCCTCAAATCTAGAAACACTAGAAATGAGGCATAATAACCTGCTTGGAAAAGTTCCTTCTTTGGAAAAACTAAACAGAATGGAAGTTTTTGGCATTTACCTCAACCATTTTGGAAGTGGAGCAAAGGATTTGAGTTTTCTCTGCTCTTTAGTAAATGCCACCAACCTATAGAGCTTTTGGATATAGGTTACAACAACTTCGGAGGGAAGTTGCCTGATTGCATTGGCAACCTTTCAACTGCTTTGGCCATGTTGTATTTTGATAATAATAAAATATTTGGAAATATTCCTCTTGGAATAGGAAATCTGATCAACCTAGAGCGTCTCACATTTTCCAACAATAAATTTTCGGGTGATATTTCCTCTGAAATTGGAATGCTTAATAAGTTGAAATCTTTGAACTTTTTTGTTAGGTTTTAGACCCCTTAGAGCATTCACATCAGTTCTTTCATTTTACACATCCACTTTTACACTAAAAACCCACTTTTTCTATTTTACACATCCAATTTTACAAAAAACCCACATCAGTTCATTTATCCTACCACCTTTTTTAATTAAATAATAAATTCTCTTCAATTTATTATTATTTTCCTAACTAACTAGATATAATTAGCGCTCTCTCTCTCTCTCTCCCTACTCATTTCTGACTTTTGCTCTCTCTCCATACCCATCTCTCCAACTCTCCCTCTCCCTCTCCCTCTGCCTCCGATCAACTCTCCGTCTCCCTCTCCCTCTGCCTCTCGATCAACTCCCTCTCCGATCACGAGCTCAAACCGCCTCTCCCTCTCTGATCACGAGCTCCAATCGCCTTTCCCTCTCCGATCACGAGCTCCGATCGCAATTCATGAGCTCCAATTGGCGATCGGCGATCCGCGAGCTCCGATCAACGATCCGCGAGCTCCGATCATGATCCACGAGCTCTGATCGCGATCTGCGAGCTTCGATCGGCGGTCCACGAGCTCCAATCCAGCGTCCGCGTGCTCCGATCCTCGATCCGCTCTAATCCACGGCAAGACCCACAAGCTCCGGCTAATCAAGCACCGATCTGTGATTGTGTATGTCTGTGTTTTTTTTTTTTTGTGCAAAGTGTATCTTTGTGTATATTCTGTGTTGAGAAAAAGATGAGAGAATTGAGTTGGTTGAGCATGGATCAGAGAGAGAAAAAAAGGAGCGAAGGAGAAATGATAAAATATTATATAAACGAGCTACAGTAGCTGTGTGTATTTACACGGTTACTATAGCTCGTGGATGGTTTTGAATAATTTTACACAGTTTTAGCTCCCCTGATGTAGGAGATTTTTTGCTCAAAATGTGTAAAATTGAGGAATTTTTATATTATACATGACTATCCACCAACCGATGTGGATACTCTTAACATAATATATTTAACCTAATATTAAGTCAAGTTGATTAACAAGTTTTTTAATTCTAGGTTAAACTAATATGTGTGATGATGCAGAAAATCAATAGTTGAGCTCCTCGTCGTAGCAGATGGACGAATCTGTGATTGGGGTCGACTCTGTTGGAGGAAAAACTACAAAATGAACTGGGAAAAAGAGTAACATGCCGGTGTGGCGTTAGCCAAACTGCCTCCAATGCTTAAGTTAGTAAGGGAGAAAGATTTTAGAAAGAAACAAACTAGAGAGTGATTTTCGTAGAGTATTTGTGTGCATCTTTCACTTCTGTTGCTTTTTCTTTTATAGTTGTGTGCCTCATTAATGGGCAATGAATCGCTGTATTTATGCTCAATGGCTAGTGAGTTACAAAATCTTGGTTTGAAGTTCACAGCTCATTCTGTGACCATTGCATTACGTTATGTCATCAATGAGGGTAATAAATGAGTGACATTGTCTTTTAGTTAATGACGGTTTCAGCTTAATGACGATCAACTACCTCCTTGTTCGAATCTTCGTTTGTTGGACGAGATGAGAACATATTCATTTGACTCTTTGTATTCCATGTACTGCACATTTATGACGAGTTGATGTTTGACCAGTTAAGTGCCACATGTACGGTCAGGATGCGTTCAATGTGCAGACACTTCTCGATTTTCCCGCGCGTGTTTTGGTCACTTATTTTGCATTTTTCCCTCCTGTTTCCCTTTCTCTGTAATCTTTCCTTGTTCAGTTTTCATTTTAAGGTTTGTTTCTCCTTCAAGCTTCCTTTCTCTGTCCTGTGTTCCTTAGTAAATTCTTTGCACTCCTGCTTCTTTTTCGTTCTTCCATGGTAAATTACTCTTTTGTTGGGGTTGTTGTCCTTCAGTAGCCTTTCTTTTTGCTCGTTTAGGTTGTTTGCTTGAGGCTGTAGAGGGAGAGTGTCTCAAGTGGGTCAGTCTCTTCATGAGGGAGGACTATCCACATAATTTTGTCCTTTCTTCTTTATTCCCTCTGGTTTCCCATTCTACTAGGGTAGCTAGGTCACTAAAGATGTCTGAGGTTAGGTCTAGTGAGTTGGAGACGGGGTTATCCTCATATGATGACTGTGGGATTTCTGAGGTTACTTCCCTTTCCACCCCTTATAAAGCTTGGAACATCTCGTGTTCCCTCACAGGAAAAGATGAGAAGCGGATTCGGGATAGGTTTCAGTTTCCTAATTCAATGAGGATTAGGATTCCAAGTGACGACGATAGGGCCTATCACTCTTATGCTAACAAAGTTTGTTTCTACGAGCGAGATTTTATCAGTGGTCTTCGTTTCCTTGCTCACCCTTTTGTTAGGGAACTTTTTTCTTATTTGCACCTTGCTTCGGCACAGTTAGTGCCCAATTCTTGGCGAATCGTCATTTCTTGCATGGTGGTATGGATGTCCGCCAATGACAGGGACGTCATCAAGAAAGACAAGTTCCTTCATTTTTATCGTCTTAAAAAGTCCAAAGACCCTGGCTACTATGAATTTAAGCCGTGGGATAGGGCTTCTAGGTCAATACTTGATTACCCATCATCTCTTCGAGATTGGAAGCCAAACTTCTTTTTTGTTTCTGGAAGTGGTTGAGAGTTCGTCCTTGGCGAGGAGCTGGACGAAGCCGCGAAATTTTTTGGTAGTTGGGGAACCCCCGTGTCTGGTGCATCTTTCTGTTGTTTTTCATTCTTTGTGAGTGACGGTGGTATATGACATTCTTGTGTTTTTGTTTGCAGTTTCCTAACGTCCTCGTTTGAAGAAGAGATATCAGCGTCGTGTTGAAAAAGTAAAGGAATATTTGGAGATCATCAAGGACTTTGACGAGCTTGTCTCTCCCCAATTGTTATTTCTTCATTTCCTGGGCCCGGAACCATCAAGTAAGGTCTGGAGAAATCTCAAAGTTGTGAAAAAGAGTGAGTGTTCCATCTTCTCTTCTTCTCTTTCTCTTTTTTTTTTTTTTTCTTTTTTTCTTTTTTAATATATATAGTCTCTCTTTTCCCTCAGGAATGACGACTAAATTTAGCAAGCAAAAATTGGCTAAGGCTCAAGAGAAGAAAGCCAAAGGTGGCCTTGTTAGTGGTCTTCTCTCAAAGAAACGTTTGAAGGTAAGGGATGTTTCCAAGGATGATCCCGTGGTGACTCCTCCTTCTGCCCATTCTCCTGCTAAGCATCTTGCCTCTCCCACCTTGTCTCTAGAGGTAATTTCCTTTGCTGAGGAGGAGACTAAGAAGAAGAAAAAGGTTGATGGCAAACCTTTTCTTCCTTCCTTCTAGGACATTGCTGATGCTGCTACTCTAAAGGCTCATAAGATGCTCTCTGTGGATGACCCAAACAATTGTGATCGTGAAGTCGTCCAGCGAAGTGCTGTCGTCTCACATTCAGAAACTCGTGCAGGTATTTGTTGATAATGATTGCTTTCTCTTTTTTTGTTTTGCTTTTTGCTAAGAGAGATTTTATGTGTAGGCCCTTGGGAAATCTTTGTTCGTCTCCAGGAAGCTTCTGGACTTGGAGAAGAAGGTGTCCATAGCTGAGCCTATGGTCAAATCCCTTTCTGCTAAGAATGAAATGCTGAAGAACAAGGTCGCCATCCTTGCTATCAAGGCTGAGAATGACAAAGAACGCATGGCGGCCTTGGAGAAGAGTCTTCAAGTGAAGAGGGACTTCTGTAAGCTCAAGGATAAGTAGATGGGAGATTTGCAACTTAAATTGCAGAAGATTGGGGCTACGACGGTGTAGGAATTCAAAGACTTTGACGAGTTGTGTGGGTACTATGTGGAAGGCTTCAATCTTCTCAAGAAATGAATGACAAAGCATCACCCTGACTTAGACCTTTCTGGTCTGGTTATTGGTGATGTTGAGAAGGAGCTCTTGTCTGATCGTCCTTCTGAGGCTACAGCTAAAAATGTGGTGGAAGAAGCCACAACCGTTGCGGAGGTGACTGAAAAGGTTGCGCCCATAACTCCTGTAGATCCTACTCCTAACAAACAATCATTTATCCTTTGTTTTCTAGTTTTTTTTTTTTTTTTTTTGGTGAAAGATGCAAACAATGTCTTTTTATGGGCTTGTTGTTTTGAGCAATTAACCTGAACAATTTCTTTGGGCCTGTATGTTTTGGGCATAGATTCTCTCTCTGACAATGATAAGTAGATTTATGAACTTCATAGTTTAGTTGTAGTAATCAACCTTTTATGCTTGGTTGTGTTTAGACAACCTTTAATGACAATATTAGTTGCGCTAAAAGAACTTATTACACTTAGCTTGCGTTTGAACAGCTTTTCATTTTTAGTGGTATTTAAACAACTCTTTATAGAGTCATGTTTGAATGACAATCTTAATTGTGTTTGAACAACTTTTGATTTAGTCAACTTTAGTAGTTGTTTATTAACAACTTTGATGGCTATGACATCATTCGTTGTGTATGAACAGCTTTTGATTTGAAATTTCAAACACGGAGATGACGTCCCAAGGATAACTCCTAAGTGTTGCACATATTTTTATTGACAGATAATTCATGGATAATCATTGATAGATACGCATGGATAATGCTTTCATGTATTTTTGATCTATGAATGACGAAAGTAATAACTATCGTACATACTAACATGAAGATTAGGCAACTTGAAATATAAAGTATTCCTTACTGGTAGTATTTCTTCAAGTGTTCTATGTTCCATGGTCGAGGCAATTCATGGCCGTCTAAAGACTTTAGGTAGTAGGAGCCTTCTTTGGAATGACGGATTACTTCGTAGGGGCCTTTTCAAGCTGGTCCCCGTTTTCCTTGGGATGGGTCCTTTGTTGCCTGCGATAACTTCTTGAGGACAAGGTCTCCTATGTTGAACCTTCTTACCTTGACCTTTCTGTTGTAGTATCTGGCCATTGCTTTCTTGTGTTTGGCCATTTGCTTCATGGCTTCCTCTCTAACTTCATTAATTGGATCCAAGTTGCTGTTAAGCTCCTACTGGTTCTTCTAATCTTCGTTAGTTTTGACTCAGGGGCTCATCAATCCCATTTCCACTGGTATGACGGCCTCACTGCCAAATGTTAGTCTAAATGATGTTTCTCCTATTAAAACTCTTATGATCGTCCTATATGCCCAAAGGACATTTGGTAGTTCTTCAGGCCATGCCCCTTTTGACCCTTCAAGACGAGTTTTGATAATTTTGAGCATATTTCTATTCGTCACTTCTATCTGATCGTTGGCTTAAGGGTGTCTTGGAGAAGAGTAGTAATTCTTTACTCCTAAGTCTTGGCAAAATTTTCGAAACTTGGGATTGTCAAACTACTTTTCACTGTTTGATATTATAACATGTGGAACTCTGAACCTGCAAATGATGTTCTTCGATACAAATTTGGTAATTTTAGCCTCTGTTATCGTTGTTACTAGTTCTGCTTCTACCCATTTTGTAAAGTAATCAATTGCGACGATCAGAAGTTTGAGTCGCTTCTTCCCTAAAGGGAATGGGCCCATGATGTTAATCCCCAATTGGGCGAAGGGCCAAGGTGAGGATATGGGTGTCATCATCTCTCCTGGTCTCGTCTGGACATTTGTGAAGCGTTGACACTTATCGCATGCTCTAAAGAGATCGTGTGCGTCCTTCTGTAAGACTGGCTAGTAATATCCTACTTTGAGTGCCTTTCTTGCTAAAGATCTTGCCCCGGCATAATCTCCACAAATTTCTCCGTGTATCTTGCAGAGCACATAATCTTCTTTTTCTGAGCTGGCACATCTTAGATATGGGAGTGAATACCCTCGTCTGTACAGCACATTGTCAATAATGATGAAGCGGGCTACCCTAATTTGTATTGTCCTTGCTTCCGTCTTATCTTTTGGGAGCCATCCTTCTTTCAAGTAACAGATGATGGGATTCATTCACTCGTCTTGTTCTTTTATCTTCAGAACTTGGTCACCTTCTGTGCTTGGTTGCCCCCTCATCTCTACACATAATTCGAAGGTCACATTGTAGTCATCTGATAAGGCTAATCTTGCTAAGAATTAAGCTTTTACTTTTTTGGCCTGAGGGATTTGCACAAAGTCTAGGCTGTCAAAATGCTGTGAGAGATGTTGGACGATCTTTAGGTACTTCTACATCCTCTCTTATTTTGCTTCATAATCTCATTTCACTTGTCCAATTATTAGCTGAGAATCAGCTTGGACGATAAGATTCTTTGCTCCTAGAGCTTTTGCTAGACTTAGCCCTGTTAGAAATGCTTCGTTTTCTACTTCATTAATCGTCATTGAGAATTGCAATCTGTTGGGAAATTTAGACCCCGATTGATAAAATTAATAAGTTTTAAACCCAAGTTGTTAATTAGATTTATTACGCATAAAACTTGTTAAAACAAACAAACATCAGTATCATGTCAAAACTAAGTGCAACGGAAAAATAAATAAGAGAAGATATAATGACCCAAGAAAACCAATGAAACTAACCAGTTTCACAGTAAAAAACCTGGGGGGAAACCTTCCCAAAAAGCAATCCACTATAGTAAAGAGAAGTTTCAGATCTAGTACAAAACCTTTGTCCCTAGACTCTACAATCCCTGTAGATGAACTCACAGCAGAAACCTTCCACCACTTCAGAACCTCTGAACTCTTCAATATATGAACGCCACCCTTTGATGCACGAATCCCAATACGTGACTAACTCCTTTGCACGAATCCCAGTACGTGACTCACTCACTAACTTGAGAAAGAAGAATGTTGGCTGCAAAGTTCTTTACTTCATCAACAATGAAGATCAAGAAGCACTTGGTTCCAAAACCCTAAGGCTCAAAAACGCAGTAGCTTCTTTCTAGAGAAAATAAGGGTTCGATCACTTTTTGCATATGTTCTCCTTCTATTCTCTCATGTGACGGCCTCTAAAATATGCCTTATATATGTCTAGGGTTGTGAGAAAAGAAACTCTACAAAATACAAAAGCCTGGCCCAAAAATCAGATCTGAAAATTCTGATTTTCGTAACCTCGATAGATAGCATCTGTCGAGCCTCATTAAATCTCGATAGATAGCATCTGTCGAGTAGCTGTCCACCAGGTGTCCAGCAGCTATCCACAGGTGTCCAGCTTTAGTAAACACATTTTCTTCACTTGTTTCTTGGTCCAATCTTCATGGCTTTAATACTAGACTTGAACAACATGTTTTTTGAAGTATTAAACACATTCTAGATCAATCCAAATACAAGTAAAGTGCGTTTTGTCAAAGGATTAGCCAACTACATAAAATATGTCCTTAACACAATCTAACTGCATACTTCAATGTTTCTTTATGTAGAGATATGAGTACTACTCCTGCCCCTCTTACTTTCTTCATGGCAGACCCATTTGTTTGGACCATCCATGTCTCCATGAGGGGTTCTTCTTTCTTGTAAGGGTAAGTGAATTCTGCAATAAAGTCCGCTAGTACTTGGGCTTTGATTGCTACTCGAGGCCAATATTCAATGTCAAATTGGCCCAGTTCAATTGCCCATTGAATGAGTTGTCCTGCTACATCTATCTTGTTCATTGTCTTTTATTATTGGTTGGTCTGTCATGACGACAATGGAGTGTGCTTGGAAGTACGGACGGAGTTTCCTAGAAGCAACCAACAATTTTCTCTGCTCCTTGGAATGCCTAGCCGGTATAGTAGACTGGCTTCTAAACATTTTCTTCTTCCTTGATCAGTGCCGAACTTACTGCAGTGTTAGATATTGCTAAGTAGAGGTACAACTTCTCTCCCATCACCAAGGGGCTTAGCAGTGATGGTTTCGTCAAGTACTCTTTTAATTTGGCAAGGGCTTCTTCGCATTCGTCAGTCCACTATTTAGGGCTACAACCTTTCCTGTCAAGCTCTGAACCTCCTTCACTGTTTTTGGTGATTTGACCTCGATTATTGCCTTTACTTTGTCTGGATTTGCCTCTATACCACGTTGGGACACCATGAATCTCAAGAACTTTCCTGAAGCAATATCAAAAACACACTTTGTAGGGTTTAATTTCATATTGTACTTACGTAGTGCGCTGAAGGTTTCTTTTCGATCGTCCAAGTGGTTGGCTTCATCCTTGCTTTTCACTAGCATATCGTCTACGTATACTTCCACATTCCTTCCAATTTGGTAAGAGAATATGCAGTTCACCAATTTTTGGTATGTGGCTCCTGCGTTCTTCAATCAAAAGGGCATAACTTTGTAACAGTACAAACCTTAGCTGGTAATAAACGAGGTCTTCTCTTGATCATCTTCATCCATAAACATCTGATTGTATCTAGAAAATGCATCCATGAAACTTAAGAGCTTGTGTCCAGCAGTTGAGTCTACCAGTTGATCATCCTTGGTAATGGGAAGTTATCCTTTGGGCAGGCTTTGTTCAGGTCTGTGAAATTGACGCACATTCTCCATTTGCCATTGCTCTTCTTTATCATTACCACGTTCGCTAGCCAATTTGGGTAGGAGACTTCCCTGATGAAACCAGCTTCTAGTAACTTCTCTACCTCTTCAATTACAGCTTTGTTGCGCTCTGGTGCAAATATCTCTGCTTTTGCTGTACAAGTTTGCATTCTAGGTTGACGTTGAGACGATGTTGTAAGATATTCCTATCAATCCTGAGCATATCCTCGTGATTCTAAGCGAAAACATCTTGGTTTGCCCTTAAAAAGGAAATCATCTCATCTTTCTCTATAGTTGGGAGTGTTGATCCTATCTTCAATACCTTCGTCGAATCTCCTGGGATGATCTCAACTTCTTGTGGTGTTTTTGATGGTTTGGGGAAGGGCTCTGGTTCATTGATCACCCACGTGTGGTTCTCCCCTGATGTTAAGGCAGCTTGGTAGCACTCTTTTGCCAGAACTAGTCTCCTCTGATTTCTCCCACTCCATGAGCTGTTGGAAACATCACCTTCAAATAATATGTTAAAGTCACTACTCTTAACCTGTTGAGTGCGGGTCTTCCCAATATGATGTTATATGTTGAAGGGCAGTCAACTATGAGGAAATCAATTTTCATGGTGACCTATGCTGGGTAAGTGCCTGCAATTACAGTAAGAGTGACAATTCCCCTAGGGATAATTCTGTCCCCAGTGAAGCTTACCAAAGAAGGGGTGAAAAGCCTAATCCTTTTCTTATCAAGTTTCATTTGTTGAAACACAACTAAGTAGATGATATCTACTAAGCTTTCGTTGTCAATGAGCACCAAGTGGATGTTGAATTCTTCCACTTTGAGCATGATTACCAGCGAATCGTCGTGGGATTGCCTGATGCCACGACCATCTCTCTCTAAGAAAAAAATGTTAGGTTCGTCATTATTTGGCATCTTCATTGGGGGGAACCGTGAATGGACACTATTTACTTCTCTCCCATGGGCTTTTTTTAGGGAGTTCAGTGTTTTGCCTGCTATTAGTTCTCCTGAGTTCATCTTTATCTCGCCTATAGGTTTGCTATCTCCTACTCCCTAAATTCTGTCTTGATCATCCTTCCGTTGGTATCTGTAGGGCTTTGTTTTCCTGACATGTTTCTGTAACTTCCCTTGCCGGATCAAAGTCTCCACTTGATCTTTCAAATGCCTACACTCATCGATACGATGCTCGTGGTCCTAGTGGAACCTGCAGTACTTGCTCTTGTCTCTTCTTTCTGCTGGAGTACTGATTGGCTTCGGCCATTGTAGGGAGGGATCGTCCTTTATCTGCATCAAAACCTGCTCAATTAGCATTATCAAAGGAGTAAAGTTAGTGAACTTTGGCTTCCTGTTCCAAAGTTCCTTCTTTTTCCCTGCAGTTTGCCCAACACTTCATGTCTCTTTCTTCTTGTCATGATTGCCTCTTGTTCCTTCGTCTCTCTTCCTTTTTCCTTTCATTTCTTTTGCAAGCACCACGTTTTTTGCATTCACGTACTTCTGAGCTTTTCGGAGCAACTCCCGACTGTTTTTGGTGGACTTTTAGTGATGGAAAAGAAGAAATCCACGGGGAACAACCCAACTTGAAAAGTTGTTAAGATAACTTGATTTTCAGCTTCGTCTACCTGTAGTAGCTCCTATTGAATTGGGTAACATACTGTCTTAGTGATTCTCCTTCTGGTTATTGAATTTTGATGACCAGTTGGCTTCTTGTGTCTTTGCCCCCCAATGAAATGACAAACAAAGCCTTTGCTAAGTTGCTCAAAATCTACAATAGTTCCTGGGGGTATCTTGTTGAACCATACTCTGACTGCTCCTTTCAGTGTTGTTCGGAATGCTCTGCACATTACCTTGTCTGGGGTCATCTGTAATAGCATCAGTGTCTTGAACGATTCAATGTGATCCAAGGGATCCTTGGAACCGTCATACGACTCCAACTGTGGGAGACGAAATTTTGATGGGAGGAACCGGTTTAGTACTTCAGTAGTGAATGGTGAGTTCGTCCTTCGAATCATCCCATCCAAATTCTCTCCGCCTTTGTCCTTTATAGCACTTTTTATCTCGTCCATCTCCTTCCTTATGTTGCGAGGCTCATTCTCCATTCTGGAGGAATCTTCTCCCAAGGTCTTGTCTCGTCTATTGACTTGAGAGTTTGATTCTTCTTTATTTTGGTTTTCACCTATTCTTCGACGTTCTGGCGAGTCAGCTCTCCCACATTAGCCAGGAGGGCTTGGATTTATTGTTGTTGCACAGCTTCTGCCTGTTGTGCAGTTTCTACTTCCATCTTGTACTTCGAGGAACTCTTTTGTCATTGGGAAAGATGGATTGAATAATTAGCATTCCCCACAGACGGTGCCAAACTAATGATGCAGAAAATCAACAATTGAGCTCCTCGTCGTAGCAGATGGATGAATTTGTGACTTTGATCGTCTCTGTTGGAGGAAAAACTGCAAAATGAACTAGGTAGAAGAGTAACACGCTTGTGTGGCATTAGCCAAACCGCCTCTGATGCTTAAGTTAGCAAGGGTTAGAGAGAAATAGATTGGAGAGTGATTTTTGTAGAGTATTTGTGTGTACCTTTCACTTCTGTTGCTTTTTTCTTATATAGTTGTATGCCTCATTAATGGGCAATGAATCGCTGTATTTATGCTCAACGGTTAGTGCGTTACAAAATCTTGGTCTGAAGTTCACAACTCATTCTGTGACTGTTGCTCCGTCCATTATGTTTTGTCATCAATGAGCATAATAAATGCAAAACATAAAAGATTGGAGCTACTTGAAATTTTATGAGTTTAATCTTCTTTACATAGGATTGGTAATGTGCCCAGTTACTCTTCTACAATACGTAAACATGTGTCTTTTGTCTTGTCCTTTTCTTTTGGTAGATTTTCACAATTGGAGTGATTGATATAACAAGGAATTGGCTTGCATCCTATTACTATAGAAATAGATCTCTATCAAAGACATAAGCTTAAATTATTGCCACATGTACTGAATTGTTGACATAGACATGTAAGTGTAACAGCTACGAAGTTAACTAATTTGTTGGAGAAATCTTGGTTGTTTATAATCCTAAATTATGTTTTAAGTAAATTAGATATCCAATTCCATGATATTAAATGAGTTTGGGATTTGATAATTCCACATATTGGCTTTCTTTGCATGACTTGCATCGTGAATTTTCTCTGCATGAGTTAACAGATATCTTTTAGATTCTAACTCACCACATCGTCATTATTTATTATTATTATTATTATTATTGATAGATAAATAATGGACGTGGTGGATGGATTGTCTGAACCACAAATATGAGATAACACAAATAAAAATTACATTACCATTAAGCTATCACTGAAACTCAAAACTTATTACTCTAATACATTTGAAATTATCTTCCTTCTCCACAGGTGCACAAGGTTGATGACTAATTCTATGAAGGTTGCTATCATGGTTTGCCAAGTTTGTGAAATATAACATTGGAGCAAATAATTTGCAGCTCCGCACTTGTTTTAAGTATTTTTCTTTTCTTCTCTCTCCTGTCAATCAAGTAAATTTTCTTCATAAATTTACTTATGTCTTTGATGTGCTATTGATTAACATTTGTAGCCAATCTCTTCTACAATAAAGACCCTTACGCTACAGAATTTATATGCTTAAGAAATTTAGTGCTCATATCAATAGTTTAATTTTCTCAAGGAAACGAAGAGTACAATGTAAAAATGATTTTTGTACTTTGTAACTCAACTAAGATTTCTTAGTGATTTCAAATAAGACATCTAGAATTCAAATTCTCTCTTCCTCAACTATCAAATTATCAACAAAAAAAAAATCCCCTGCTGTATTCCTTCCACAATCATATTAACTCCTAGGTTCTGTCTGGTTTTGTGTTAAGTAAAGCCTTATGGAGTTTCAGAGCTAAAAAAGCTTTCAAGTGAAAAATGTTAGCGCGCGTCTGGTAAGCTCTTCAAAAGAGCTTGAAAGGTTGAACCTCCTCAAAGGCTCTGAAAGGAAAAGATGAAATTTGGAGTTTTTAAGTGGAGGAAAATCAATCTCAACAATTTACTATTTTTTGACAGTCAATAATTCATCTACAATTTACAATATACCTTACAAATCCAAAACTTTAGAGCACTGTTTACTTTAATTTGCCAACCTCTCAATACTTTAACTTGGTTAACTTTCAATTAAAACTTAAGACTAACACAACACCATGCTTCCTACAATAATACCAGACAGATATTTAGGATTTAGTTGGTCCACAATAATTAATGGTGATTATATGGGAAAAGGAATAAGTATTACAAGTTATGCTAGAAGTTAGAATAAAAAATAATTATCATTATTATTATTATTCATATGTTTGTTAAACACAAGAATACAAACTTGACAAAATATTCCACAAATTAGTACAACATGATAAGATGATAGAATTGATGAAATCATATTTTGGTCAAATTTTCTAAAATAATTTTCTTTAAAATTATAGTACCTTTTAGGTCTACCTTAGCATCTTATTATATATAAATTGAAAATTTTTATCACATATTATAATTAACATGGGATAAATACTGATTATATTTTCTATGAACATTAAAGTCTAAATTCATTGACTTGAATATCTTGATATTGTATAAAATAAGTTTGGAATTTTGAAGAATATATGATGTAACTGGTGTATCATACGATAGTGAGGTCTACCCTCACGTAAGAGAGGTGTTATAGACACCCATTAACCAATATTCTTTTTTTGATGCTTGAACACCTTAGATGCTTTAATTTTTGTTTAATGTAATTTCCTCTTTAAACAAAATAGAAAAATGTCTCCTTTAAAGTGTGGTCGGATAAAGTTTTTCTCTAAACAAATTTAAAAGAATCTCACTGTATGAGATTTACAAAACTGTTTACCTCCAAATCATTTTGGAAGCAAACTTTTACCAATTATATTTATGTTTTTTTTTTCCCTTTATTTTTTTCCTCTATTTTCTTTTCCGTTTTTGTTTTGGGTAGGATTTTTTTTTCCATCTCCTTTGGATATTTTTCATTTTTACTGATTTTTTTTTCCATAGTTTTTACTTTTAATAAATTTATCCTACTTGAAATTGTTTTTTTTTTTTTTTTCCTCCCTCTCTCACTAATTAGTGGATCAAACAAGCCCATAGCCCATAGGCTCCATTCTGCAAACCTACTCTTAACTGGCCTGGCCCAGTAATTCATTTGGAAGTTCGGGAAAAATAAAACCAAGCCTAGAACCGAACCAACTTCGAATCCGAATGGTGAAGAAGAACCAAGCCAAATCCAAAACCCACCAAAAAGTATAAATACAAAAGCCGAAGCCAAAACCCACAGCCGCATAACTCTCTCTCTCTCTCTCTCTCTCAAAATCTGCGACTATCCAATGCTCAATGCTCGATGTTGCTAAGGTAATATTGGATTCTTAACTTTGATTTCTTTCCTGGGTACCAAAGATGTACTCGTATTATATTGGTGTCGTACCTATCATATCAAGTTATAATTTTTCAAAAATTACTTATGTACCCCATGTCGTACTCATACCTATGAGTGTCCATGTCCATACTTCTTAGGTCTCAATTGATTTTTTTGTCTTTTTGCCTTTGTTACACAATACACGTATATTGATGATGATATGGTTTGTAAAGTCTTTGTTTTTGCTTTGAAAATTGTAGTGAAAAGTATGCAACGTTGTTGGCCAAAAAAGTAGGGAATAATGTTTCTTGTCATTTTTTATTGGCTCAGGCTTGATGAACATGTCAGTACCATATCATTTGGGCTCTCCTCTTCTAGCTGTGTTTTTCTTCTAATGAATGCATTTGATTCTATTCCTGCTACACTATCTCTAATATTCTTGCTTGAGCATTGTGTGTTATGAAGAATGCATTGCCTTGTTTTGAACACAATTTATCACTTTATCTTGCCAATCTGATTCTATGGCAATTTGTGTTTCAACCTTTCCATCTTAACCTATAAATTTTTACACATGACTATTTAAGTTGCTGTTGGGTATAAATTGGTAATGAATCTTACCAACTCCTTCATTTATATTCTTAGATTTTCATTATTACAATCAGGAATTCCAATTTTTGTCTTAAATTCGTACAAGGGCCATTCTTGAGTTACTCATTTGCTCTGAACCCTATTGACAGGTCTTTCTCATCAAATTAAACTGTAGAACCATATTTAGAATGATCTAAGTTTTAGTGATTAAAGAATTGCTAGCAATGGAAGAAGCGAACATCCCCTTCTTTCATGTTGATATTGCATCGGAATTTTTGCACGATTGTCTGCCAAGGATCTTTCTTCAAGCGTGTCTCTAAAGAATGGAATCCGTTTGTTAGTAGTCCTTTGTCTTGCGTATACTTTCTAAACAATTAGAACGAGAAGGACCTTCTGGGATTTTCTTTCAAATGTTCAAGGATAATGTGGATTGTGTTTTTAGACCTATCACATACATTCCTATTCTCAAGAACAAATCATTCATCTAATTAAGAAAATATATTGAATTTTCTTCCAGAGGAAGTTGGAACACCCTTTCCAAATGACGGTACTGTGCTAATGATTTCGTTAGTTAGCCGGGCTGGGAGAGATTTTGGGAAACTAACAACTCGAGTTTTAGAAACTCGAGATTTAATTAAAAATCGAGTTTTAAAAACTCGAGATATTGTGTTTTGTTACTTCCGTTACGTGGACAAATTTTCCATTACGTGGACAAATTTTCCACGTGGAGGAATTGAGCCACGTAGAAACCGAGTTTATAAAACTCGAAATCTGCACAATATTCTCCCCCTTCCGTTTCAAACGCAAACACTCTCCCTCTCTCAAAAATCCTGAAAACTTTCTCAATCTCTCAACTCTCAGTGTCTCAAACGCTCTCTCTCAATCTCTCAATCTCTCAACTCTCAGTCTCTCAAAAGCTCTCTCTCAATCTCTCAAACACCGAAACCAGTCACCCTCGCTTCTCAGCTGCTGCCACACCGACTGCCGGTCCGCCATAACACCGCCGGTAAGCCTCTCTCTCTTCTCTAAGTTTCCTTTATGTTGAAATTTCATTGTTCAAGTACGGGCTGTAATGGGGTTTGTGTTTAGTTCAAATTTCTGCATTAATTTAAGTGTATTGGCTTAAGTTTGAGTTGGCAATCCAGAATCTATGTTTCTGATTAACTCAACTAGTTTTACTTTATTTATTTTTAAATTTTTAATTTTGGGGTTTGAGTTATAAGATTTTTTTTTATATATATATTATATTATATAATGCTCTGTTTGGGAGCTGAGAACTATGGGAAAGTAGTAGAAATTTGGGGCTTTTTGGCTCTGAACTTAGGAGTTGATAAAGGAGTAGACTTTTAATTTAGATAAGCGTTTATTTTTTTTTTGGAAAGTGGAAGCACACAAGATTTGATTTTGAGAATTTTTTTTGTTCCTTTTTTCGGGTTACACTTTGCTATGTTTTGTTGGGAGTGTAAAATAGGATGCATGTAGCTCCTAGTTTTGATTTTTGGTAATCAGAGTTAAACATCAGGCAGGGGATTTTATCTGTTTAGTTTTTCAGTGCAAATGTTCTCTTGGGTTGCTTGAACATATCTATGTGTATTTACTATTTATTATTTTTATTATCTATTGGGCTTAATTTCTGTACAGGGTAAGACTAATTTTAGGTGTTTGATAAGTTTTCGAGGGGATTTTGGTGGTGGCAGAGGGATTTGAATTAGGTTGGCCCAAATTTTCTTGGATATGCTATAGATGATGATTTCATATAAAGGTTTTGTTTGTGGCTCAGATTGGGTCAATGGGGTTGTGGTTTTCAGTGGTCGAATATCCCTTTTTTTGATGTTGTTATTTTTAGCTGTTAACAGTTGGAAATCAGTACTGTGTTATTTAAATTTTCTTGTAGATTTGTGTGTAAATTTTTGATGAAGTAAGCCTAAGATGTTTGTGATATATGATTTGCTTTGCTTTGGTTGTATCATTAATTTCTTTTCTGGGGATTATACGGTGTGGGGTACACTTCTAGGAGTTCTGATCTAATGAAAGAGGGTGCTAGTGGGTTTAGTGAGTTATGTTGATTTTTTATTAGATTTGATGCAAGAGTGTGATTCTAATCTTTACACTCTTTCATGGATATTCTATGGTGGAACATGTTATGAATCTTATTTCAGGTTTTGGTATTCGAGAGAGGGAGGGAGGATTTGTAATTTAATGTTCCCAACAATGTGAATTAGACTCTGATTAAGTATCCCATTGATGTTCACTATAGTCTATAGTTGATAATCAACAAGAACAATTTTACATGACATAACATAACAAATTAAAGGGATCAGGGCTTCACCACCACGACTGAAAAAAAGGTGATTCTGTTCATTTATTGTCGTTACCTTTCATTGGTGGTAGTGGTAAGTTGCTTCAGATTTCATGTTTAGCATTGTGTACATTACAGCTTCTTTTTTTTCTTTTTTCTTTTTTTCTAAACTTCCAATTGAGTCTTTGTAATTAGTACTGTTTATAGAGTCTTGGTAGTTTGATGGATTTTTCATTCTTCTGATATGCTTCCATCTATTTAACTCAGCTGCACAACTTATTGACCAAGCAGCTGAGTTATTTGGTATTGTTTTAATATAATTTTTCGGTGTGGAAGTAGCTATTAAAGTCCTCGAGTGTGAGCGTGTAAATTCAGATATGTAGAGAGAGTTTAGGCAGGATGTCTTTTTAATGAGGTGTGTTGAACCGTGTTATTTTCCAAAAATTTGACTTGGGATATATGTTCTTCATATCTTGTTTGTTGAGGTTATGTAACTAGGCTTAATATAATTGTTTGTGGGCATTAGAGTTATTTATGAACACTTAATTCTACGGAATATTGTTGCACTCTTTGCAGTATGGAGCCTGGGATCGATGAGGAGCCAGAGATTGTGCGCCCTGGTCCAGAAGATCCTTCATTGTTGACGCGACAACGAAATCATCGATCAGAGGACATTTGGAATGGCGAGGTGAAATATCTAGTTTTAATAACTACTTTATTTTTTACGTCGTCTTTGACTTTTAGCAAGTTCTTTGAAAAGTTGTATATCTAATTCTAACAACCGTTATAATTTTTATCCATTTTACAGGACTCGGGCTCACTTACATGCCGTGGTCGCGCTAAGGAGATGGCAAAGATAACGATGCAAGATAATCGGGTGATTGATATTATCAAGTTGGTGGGGTTAGAAGGATTGTTTAGGGTCCCTTCCAGAGAGATAGATCATTGCCTAATATCGGCCCTAGTTGAGCGATGGCGGCCGGAGACTCATACGTTCCATCTTCCACATGGTGAGATGTCAATCACCCTAGAAGATGTGGAGGTCATTTTTGGACTTCCTATAGACGGTGAGGTCTTGGTTGGGCCGACTACTGTGGTGGATGGGAATTGGAGGCAACTATGCGTGGAGTTGCTTGGTTTTGGCGTTCCGGAGAATGACAACAAAACTTTGGTGGGGCAAAGAATTCTCATTAGCCGCCTTGTTGAGCGCATTGCAGAGCCACTGCCTCATGATGCAACGGAGGAGCAAGTACATCAGTATGCCCGGTGCTATATTTTAGCACTACTAGGGGATAAGATTTTCATGGATAAGTCGGGAGATAGGGTGCATTTGATGTTCTTGGAGTTCCTGCGGAACCTTCATGATCCGCCAAAGTATAGTTGGGGTAGTGGTTGCCTGGCATGGTTGTATAGAGAGTTGTGCCGGCAAGTGATAAAGAGGCATCGCAGATTGGTGGGGCGTTGCAATTGGTCCAGTATTGGGCATGGGCGAGGTTGCCATTCTTGTGCCCGAGGATAGAGCCTCCACCTGGATGCGATTATGGCCCATGGCCAAAAGCTCCACTTGCATTTAAGTAAGTATTTTCCTGATACTTAGTGTGTGTTATGCAATGTACTATTCTTAGTAACTAAGTGGTAATATCTTATGTTATTCGATCGTAACTGTAGGTGGGTGCGGGTGCCAAGCCCGAAGAGTAGGCCATCCGGCACGGCATTGATCCATTATCGTGAGCAATTAGTTAGAATGCAGCCGGACCAGGTAATATATACAAAATTTCTGTGGAAGTTATGTTAATTTTCCTTAAGAATATGTTGAAATCATTGCTTTAACATATCTTCTATTTTAATTTTTGTTTTTCCCTTTAACTATGTATTCTCCTTTGTTTCACATTTTAAGATGTTATGATAATTGTATTTTGTTTCTACTGTAGATTATATGGCAGCCATATGAGGCAGACTTCGGCCACCTTCCTGACTTCTGCGTCGCAGGGAGGGATACGTGGACGGCAAGGGTGCCACTGGTGTGTTTTTTGCATAGTAGAGACACACCACCCAGATCGTGTCCTTCGACAGTTTGGGTTGGCGCAAGAGCGGCCCGACCATGTTGTGTACGATGATAGACTGCATAGAATAGACTTACGTGGGAAGGTGGAAAAGAATTGGAGGGAGGAGCATGGACCGTATATCATTACATGGGATACGAGACAACAACGAGTTTGCCATGCACCTCCTCAGATTGGTGAGATGCCTCGCAATCATGATTATTACCGCTGGTACCGTTCGGTCACTCGAAAGTATGTCGACCGCAACAGCGCTAAATTAGATATAATGGTAATAAGTTAGATTTGATTTTATTGCCTACTTTGTTTATTTAACAGTACATGTAGGAACGTAGAATCAATTGATTTCTTTTTTCAGCAAATCTGGTTTGATCTGACTGACCTCCAATTAAAAAGACTTTCTACTACATATAGTATTCTAATAACACTTTTTGTTCTTAGTTGAGTATTTGAGTAGATCAAATCTGATTGTACTGGTTCTTTCTCCGTTTTAGATTGAAAGCCATTTAGCGCTGTTGGAGATGCTTCCTGTAGGCAGCCGAGCACACACCATGTCCGACGTGTCCTAAATAATGTGGCTGGGCTTGGTGGTGGTCTTGCAGCAAATGGGCAGGCAAACAATGGGCATGAGACTGAGTCAACAGCTACTGCACCCCGATGTACATCGACCCGTGGTCAAGGTGCTACTGCAAGCCCAAGCACAAGTGCAGCTAGGGGCCGTGGTCGGCCTGCTACAGCAAGCCCAAGCACAAGTGCAGGTAGGGGCCGTGGTCGGCGTGCAACAACCCCTCGAGTTGTAACTAGTCCCGAGGTACCTGCACCCATCCCACACGCATCTCCTCCACCTGAGGTTCCTCCACCCATCCCAGATGCATCTCCTCAACTCGAGGTCCCTTCACCCACCCCTCCTTCGCAGCCTAGTTTTGATCTTGGTTTTGATTTTCATATGACCCCTCCTACGCACCCTGAGACACCCTCATACCCACCCACCAGCTCCAATGCACCCACTTTGCCCATGACAATGATCCCCACTCCTAGCTATACAGAGCATCGTTACCCACCTACCTCATCCTCATCCGACCCTTTAGGGCCTCCGGTTGGGATTGACACTGATGTACCGGACGAGCATCCCCCTCAGCAGCCCTCACCCCCACGAGGTAGACCACAACGTACTAGAAGAGCACCCACTTGTGGACTGGTGGACACAAAATAGGACACAAAGGCGGCTCTATGGTATGATAACATTACCAACAATGTAATGATATTTATTGTGGTTCACTTTATTCTTATCATTACATCGAATATTGATTGTATGCATCTAATGTCTTTGCAGCACGATGATGAGCCTAAGGATGATGCCCCACAGCCTCCTCCCCCCGCGCCCAAACATTACATAAGGGTTAAAAAACGCAAAATTGGTGAATCTTGAAAAAGAAGCAATACCTGAAATGTGGTAGATAATTTTATTAGAAATTATTGGAATTTTAAGGTGGGCAATATTTTGCAATAACATTATGCATGTACTTGTGTTCTATTGAGAACTTGTTACTAAACTATGTGTTGGTCTTGTGTGATGGGACTCTTACAGAATCTCGGTGTAATATATTAGCTTACCATGGCAGTGTGCTCTAAGAATATAATCTAATTTAGTGAATTGCTAAGTAGAGATTCTGGATGGACTAGGGGACTATCCTCTTCACTTGAAGTGAAGATGGACTTATAACTCAATGTGTTCTGGTGGCAATGGTGCCTTGACTTATGTTTTGTATTTTGAATTTGAAGTGTCGTTGCTACTTACTGTTACAGTGGGCAAATTTTTTTGAACCAGGTCCTCTGTTTCAGGCAGAGAGGCAGGGGAGCATGCCCTGTTTCAAAAAAAATTTGCCCAGAAAAACTCGAGTTTTAGAAACTCGAGTTCCACTGGGCAAATATTTTTGAAACGGGTCCTCTGTTTCAGGCAGAGAGGCAGGGGAGGCATGCCCTGTTTCAAAAAAATTTGCCCAGAAAAACTCGAGTTTTAGAAACTCGTTCCACTGGGCAAATATTTTTGAAACGGGTCCTCTGTTTCAGGCAGAGAGGCAGGGGAGCATGCCCTGTTTCAAAAAAACTTGCCCAGTGGAACTTGAGTTTATAAAACTTGATTTTTTCTGGGCAAATTTTTTTCCCCCCAGCAGAAAATGCTCTCTTTTCAGGCATTGTTTTACAATGTAAATGCACTCAAATCACAACAAAACTCATTCTCATATATCACCATTCTAAACATATCCAACCACACTTAATTTGCAATTCTAACCATACTACTCAAATCACAATCTTCATAGAGGTACATTGGATATAGAATTACAAGTACATTTAACAACAATCAAAAAGTTCACATAGAGCCAATTCAACGTAGTCACTTTTCCTAAGATCTGCGGTCCGCATGACAAAAACGTCATCCATGGAAGGATGCCTGAAAAATGTAGAGTATTTACGTGAGGAGACAAGAGGTTACATTTGGTAAACATCGAATGAACAACAATTATTTAACCGATGCATAAATTTTTGCCAACCTACCTAGTGTGGAACATGGCCGCTTGTGGAAGCACCGCGGGACTGCGGACATTTTCTGCGGTTATGCCCGGAAGCATGACACAGTCCACATGTCTGCTTCGGTGACTCTCTATCAAATCTGCGTCCGCCCTCCGCCATCCCGGTTCTTGATCCTTATTCCTCACTCCATCCATCTCATTCCTTATTCGTGACTTCACCGTCGACCTTTGGCCCGCAACAATGCCGGATTAGGCAACCACTTTGGCCCCATGGGATCCCTCCATAATGACTGTGAGTTAGGAACCACAAATGCATGCTCATAAGTGCTAAGAGCATGGTTCAAACCATAACATGGGTGAATATACGTGGTCGAATCAATATGTAAATAGTCACATACTCTAATTGCATGTGAACACGGGATCCCTATATTTTGCCATTTCCCACAACTGCATGTTTTTTCCAGTACCGAACTTCGTAACTGTGGTTTCCCCCCCCCTGCGCTACACATGTTGAGTTGTAACTATTTGAAATATCAGCTCTTCATTGCTAAATGGCTTGAGATAGTGTTTCTCAGATTTACGCTTATTTACATCCCACGTGGATAAGGCATATTCACTCCATTTCTTACCCTCAGACAACTCATAACTGTATTCTTTGTGCCGGTCGTGGAAATATTGAACAAGTTTGCTCCAAGTGAACTCAACCAACGCGGCAATAGGAAGGCCCCGTGCACCTTTCAGCACACCATTGAAACACTCTGATATATTGGTTGTCATTGCTCCAAAACGTCTCCCACCATCGTATGACTGGGTCCACATGTCCACATCCTCGCTCATTAGGTATGTGTATGGAAGATAATCTTGATTCTTTTCCTTACCATCCCTCCCCGTCACCTTCTTCTTCTTCCTAATGGCCTCAATTTCCACCTGCTTAATGGAGTCCATTATGGTAGCAAATTTAACTACCTGACTAGCATATCCCGCTTTCAACGCCGCTGACTTTAGAGTCGAGTTCTGAAAATGGGTGTTGAAGTTGCTAGCAACATGTCGAAGACAATATCTATGAAATACCCCTGCTTTTCCATCATCCCTTCTAGGCCAGTTTGCAATGGCGTTTTTGATACCGAGATGTCGGTCAGAAATTATGCAAATGCCGTCGTCAGGTATCAGGTGGCCAATTGTGTCTCTGAGGCATCGTAAAAACCACCTCCAACTGGACCCTGACTCACAATCCACAACAGCAAAGGCGAGAGGGAATACCTTGTTGTTAGCATCGGTTGCCATTGCGACCAACAACTTCCCCTGATATTTACCATACAGATGGGTCCCATCAATACTGATAACCGGCTTGCAGTATTTGAATCCTGATATGCATGGACCGAAAGACCAAAACACATAATGCAACAATACGGTGTGATCTTCATCGGTGGGTGTGACGCGATAGCAAAACTGGGTAGTCGGGTCCTGATCGACATACGCCATTAGCAACTTTTGCAGCCTTTGGTAAGATTCTTCCCAATCTCCAAACATAAGCGCAATCGCCTTTTGTTTCGCATCCCATACCTTGTAGTAAGAAGGCTTATGGCCATTATATTTCGTCTCTATCAGAGATCTGAGATGCTTAATTTGAGTGGTGTGATCCTCACATAACTTGTTATGGATTTCTGCTGCAATAAAATTACAACTCATCATTCTACCATCATTTAGCACCCCAGTCGGTATACACGTGTGAGGACCCACATACACGGTGACCATCCATAGATTTTGGAGCTCGGGCTTCATAACTGCGTAGACATACCACTTGCATGACTCATGCACGCATTTCACACAAAAATTTTTCCTCGTCGACCTAGTGATCTTAAAGTGTTTCTTTTCCTTGAGGGCACAAATTGTTAATACGCGCTTCACCTCCACTTTACTGGCAAAAGTCAACCCTTTGCACAAATTCATCCCCTCTCTCCAAGTAGACACAAATGGCATCTCAATATGCGAAGGATCAACCATATTTTCCCAAGTATTTGCAGAGAATGACAACGCAGGAGGTGCGTAGGCAGGGATTGTGTTTGTAATGTTTTGGACACTAATAACATTTTCTGCATCAGGTTCACCACCGTCCAATGTCTCATCGTCATCAATGTCCCTCTCAAAGTCCCCAAAGTCCCGAAAGTCCCCTCTCTCAATCATGTCTTCATAGTCATCTTTATCATCAAAATCTTCACCGTTAATGGCAAGATTCTCATCAACATAGTCGTCATCATCATCGTCATCATCATCATCATTGTTAACGACAGTAGTCTCATCAACATAGTCGTCGTCGTCATCATCATCGTCATCATCATTGTTAACGGCAGTAGTCTCATCAACATAGTCGTCGTCGTCATCATCATCATCATCATCATCTCCATCGGCATGAACATCATCATCCTCTACATGTGTAGAATACTCATATTGAGCATCCGGAAGCGCAACTTGTAAGCTTGTGGTTGTTTGTTGGATATCCTCTTGCCACCCTGCACGCGGCTCCAACTGTATGTACAACTCAATGTTACTTACTTCAGCTATATTCTCCAACTTGTCAAACATGATCTTCACATGTTTGTCTTTTTCTATCAGCATATACTTGTAATTAATCCGGTGCTTCATGATTTCATTTGGCATACGATACGTAATTTGCATGTTGTACGCATCAGGATTCTCACCCAACTCTTCCATGACAAAAATCTTCAATTCATCAAGGGTTTTCAACCTCCGATCAACTTCGGCATAATATGTTTTCATACCCGGCCCTTCAAATGGCAATCCTTTGTTTGCATTGGGATTCTTAAGCGGACCACCATGGTATATGATTATAACAATATCAGGCATTGTGAACCTGTTGAAGTCAAGTCCTATGTTAGTTAAATCACATAGTCGTAAAGTGAGGGGAAAAAAGTAATGCAATCTTACCAATGAACATATTCAAGCCAGGTTATAGAGTGCCCATTAATATGTAAAGGCCAAGACGTAAACCTTCTAATCCTAGTGGATGGAGAGTCGGAATTATCTATTACTCCATTGTGTAGTGACCTATAATGCCTAAAAGGGTTTTGAAAGAACTAGGTGGGTAGAGGAGCATGATTACATACCCATTCACTACATTCATTCCCTACCCATTTCATACCCAAACCAATGATAAATAAAGTCAAAAAAACTTGAAAGATCATGATAAAAATAAAAGTCTAGAAATGATGAATGAAATTTTGATAATTACATACCCATTTCCATTCATTACATTCATTCACTACCCATTTCATACTCAAACCAATGATAAATAAAGTCAAAGAAATTTGTAAGATCATGATAAAAATAAAATGATGAATAAAATTTTGATAACATAAACTATACAAATAAATACTCAAAAAATTAACACTAACAAAACAAAGTTCTATAATTCACAATATTGATACATTAACTAAGTTATGTTAACTATCTACAAAATAAATGGTAAAACTCTTTAACCCACACCCATAAACAACATACCCAACTACAATGACAATCAAATTATGAAAACCCTTACCTTAGATATGAATTTGCTGAGAGGGAAGAGCAGTGAGAGTGGAGAATGTGGTTTTGTGAGAGTGAGTGGTGTGAGAGAGTTATGGTGAGTGAGAGTTAGTGAGGGTGAGTGAGAGTTAGTGAGGTGAGTGAGTGAGAGTTAGTGAGGCTGAGAGCTCTGTTTTTAGGTTTTCTGTGAGACTGAGGGTGAGTTTCTGTGAGAGAGAGTTAAATGCCATGGGCTGAGTTAAATAAACATGCCCAGAGGAAATCGAGTCTATAAGACTCGAGTTAGTAGCATAAAACTCGAGTCTCTAAGACTCGAGTTTTATGAGTATAACCCGCATCGCTTGAAATAAGATAACGTAAAAATCGAGTTTATAAAACTCGAGTTTAATAAACCTTAAAACGAGTTTTACAAACTCGAGATCCAGGTGGCAATGTTCTCTCCACCTCAGCAGGCCCAAAGCGAGCCTAACTCGAGTTTTTGAAACTCGATTAATTATACATATCTCGAGTTTCAAAAACTCGAGTTGCTATTTTTCTATATTGTTTCAAACCATGCCTAACTTACTATATACATGCCCTCCACACTGCTAATCTGCACATTCCCCCGAGGAAGTTGTATCATGTCTTTGTGTAATGTGCTTCTCTCTTGTCGGAGTTGCATCCATTTTATGAATTGCATGTTTAGAAAACTGCGAAATAGGGAGGCAAAGGAACTGGTGATATACTTTTGTAACCCAGCTGATGGGAATATGTACGAATTTTTCAAAATTATGAGATGCAAAAATAAAGAAAATATACACTAAAGAAAAATAATCACACATAAGACAGTATTTACATGGTTTAGGCAATTTGCGTATGTCCACAGAGTTGTAAGGATTTCACTATTCTCAGAGAAAAATACAAAGTGCGGCAGTACAGTTTTTCTTTCTCAAAAACAACATAAAAAACCCTAATCTTCATAGACTAAGCCTCAGAAAATCTCTCATTAAAAACTGTAACAATATTATTTTGGGTCGGGTCATAATCTGGATCAAACACAATTAAGCTCTACAAAACCCAACACCAATGACTAAAGAATGGATTGCATTAAAGCCAGAAGGGTTGTTGTTGGTGATAGCATTGGATTAGCTTTCTATCCATTTTGGTTCTTCATTAAACACTCACCCTAATTTCAAGTTGGTAAGCGTTCAACAATCAAAAGTAGATCCACATTTTTATTCATTTTTAATGTACTATTTTCATTAATTCAACAATCATGTCGGGCTTGGCTCAAAGTAGTACCCAGTAGTATGAGCCTCTAGTGCTCCAAGATCTGATGTAGTTTCTCTCAAAGGTAATAAAAAAGCTTAGTCTTGATTCTCAACCACCAAAAAAAAAAAAAAAAGAATAATATTTTGTAGCCTAAGTTTCATATGTACAATAATGATCTATGGGTAACAGAATTTAAAAGCTTTTCTATTTGAAGGTTACATTACTTGAATTAATTGGATTCATCGGAAGTATGAAAAAAAAAAACATTTTTATTATGTTCTCTTTTATCAATATCTAACATCTAAAAGCCCATCAATTTGATTACTAAATAGGTGAAACAAATTCAATGACAACATCTAAAAGCCCTTTATCAATTTGATTACTAAATAGGTGAAACAAATTCACTGCTGTTATTTGTCAAATACTATAAACACTATAAGTTAAAATTAAAAAAAAAAAATCATTTAAAGCTCTTTATCGCAAAAAATTTACAAATTATTTTTAAAAAAAAAATGAAATTGTGGCACTTTTTTAACGAAATTGGACTAAAGGCCTAAATTGAATAAATTTGGAACTTAAATTACTCAATTGAAAGAAAATAAAATTATAAAATTGAAATGAATTTCATTCTAATTTTGAAGATGCAATTTTCATTTTAAGCTAATTTTTATTTATTTGAATATAATTTGGGCTTGAGAAATTTGTTTTCCATTAGTTCAGTTTGTCCATCTAGCAAGGCCCTTTCTTTCCTTGTCAAGCATTGTGGCCTAGTATGAACCCATGTCGTCCAAACCCATAGCAAGCCAACAAGCCCGTTGCGTGTCTGTCCATTTGTCAACCCAAATGGACTTTGTCTCCTCAGTTTTGGGCTTAAGGTTTTAAGCCCATTTTCAGTTGGCCCCAAAAAATTATATAAATCACATAGATTTTGAAAAAGAATTTGATCTCTTTATGTAACCAAGAGAATTGTCATAATTATAAATATTGAACATTATTATTATTATTATATTATTATTACTATTATTTTAGTGTATTATGTCATCTTTCAACTATTTTTTACCAATCTCTTGTTCATTTTTGAACTTTGCATCGAAATATTACAATTTGATCGAGTGACAAAAAAGGATAAACGCTAGTTGAGAGATTCACAGGATAAGCTCAAAGAAAAGTGTTTTTCACTAGTTAAGTTTTGGTTTTGGGGGTTGAATGAAACCAACCGCAGATCACGAGTCTTGCATGGATGGATTAGTGATTTTTTTTTTTTTTTTTTTTTTTTGGCAAGTCAGGTTACAAGTAACGATACCACTGTCCAAAAGAACGAAGTGTACATAATCCCAAGTTACCACCAATGCTCTTGAAGATGCTCAAACATGATACATATTGGTCATGTCCAAGCAATATTAAAACTCAATTCCAATAACTACCTTTGTAAGTATACTGACAGTCACAATTTTCTAGAGAAGAATATCTCCCTCTTTGGCCAAACACAAACAACTGGAGAACTACAAATTATTTGCTTCAATATCATATACCGTATACTTGGCTTTCAAAAGAAGTCATCTGTCCTGTGCACCAGCTGGGGTTAAGGAAGATAAATTTTTAATTAGAAGAGTGAGGTTTTCTCAACCATGACAAGAAAATTCACAGCACGCCCTTTATTATTATACTAAAACACCAATTGATTTTTTAATATAGTAAATCGAACATCAGATCTCTTATTTGACTACAAGAAATTTTATCAGTTGAGTTAATTAGAACCTACATTTAAAAATAGTGGTTGAACTTTGTTATCGTTGGAAGAAAAAGAAAAAAAAAAAAAAATATATATATATATATATATGTCCCAAACCAACCATAACTCATCTGCTATTCTACATGTGTGTGCCACACATGGTTGTAATTTTTTTGCTTGGTGTAAAATTTAACTAATCCAATTTATTCATAAATTATGCTTTTGGATTCAAATTTGATTAAACAAACCACATAACCAAATATTATTGTAATAAAATGAGAAAAAATAAATAAGACAACAATATGATTACAATGGAAAACTCTGACCAAAAACCCTCTTGGGGTTTAATGCTTAACTCGACAAAAGAATCCACTAGTTGGCACCATGAGGTAAACTCCTGCTCTCAAATCCATTTCTTCGTAAAAAATTTACATGTTCAATGGAGGAAAGCTTAGCAAAGAGCCAAAGACCATTGAAATATTGGTGGCAAAGATTTCAAATTCAAACGTATCTTTTGTTAATGTATAGCTTAAACTAGATTAGCCTATTGGACTTGGCCCAGTATACTGTACTTGTAGTTTACTCATATTACTTGTACTACACACATACCTAGCCTATGTAAGGCTCTCTATTGTACATTATTGTTTACACAGAATATACAGACTATTCAGTCTTTCTTTCTCACTTTATATTCTTAACATGGTATCAGAGTCATTCCTTTGACTTTCTGGTTCCTGTGGATATCTCCGGCGTTCTTCCCCTACTCTCGCCTTCATTCAGTAGCCACTGTCAGAAACGAGTTACCGCCATCACGCCCACAGTTCTTGCAACTCTTGAATTTCATCGGTTTATTCATCCAACTGTTAGAGAAAAGACATATAGTGACAGAACAGCCAATCCCAAGCAAAACCCAACCAAGAACAGCTAGAAAAGACCTCACACGCGCCCACACGTGCCGCCTGAAGATTCTGACTGTCGAATACGCGCTACACGCGCCTCCACGTGCCACCAAGGTTCATCACGCGCTGTACACACCGGAACTAGATCCTCCACGTGCCTTCACTCGTGACACGCGCTCCACGCGCCTGAGACCATCTGCGTCTGTCCACGTCAGCCCTAGGCTGGCGTCATCCTGCTTACATCAGCGTTTGAGTCATCCACCTACATCAACACATGCCAGCCGTTGAATTTGACCGTTGACCTTTACTGTTGATCGTTGACTTTTTGACCAAAGTCAAAAAATTTCAACAGGACCTGTCTTGCTTAGTTTTTAGCGTAAATTCTGATTTTGAGCTCTGTTTCTGCATTTGAGGTATCTAAATCCTAGTTTTTTGGTTCATTGTGGCTCCACAGAATGAACAAGATATCATACGTCCTATCACCATTATGTTGGATGGTCCTCTAGCTATTATGCATGGTCTCAGGATATGACTGTCTTTCTCAAGGGTCGTAAACTGTGGAGATATGTGACTGGTTCAATTCCTAAGCCAGTACCAAAACCTAAATCCAAAGCCACAGCTGCTAAAGATGCCTCAAAGACCGCTGCTACAGTGGATGATTATGACGAACGCCTAGAGAAATGGGAGAGTATTCAGAGTAAGATTTTGTCTTGGTTTATCAATACCTCTATTCCCTCTATTCATAATCTTCTTCCTCATCTTGAGACTACTGAGGCAGCTTGGAAATTCTGGTCAATCGCTATAATTGCACTAATGATTCAAGCCTGGAGTTCCACATTGAATCAAAGCTTTATCAAATGCGCCAAGAGACAGGTCAGTCTATATCTAATTATTATTCTCAGACTTCTACTATGTGGGAACAACTTTCTGCTGCAGATCCTCCACTGGTGTGTTCTAAGGACGTTGAGCTCTTTGTCAAATATCGGGATCACCGTAAATTTATGCACTTCATGATGGGTTTACATAAGGATTTTGAGCCTACTAGGGCTTCTCTGCTAAGCCAGTCTCCTACTCCATCTCTTGATGCTGCAGTCAAAGAGCTCATTTCGGAGGAGAATCATCGGCCTACTTATCACATGTCATCATCATCTAATCATGTCTTGGCTACACCATCTCCACAGCCTCCTGTTGCTGCGTTCACTGCTCCTCCACGAATAAACTTTGGACGTCCCACCTCTCAGTCTTCCAAAGGTACTCGCTGAGAGTTTTGTCGCGCCAAAGGCCATGACATCTCAGTTTGTTGCAAATTGCAGAAATTTGTGCAAGAGCAGAATAAAGCTTCTCTTCCTCGGGTAGCTACTGTATGTCCTTTAGATCCATCGGGTCCTTAGATCCATCGGTTCCTACAGGTCCATCTTTGCCTTCCTCACTTACTACGGCTAATATTGAGGCAATAGTTCAACAGGTTTTATCCCAAACTTCCACTGCCCTTTTTGTCACCTTAGGTAAACAACCTTGGTTTTTTGATACTGCATGTTGTAACCATATGACTCCTGATGAATCTCAAATTTCAAATAAGGCAACCTTAGAACACCCTATCACTATTTACACTGATGATGGAACTCCTATGCTTGTTAGTAATAAAGGAATAATCTCTTCTCCTAGTTTATCCCTTAGTGACACCTTTCATATCCCAAAGTTATCCCTTAATTTGCTTTCTGTTGGTCAACTTTGTGCATTGGGCGTAGATCTTCTATTTACTAATCATGGTGTGGATGTGCAGGATCCTCGGATGGGTCACGTGCTTGGGATAGGGCGTAAGGTTGGTCGCATGTTTAAGGTTCATGATTTGAAGATTCCTTCATAAATTGTTTCTGCAACTGCTACCACTGCCACCCCCTCACCTGATTTATGGCATGCTCGTCTTGGTCATCCATCCTTATCTCGTCTTAAGTTGTTAGCTTCTCAAGGTCATTTAGGTTCAGTTCAGTTTCAAAATTTTGATTGTACTTCCTGTCATTTTGGCAAACAAGCAAAATTTCCCTTTAATAATAGCAACTCTTTTTCTTCTGCACATTTTGATCTTATACATTCTGATATTTGGGGTCCTGCACTGGTTCCCACTGAGGGGGATCTAGATATTTTGTCATATTTGTGGATGATTTTTCTCGATATACTTGGATTTATCTTCTTCACCATAGGTCTGAACTTGTGTCTATTTACCAAACATTTCATAAAATGATTGAAACACAGTTTAATCGCACTGTCAAAGTCTTTCGATCAGATGATGCTCAAGAATATAATGATAAATCTTTCCTATCCTTTTTAGACAGTCATGGTATACTTCCTCAACAGTCTTGTCCTTACACCTCTCAACAAAATGGTTGTGCAGAACAAAAACATCGTCACATTCTTGATGTCGTCCGCACCCTTCTCATTTCTACCTCTCTTCCTGAGCGCATTTGGGGTAAGGCAACACTCATTGCTGTGTACACCATTAATTGTATTCCTTCACCAACTACACATAACAAATCACCATTTGAACTTCTCTACAATCACACCCCTGACTACTCCTCTCTTCGGGTTTTTGGTTGTGCTTGCTTTGTCTCTCTTCTTCCTCATGAACGAACAAAGCTCCAGCCTCGTGCTCATCTCTGTTGTTTCCTTGGTTATGGTGTCTCTCAAAAGGGGTTTCGCTGCTATAATCCCATTTCTCATCGGCTTCGTGTCTCCCGTCATGTTGAGTTTTGGGAATATTGTCCTTTCATGAGTCTTCAGCAGTTTCCTGCATCCTCTTCCTCAGAGTCTCTCATTTTTACCGATCTTTTCCTCCCTCTCTATCCTGAACTTATGAAGGATTCTTCGACATCGGCTGCTCTCCAGACGACTCATCTCCGGTTCTGTCCCCGGCACATGACCCGCCTGTCTTAGATCTTGTGGCACCATCCTATCCTGAGTTACCTGTTGATCCTGAACTTCGTTGTTCCACCCGAGTAAGCATTCCTCCCCCTTATCTCACTGATTATCACTGCTCTTTTACTCTTGCCACCCTCTATGAAGCTCACACCTATCGTGAGGCCCATACTGACCCTCTTTGGCAGCAAGCTATGAACAAAGAACTAGATACTCTTCATAAAAATCACACTTGGAATATGGTTGATTTGCCTCCTGGTCAGTCTGGAGTAGGTTATAGGTGGGTTTACAAGATCAAGACCAAGGCTGATGGATCTGTTGAACGATACAAGGCTCGCCTCGTTGCCAAGGGCTTTACTCAAGAGTATGGCATTGACTATGAGGAAACATTTGCTCCTGTTGCTCGCCTTACATCAGTCAGATGTCTCATTGTTGTGGCTGCTGTTCGCCATTGGTCTCTTTATCAAATGGATGTGAAGAATGCTTTCCTTAATGGAGACCTCCAAGAAGAAGTGTACATGTAACCACCCCCTAGCTATCCACACTCAAGAAGTCAAGTTTGTCGCCTTTGTCGTGCTCTTTATGGCCTTAAACAGGCTCCTCAAGCTTGGTTTGAAAAAGTTTAGCTCAGTTGTTGCTCAACAGGGTTTCACTTCAAGTCCTCATGACACTGCTCTTTTTGTCCGAAGATCCTCTACTAGTATCGCTCTATTTTTCTTTATGTTGAAGATATGATTATTACTGGAGATGATTCTGCAGGTATCCGCTCTCTTCAGCACTTCCTTAGTCAATATTTTGAGATGAAAGATCTGGGCACTCTCAGCTATTTTCTTGGGCTTAAGGTTACCTCATCCTCTGATGGATACTATCTTTGCCAAGCTAAATATGCTTCTGATCTTCTCTCAAAAGTCGACATCACTGACAACAAGACTATTTCCACCCCCTTGGAATACAATACAAAGCTTACACCCTTGAATGGTGAACCTATATCTAATGCTACTCGTTATCGTCAGTTGGTTGGTAGTCTAATCTATCTCACTGTTACTCGTTCGGATATCTTACATGTCGTGGGTATGGTTAGTAAGTTCATGGATGCTCCTTGTTCTGTCCACTATGCTGCAGTTCTTCGGATTCTCTGATATGTCAAAGGCACACTTTATCATGGTCTCCATTACTCCTCTCAGTCTTCTCTCAAGCTTTATGCTTATTCAGATGCAGACTGGGTAGGTGATCCGACAGATCGATGCTCTATTACAGGTTTTTGTTTCCTGTTAGGTACTTCCCTTGTCTCATGGTGTAGCAAGAACCAGGATGTGGTTTCCCGTTCCAATACTGAGGTTGAGTATCGTGCCCTTGCCGACACCACCTGCGAGCTTGTCTGGCTTCGCTGGCTCTTGGCTGACATCGATGCTCTACAGCCTACTGCCACTCTTCTTTATTGTGACAATTGTAGTGCCATCTACATTGCTCATAATGATGTCTTCCATGAGCGCACCAAGCACATTGAGATTGATTGCCACATTAATCGCTAGCATCTCAAGAAAGGCAATCTCTAGTTGTTCTCCATCTCCTCTGCTGACCAGCCTGCTGATATTTTCACCAAGACTCACCTGCATGGTCGTCTTTGAGATCTTATATCCAAACTCCAGTTGGCTTCCTCCTTGCCACCTCGAGTTTGAGGGAGGATGTTAGTGTATAACTTAGACTAGAGTAGCCTATTGGGCTTGGCCCAGTATACTGTACTTGTAGTTTACTAATATTACTTGTACTACACACATACCTAGCCTATGTAAAACTCTCTATTTTACATTATTGTTTACATAAAATATACAGATTATTCAGTCTTTCTCTCCCACATTATATTCTTAACATCTTTGATTATATCCCCTCTGCATCCGTGGCATTGACAATAACTCACCCACCTAGCCTATTATTATACTTACGGCATGACAAAGAAGACCTGTCCTTGTTATATACCAGCAGCCGCTACAGATTTACAAGAAATATCAAATATCTTGATTAGATGACAAACACGTAAGGATCGATGAAGCCAGAGGGCTAAACTTATGGTAAATGTCCTTGTTACGCCAACTCCATTACAGAACAGCTTTGAATTTTGGTACATTTGAATAGTTTAGCCGCAGAAATGAGACGTTTACACCTTTGCTTTCATATTTTGGCTCCATTATTTAGAGTAGTTTGGCCGCAGAAATGAGACTACGTTTACACCTTTGCTTTTCATGCTTGGCTACATTATTCAAAAATGATAATAAGAACTAATTAGTGTATTGACTTAATAATAAAAAATATTTATCATGGAACGAATTTATACCATTTATATATTAAAAAAATGATAATAAAAACTATTGCAACAATAGCAACTTGATAATTGATAGTTTGAGGTTCAGATGATAATTTTAAGTGAGACACTTTTCTTATTTAAATAGCAAGATAATTTTTATTTAAAATATTCATAATATAAATTTTTGACAAAGAATATTGTTTTATTACCTAGAGTTTGCAATCATCTAAACTTTTTAAATAAATAAAAAATTGTTTTTCATATCTAAATTATTTAAAATTTTACACTTTCTTACTTTAGATTTTTAAAAAAATATCTTTAATTTTTTTCTTCTCTCAACATTGAAACAAAAAAAATAAACATTTCTGCTCCTAAACTTTTCTAAGTTTAACGATAAACATGAATTTAATTATATTATATTAATTATTAAACAACCTTTACTTATAGTATATTAATTATTAAATATGAAAAATGAAAAATTCTCACTTTAAATAGTAAAGATATTCAAAAATTAATAAAACTTACTATAATTACAAGTTGAGAAAATTTTTGTATCCCTATAATTCCTATAAAAATATTTACAGAAAACCCTCATAAACTCATCAATTAATCAATATATGTCATATAGGACATAGAATTTTTTATTTTTTTTTTCGCATCTATTGAGATGAATATTCATAGGCTGACATTAAATACCAAACTTTTTTTGACTTTTACAAAAGCCAGTGGTCCATTTTAAAGTTGACAGGAACCGACTGACATTAAATACAAAACTTTTTTTGACTTTTACAAAAGCCAGTGGTCCATTTTAAAGTGTACAGGAACCGACAGTTTTAAATAACGGTAGTATGGATAGTTTAAAGTCTAATATCATCTTGTTATTTTCACTCTGAAATCACAGTTTGAAACGTAGCAAGTTTTCCTCTTTTAACTTTTCATTAGTTAAACAAAGATTCATGGGGCTTTCTTCACACCTGAGTTCAGCTCCACCATCCTCATCTTTTTGCATGCATACTGTTATTCTTCTCGGGTGGTTTGGCTTATTACTCACCTCTGTGGCTGGCGGGAATAACGAGACAGACCGGTTGGCGTTGCTTGAGTTCAAAGCCAAGATCACTCATGACCCATTTGGGGTTTTGAGCTCTTGGAATGATAGCATCCACTTTTGCCAATGGCAAGGGATCACATGTGGGCGTCGACATCAAAGGGTCACTATGTTGGACTTGCAATCTTTGAAACTGGTAGGCTCTATATCACCACATGTTGGAAATTTAAGTTTTTTGAGGAATTTGACCCTTCAAAACAATAGCTTTAATAATGAAATTCCTCCAGACATTAGTCGTTTGCACAGATTGCAATCCTTACGATTGCAAAATAACACACTCAGTGGCAAAATTCCAAGCAACTTATCCAATTGCACCAGCCTCGAATTTCTCTATGCCTATAACAACCTTCTCATAGGAGAAATCCCTGCAAAACTTGGCACCTTGTTAAAACTCAGAATTTTTTCTATTTTCAACAATCATCTAACAGGAACTATCTCACCTTCTTTTGGAAACTTATCGTTTCTCGAAGGGTTTGCTGTAGATAAAAATAATTTGGTTGGGACTATCCCTGATTCTTTGGGCCAGTTGACCAAGCTTGCATATTTTTATGTGGGTACAAATAGGTTGTTTGGTACAATTCCTCCATCAATGTTCAATCTGTCTTCATTAATAGTCTTTCATGTAGCAACCAACCAATTTCAAGGACATCTTCCATCGGAAATGGGTATCACACTACCAAATATTGAAGAAATTGTTATTGCCCAGAACCAATTTAGTGGACTTATCCCTGTTTCGATATCTAATGCCTCAAATTTAAATGTGTTTGCATTGAGCATTAATAGATTAAGAGGAAAAGTTCCTTCTTTGGAGAAGCTAAATAGAATTTCATTTTTTGTCACTACCTCTAACAATCTTGGAAATGGAGGGGCAAATGACTTGAGTTTTCTTTGTTCTTTGACAAATGCCACCTATCTGACTATACTAGGTATAAATGGCAATAACTTTGGGGGAGAGTTGCCCAAGTGCATTGGAAATTTCTCAACTACTCTTACCCAATTTGTTCTAGATAATAATAAGATATCTGGAAAGATTCCTATTGAATTAGGAAATTTGATCAATTTAGAGTTACTCCATATGTGGCAGAACAAATTCTTAGGTAATATTCCCCATGAAATTGGAAAGCTTCACAAGTTACAAATTTTGACATTAAACACAAATAATTTCAGTGGGAACATTCCATCCTCTATTGGAAATTTAACAATCTTGTTATACTTGGAATTACAAGAGAATGATCTTCAAGGCAACATACCTTTAAGTCTAAGCAAGTGTCAAAATTTGTTTTCTTTGAATCTTGCTAATAACAATCTCAGTGATTCGATATCCTCACAAGTCATTGGTCTCTCATTCTCACTAGTTTTTCTAGATTTGTCTGCCAACCAATTTACTGGTGTCCTTCCCATGGAAATAGGAAAATTTATAAATTTAGAGCGATTGGATATTTCCAGAAACATGTTTTTTGGAAAAATTCCAGCAAGTCTCGGAAGCTGCATAAAGTTGGAATATCTATACATGGGAAAAAACCTCTTCCAAGGGATCATTCCTCTATCTTTAGAATCATTAAGAGGTCTTCAAATTCTAGACCTTTCTGAAAATAATTTTTCTGGCAAAATTCCAAAATTTTTGGAGGTCTTTGTCTACTTGCAAGTTTTGAATCTATCTTACAACCATTTTGAGGGAGAGGTACCAACTGACGGAGTTTTCAAAAATGTGAGTGGAACTTCAATAAAGGGAAATGATAAGCTTTGTGGGGGTATACCTAAGTTTCAGCTTCCTATATGCAAATACAAAAAATCCAAGACGAGGAAGTTGACCCTTACCTTGAAGTTAATAATTTCTATAGCTTCTGGGCTTTTTGGAGTAACTTTGATTATGGTGCTTCTACTTTTTTATTCTTTACGAAAGAAAAAGAATGGAAGTATCTCAAGTGATTCAAGAAATTCGCTTTTGAATGTATCTTACCAAAGTCTCTTAGATGCAACCGACAGATTCTCTTCTGTTAATTTAATTGGTGTGGGTAGCTTTGGGTCTGTTTATAAAGGAATTCTTAATCAGGGTAGACATACAGTTGCTATCAAGGTCCTCAACCTTTCACGTCACGGAGCTTCCAAAAGTTTCATTGCCGAGTGTGAAGCTCTAAGAAACATCAGACATCGAAATCTTGTAAAGGTGCTCACAACATGTTCTAGTATTGATTTTCAAGGTCATGATTTTAAAGCTTTGGTATATGAGTTCTTGGGAAATGGTAATCTAGATGAGTGGTTACATCCAACTCCAAGAACAAATGAGGCTCTTGAGGAACCAAGGAAGTTGAGTCTTCTCCAAAGACTGAATATTGCCATTGATGTTGCTAGTGCATTGGATTATCTTCATCATCATTGCCAAACGCCAATTGTTCATAGTGACCTCAAGCCAAGCAATATTCTTCTTGATGATGAAATGGTTGGACATGTAGGTGACTTCGGCTTGGCAACATTCCTTCATGATGCTACCCAAGATTGTTCTACTAATCAATCAAGCTCCATAGGGGTTAGAGGAACAATTGGTTATACTCCTCCAGGTAATTATATTTTACATTTTTAAGTTTTTTTTTTTTCCTTTTCCCTTCTTCTATAGTTCCTTACTACAACTTCGAGCATGAAAAGATAGTTTTAGTAAGGATTTAATTAAACTTAGAAAATAGGATATGTTATATATAACCTTTAAAAGTTGTAAGATTTTTTTCTTAACCACTTTTACTTGTATGAAAATATGCCTATATTATAATATTTTATGTGCAATTGCAGAGTATGGAATGGGGAACGAAGTGTCAATATATGGTGATGTCTACAGTTATGGCATATTATTATTAGAAATGTTCACAGGAAAAAGGCCTACTAATAGTATCTTCCAAGATAACTTAAGCCTTCATGACTTTGTTGAAGTAGCTTTGCCAGAACGTATCATCGACATTGTAGATCCTATTCTGCTTTGGGAAAGACAAGAGGAAGAGACAAGGAACGACACTCAAAATGAGGATCCAAATGGAAGTTCCAACATTCAAGAATGCTTAATTTTGATACTCAAAATTGGAGTTGCTTGTTCCACACAATATCCAAGAGAAAGGATGAACATCAATGTTGCTATAGCTGAGTTGCATAAAATTCGACAAAACATTCTTAAAACTAACATACACAAGACAAGGACTTCAAACTACAGGTAAATATTGTTTTCTCATTGGGATATAGAATTTGGTAATGTCTCCACCCAAACCACATGATAGGGAATCATATAGTGATTAGAAGGCCACAATCTTTCATGTCAACGCTCTCTTTTTTCCCTAGCAAAACTGAGAAGAATGGGGTTGCTTAAAATGACCCCAATTAATTAATACCTAAATGTGTCTTTTATCCGTTAAATATATAGCTTGTTCAATTTATTTTATTTTTTCAGAAAAAATAATAAAGAGGCCTAAAAGGTTTTTCATTTGGGTGATTTCCACTATTGGAACGATTGAGATCACAAGAAATTGGCTAATATCCTACTAGTCTAGACAGAGATCTCTATCAATGACTTAAGCTTAAATTATTGCCACATGTATTGAATTGGTGACATAGAGATGTAAACTTGTAAAGGCTACAAAGTTAACCAATTTGTTGGACAATCATTTTTTCCTAAAAAGAATAAATAAATAAACTAATTTGTTGGACAAATTGTGCTTGTCTATAATTCTAAATTTTCTACGTAAAAGGATTGCTAGTTCCATAAATATTAAATGAGTTGAGATATCATAATTCCACCAAAATAAAATGTGATACTTAATTTTCAAATTAAATTAAATCGTAGGTAAAGAGTTAATATTTATCTTTTAAATTTTTGTTGCCGTTGGAAAGGCCTCACTCACCACATCGTCATTATTTGAAATCCAAAGCTTATTATATTGAAATTTATCTTCTTTCACCGCAGGTAGGCTGATGACTTATCATGAAGGCTGCCATCACAGTTTGCCAAGTTTATGTTATGTAATATTGGTGCAAATAATTTATAGCCCCCTAGTTTTTTTTTTCTTTTCTTGAGAAGGAGCTCCCTAGTTGTTTAATTCAGCACTAAGTCTTTTATTTTCCCTTCTTGTATAAAGTGAATAAATTTTCTTCATAAATTAACTTATGTGTTTAATGTACTATTGATTAACATTTGAAGCCAAGGTCTCTTCCACAATAAAGACCTATAGGCTACGGAACATGGTGTATTCTGTTTTCATCTCCTATTTTCTATAGAACCCACTATAGCGCCACTTACTGTAATTCTCAAATTACTTAAAACTCTAAAGTCATTTTCTGTGAATTTCTACAACACAAAAATACTGCTACTAAAGTTCTTATATACCAATTACCAAAAGTTCCCTTAATTAGTGTCTATTTGGCTTTGTGCTAAGAACTAAGAGAAAGGGTAAAAAAAACCAGTGTGGTAATTAATTTTATCAAAAGAGCATTAAGGCCCTACAAAAAGCCTTTAGCAAAAGTTCAATTTTAAAACTTTTTTTTATAAGCTCATTTGTGGGTTTTTTAGTTTAAATAAAGGTTAGAAATATTATTACTAGTTACGCTACCCACAGCCTGAATTTAGGCGAAAATGGGCAAATGCCCATTTCACACCAAAAAAAAAAAAAGGCAAATGCCTTTTTTCCCAAACTAATTAGGAAAATGCTCCTCTTTTGAAACTCGATTTTCTCAAAATCGAATTTCAAAAAAAAAAATTTCTAGAGCCCTATAGTGATGTTTTAAGGAGCCTATAGTGACGTTTTAAGGACCTATAGCGGCATTTTGTAACTCGACCTCCATGACATCGAGTTACATGCAAGTTTTTCTTTTTTTTTTACCTATAACTCGACTTCATGGAGGTCAAGTTATAAAACGCCGCTATAGGTCCTTAAAAATGTCACTATAGGCTCCTTAAAACATCACTATAGGGCTTAACTCAATTTTGAGAAAATCCAGTTTCAAAAGATGAACATTTCCCTAATTAGTTTGGAAATGAGCAATATGCTGATTTTTTTTCGAGAAAATGACAAAAGCCCATTTTGGCCCCTGAATTTATACCCCAAACATTTTGTATTAGGGGAGGTACCAAATACCAACTCACCTAAGAAGTGCAATAGTGCTCATTTATATTGTCGTGCTTTTAGAAAAACCATCCTCCGTCTTTGAATAAATAAATAAATTCTCAGTCTCCACATTTAACTGGGTCTATTGGTGATGAAGGTTATAAATTATGATGTTATATTTTATAAATTATATAATAAAGTGTCCACCTGTGCCCATAATTTACAAGCTCCAAGTTTGAATAAAATTGATATCATCATTTTATTACTTGCATGGATTGGTAGCTTGAGCTGTGCTCTTAAGGATTTATAACTGTGGCCTAATATGGGCATAGATCATATTATTACTTGCAAGTTATCAATATACTTAAAAAAACCTCTTTGTATTTTGTTTTCCTGGTTTTTTTTCTTTGCGTTAAATTGCTTACTTGAAAGCCTAGGAACATTAGAAGTTTATGATATTTGACAAATTTTGAGATGCAATGCAAGCTTTGAGAAGAAAATTGTCACTTTGCCAAAAGTTTTATAGATCAATTGGTTGACATCTTTTAGTGTTTTCAAAACATCCAGAGTTTAAATTCATCATTCTCATTGTAACTATTAAATTATCAAAAAAACAATTCCCACTTTGATTAGAAGTTCTAATTTCAGGAAAAAAAAAAAAAAAAACCCAATTCTAATCCGAATAGATGAAGAACCAAAGCCTAATAATTCGGATTCATAAAGTGTAAAATCTAGATTGATTTTTGTCTCTTTGGCCACTTTTATACGCTCTATACTTGGATGATGACGTGGATTGGAAAGTTTTTGTTTTTGCTTTGAAAATTTTAGTGAAAAGTGTACAACTTTACTGGCCAAAAAGTAAAGGAATTATGTTTCTTCTCATTTCTATTGGATCAGGCTTGATCAACATGTGAATACCATATCGATTTCGACTCTCTTCTCTTGGTGTTGTCTTTTTCTTCTAATTATGCATTTGATTTCTATGGCAAATTGTTTTTCAGTCTTTCCATCTTAACCTTACATACATATATGACTAAATATAGTTGTTGTTGGGTATCAATTGGTAATCAATCTTACCAACTCCTTAATTTATAATCTTAGTTCCTCTTAGTTACTTAATCAGGAATCCCAATCGAGTATTGAATTCAACAATGCAGTACATTAGTACTATTTTTTTTCTTTAAATAGCTCAAGGATTCTAGTACTTCCTTACTTTTCCCGGAGGATTTATACTGGGTTTTGTATAGCTTATAAATTATACTATAGCCTCCGTATTTTTTATAAAACTAGTAAATTGCCCGTGAGATGCACAGATAATTTTATGATATTTTATGTAAAACATTTTTGAATAATGTTGTACATAAATTATAAAGAAAAAGTAAACTAAATTAGAGTAAAGAAACATATTCATTTTGAGATATTAAAAATTGGTTTAGTAGCTTCATTGCATATTTGTAGCCTTCTTAAGGTAAGATTTTTTTTTTTTTTAAATTATGAAACCAAAAAAAAATGCAAAAGAGTAATGGGACCATGAAATAAACTAATTTGTGTTGTATTTACATATTTCATACTATGAAATAAAAGTATACCCAACTCTCTAACTATCTTTCACTCATCGATAGTGCGACATAAGACATGGTGTGAGCAAGTGTGTATACATGTGTCTTATAGATGATTTAAAATTAAACCATGGTAGAATATGATTTTACATTGCGCACCTAATACTCTCTCTACTTATATACCCAAAAAAAAAAATTAACTAACCAAATTACCTAACCTAAATTATATTTAAGCCCCTAATTTAAAAAGAAAAAAAGATTACTCGTAGGGGTTTCGGTGTCTTGATGGTGGTGGGAGGTCAGTATAACGGAGGTGGTGACCCCTCAGATTTCTCTTTCTCTCTCTTTCAAATGTTTTGTTAGTCTCGAGTCTTTTAATTTGGTAATATAGTGAAATAGTGCATTTTATTTAATAATTCACAACATTTTTGTGTCTCTTTGTCTCTCTTTAGAGTCTTATCTCGTTAGCTATTACTATTAGCCCACCCTTATTTATTTATTTATTGTTTTTGAAACACTAAAACAGTGGGTATGCTAAAAGACATGAATAATGGTGAAAGGTGTGGTATAAGCTTAGGCAATTAATAAGATATTAATGAGATAGCAGTAAAATTAGATAATGTGAACTTTTGGGTAACAATAAAAAAAAAAATTAATGAAAGAGGTGAAAAGAGGCTAAATGCAAAATTAGAATGCCACTTGGCAGGACCTCATGCACTCTTGCATGAGGTCTCTAAGAGAAAGACATTTTGTAAAAACTTTTATTCTACAATATTCCCCCAAAAAATTTTATTTTTTTACTCATTCCTTGAATCGAATAATTATAATGGTTATGTGTGCGCAATTTATAACTGTTGTTTCACTACATATTTATAGCCTTCTCAAGGTGAGATTAATTTTTAACCCTTAAAAAAAAGGTAAGATTAAGTTTTTTTAAAATCATGAAACAAAAAATAAATGCAAAAGACTAACAGGATCGTGAAAATCAAATAATTTGTGTTGTGCTCACATATTTAATACTATGAAATAAAAGTATGTTCAACTCTCTCACTGTCTTCCACTCATTGATAGTAAAATATTAAAACATGGTGTGGGCAAGTGTGTATGGACGTGTCTTATAGATGATTTTAAACCATGGTAGAATATGGTTTTACATTGCGTACTAAATATTCTCTCTACTTATATACCCAAAACAAAAACTATCCAACCAAATTACCCAAACCTAAATCATATTTAATCTCCTAATTTAAAAAGAAAAAAAAATACCTTTAGAGGTTTAAGGTCTTGATGGTGGTGGGAGGCCAATATGACGGAGGCGACATCCCCTCAGATTTGTCTTTCTCTTTCTTTCAAATGTTTTGTCAATCTCAGGTCTTTTATAGTGAAACAATGCGTTTTGATTTTATAGAGAAATAATGCGTTTTATTTAACAATCTACAACATTTTTATGTCTCTCTATCTCTCTCCAAGGCCTTATCTAGTTAGTTATTACTATTAGTCCTTAATTATTATTATTTTTACTTTTTTTAAAATATTAAAATGGTGGGATGCTAAAAGACATGAGAAAAAGAGAAATGTGTGATGTAAGCTTAGGCAATTAATGAGAGACTAATGAGATAACAGTAAAATAAGTTAATGTAAACTTTTAGGTAATAGTAAAAAAAAAACTTAATAAAAGAGGAAAAAAAATGTTAAATGCAAAATTAGAGCGTTACTTGGTAAGACCTCATGCACTCCCACATGAGATTTCTACTTATATATATTCATGATTATTTCTTTATAATTTCTAATCACTAATCAACATGAGTCTCAAAAAACTTTGTGATAGGACTTTATCATACGTACAAAATAAGAATAGATTTGTTTTCTTTATTTTTTAAAAAATGATATTGTTATTGTGTTCATCCTTATAAGAATTTAAGCATAGATTGAATTTTCATTATTTTTGACAATTTTTCTTTGATTTCTTTATAATTTATATATTGTGTTAGTTTTAATGAATTTTTTCTCAAGCTTTCAGAGGATGGACTTTAGATAAGATGTTCAACTTTTATATGCCAAGCATTGATTATAAGTCTTGTACATGGAACAAATAGAGATAAGAAATTAAGAATATGGTCCATTTTGGTTGGCCTTAGCTTGATTTGTTTAAACATCAATTTTCCTTGATTCTTACTTGTATACAAAATTCCAAAAACATTAAATTGGAATAGGTCCCTTACTAACCTAACCAATTGGAATTGGATGAAATTTCTTCTCATTCATACTAAATGTTGTGTACGCTCCAAATTTTTTCTGCATCTCATAATGATATGTTGTTGACAGGTATCATCCAAGTCTAACATGATTGAGAGTTGTAATTGAGACTATGGCCCAGAAGTTTTACTATTCAATACTTTGCGAGAAAAATTAAACACTCATTTGATATAACAAGAGACTATGAAATTTGACATTGTATACACTGGGGTTTGTTCTTGATGTTGTGAAATTGTTGTAGGTATTAAAAACTTTAGTTTGATTAGTTGGCAATTCATGTTCTTTAATTGTGAAAAGTCTACAATGGAAAAATTTTGTATTCCTATAACAAATGTTTTGGAGAGAAAATTGTTAGCCCCCTCATCCCATTGGGACCCTTCTATTTATACAAAGGAAAAATGGTCTAATATTCCTAAGTGTGACTTAGTTACATGAAATTTTTGTGCAAATGTGTCTAGATTTCTTTTAAAAATTTAATTATTATTTTAAACACTAATTTGGCGATTTTTATATGATTTCATATGTTTATAAATAATCTAAATGTTATTTCAATTTGTGCAAATTATACAACATAGAATCGGTAATTTAGCAACATAGATATAGGAGAAGGCATGTAGTGGTTTAGGAAGAGTAGGCATTTAGTTATAAGGGAAGAGGAGTAGGCATAAATATAAGAAAACCTTAGGATGGAGGAATAAGGAAAACAAAGAGTTTTTGATGATTAACATCCCTCTATCTTATCCATTAGTCTTATTTATTACTAATTAAAATCTGTTGAGTTAGTAAATAACTGATGTGGCATCTAATAAGTTTAATAAATTAAAAATGAAGTATTTTATTTCAAAAAAAAATTCAATTATCTTTTCAAATAGAGTATCACTTGGCAAAACTTCGTGCTCTCCCACATGAGGTCTTTGCTTATATATATTATATATATATATATATATATATATATATATATATACTCATTCCTTGAACTGAATAATTATAATGATTGTGTGTGCAATTTATAACTGTTGTTTCACTGCATATTTATAGCCTTCTCAATGTAAGATTAATTTTTCACCCTAAAAAAAAAGGTAAGATTAAGCTTTTTTAAAATCATGAAACAAAAAATAAATGCAAAAGAGTAACAGGACCGTGAAAATCAAATAATTTGTGTTGTGTTCACATATTTAATACTATGAAATAAAAGTATGTCCAACTCTCTCGCTATCTTCCACTCATTGATAGTGAAATATTAAAACATGGTGTGGGCAAGTGTGTATGCACGTGTCTTATAGATAATTTCAAACCATGGTAGAATATGGCTTTACATTGCATACCAAATATTCTCTCTACTTATATACCAAAAACAAAAACTATCCAACCAAATTACCCAAACCTAAATCATATTTAATCTCCTAATTTAAAAAAAAAAATACCCTTAGAGGTTTAAGGTCTTGATGGTGGTGGGAGGCCAATATGACGGAGGCGACGTCCCCTCAGATTTGTCTTTCTCTCTCTTTCAAATGTTTTGTCAGTCTCAGATCTTTTATAGTGAAACAATGTGTTTTGATTTTATAGTGAAACAATGCGTATTATTTAACAATCCACAACATTTTTATGTCTCTCTATCTCTCTCCAAGGCCTTATCTGGTAAGTTATTACTATTAGTCCTTAACTATTATTTTTTTACTTTTTTAAAAAATATTAAAACGGTGGGGATGCTAAAAGACATGAGAAAGAAAGAAATGTGTGATGTAAGTTTAGGCAATTAATGAGGGACTAATGAGATAACAGTGAAATAAGTTAATGTAACCTTTTGGGTAATAATAAAAAGCACTTAATGAAAGAGGTAAAAAAAAAATGTTAAATGCAAAATTAAAGATATATATATAAATATATATATATATATGTTCCTTTATAATTTCTATTCATTAATCAACATGAGTCTCAAAAAACTTTGTGACAGGACTTCATTATACGTACAAAATAAGTATAGATTTTTTTTTATCTTTATTTTTAAAAAAAAGATATTGCTATTGTGTTCATCGTTATAAGAATTTAAGCATAGATTAAATTTTCATTATTTTTGACAATTTTTCTTTGATTCCTTTATAATTTATATATTGTGTTAGTTTAAATGAATTTTTTCTCAAGCTTTCAAAGGATGGACTTTAGATAAGATGTTCAACTTTTATACGCCAAGCATTGACTATAAGTCTTGTACATGGAACAAATAGAGATAAGAAATTAAGAATATGGTCCATTTTGGTCGGCCTTAGCTTGATTTGTCTAGACATCAATTTTCTCTCTTGCCAAAAGTCTGACTTATTTTAGGTGGAAGTTTCCTTGATTATTACTTGTATACAAAATTCCATAAACATTAAATTGGAATAGGTCCCTTACTAACCTAACCAATTAGAATTGGATGAAATTTCTTCCTATTCACACTAAACGTTGTGTACACTCCAAATTTTTTCTGCATCTCATAATGATACGTTGTTGATAGGTATCATCCAAGTCCAACATGATTGAGAGTTATAATTGAGACTAAGGCCCAGAAGCTTTACTATTCAATACTTTGCAAGAAAATTTAAACACTCATTTGATGTAACAGGAGACTATGAAATTTGACATTGTATACACTGAGATTTGTTCTTGATGTTGTGAAATTGTTGTAGGTACTAAAAGCTCTAGTTTGATTAGTTGGCAATTCATGTTCTTTAATCGTGAAAAATCTAACATAGAAAACTTTTGTGTTCCTACAACAAATGTTTTTGAGAGAAAATTGTTAGCCCCTTCATCCCATTGGGACCCTTCTATTTATACAAAAGAAAAATGGTCCAATATTCCTAAGTGTGACTTAGTTACATGAAATTTTTGTGCAAATGTGTCTAGATTTCTTTTAAAAATTTAATTATTATTTTAAACACTAATTTGGCGATTTTTATATGATTTCATATGTTTATAAATAATCTAAATGTTATTTCAATTTGTGCAAATTATACAACATAGAATCGGTAATTTAGCAACATAGATATAGGAGAAGGCATGTAGTGGTTTAGGAAGAGTAGGCATTTAGTTATAAGGGAAGAGGAGTAGGCATAAATATAAGAAAACCTTAGGATGGAGGAATAAGGAAAACAAAGAGTTTTTGATTATTAACATCCCTCTATCTTATCCATTAGTCTTATTTATTACTAATTAAAATCTGTTGAGTTAGTAAATAACTGATGTGGCATCTAATAAGTGTAATAAATTAAAAATGAAGTATTTTATTTCAAAAAAAAAATTCAATTATCTTTTCAAATAGAGTATCACTTGGCAAAATTTCGTGCTCTCCCACATGAGGACGAGACAACTACAAGACGAACATAGTAGGGTGTAAGAAGATCATGGAAGCTTATTAATGGCATATATTGCTAGAATACTGTAGAAAATAACTGCAGAGTATGGGATAGAACACAGAACTAGATACAACAAACTGATAGATATTATTATGTTGAACAAATTTTTTACAGGACTGGAAGACATAGACTGTAAAATATTACACAAGCTGACTCTCTAAATTTTCTATTCTGCTAAACTCTAAAACTCTCTTCAACTCTGTTCTAGACTCTAGACTCTCTTCAACTCCTAAAATCCTGCTCAACTAATGATACAAAGGGCCTATTTATAGGCAAAAATTTTACAAGAAGACGAAATATGAAGAAGAAGATAAAGTCAATTGAACAAGAATTGGAAACAATTGTTTCTACAGTAAAGGATTTGTCTATATCCTTTCCCCTCATTGGACAAAAAGAAAAAGAAAAAAAGCAGTTGTTGATGCAACTCCAGTCTTTGGAGAACTCACAGAAAGCAGCTACCCAAGCTCTTCCAATACAAGTTTACATGCCATACCAACCTCGTCAATCACTGTATAAAGATCTGTCTATACCAGTACTCTCACCATTTTCCCCAGTTTCCCCATACCAAAACCTCCAACCATTAAACATGACACATCCAGCTCAAAACCCTTTAAATCATGTGGAATCTTCCCCAACATACCAAATCCAACACCACTACCTCAACCAGAACCCAGACTTGAACCTCCAACCAAAACACAAAATGAACCTCCTCCATCAAAAAAGATAAAGAAACATTATACCAACCACCAGACCCAACCATTGGTGCATCCTCCAGACCCCAGATATGAACCTGTTAGCCATAAACACTGACCCTCCAAACCCGATATCATCATTCCTCAGAACTTTAACTCTTCAAGAATCAACAGAAGCCTTTGTTCTTCCAGTTATTGATGATGCAGATCTAGACTTGTCTGACCTTGATCTAGATGAAGTCTTTATGACTGACCCAAAAGTGGAAGAAGAAGATGATGTCCTTCGCCCTAATCAGCCTCCTCCACCACCACCAATATTCCCAACACCACCTGTCATCCCTGATCACTACACAAGATTAACCTACTCATCAACCACAGATTCAAAACACCTGTTCACTCTTGATAACAGTCCTCCTTCAAAATGGCATGAAGAGATTTTCAACATGTACTCATGGTGTACAGCTGAACTTCAAGCCCCAAACAATACAGTTGCTCAGATACTTGCCAAATTGTAGCAAGACTCACAGGTAGACTGAGACAATGGTGGATAAATCTTGGAGAATACCGGCAAAGACAAGCAGCCCAGAGTAACACACTTGAGGATTTTTTCACGATCCTCCATAATGAATTTCTTGGTTCATTAGCCCATTACACTGAAGTTGCCAGAGATGAATTCTTGATGATGAAATGCTGTTCTTTTGAAAGAAGAGATTTGGAGAAACACTTTGACAGAATGTCAAGCAGATACTATGCCTTTAATGGCATGGATGATGTTAATTCCAAGCACACTTTCTTGAATTCCTTTCCAGAACCACTTGGTGATGAAACTCTTCGCATGATGAATCTTCAAAAAATCACATTGCAGCAAGCCTCTCTTGGAGAAATCTATCAGCATGTCCTTATTGCTTTGGAAAAACTATGCAATCAAAGAAAATTTCTTTCGGAGATTGACAAGATCCATAGCAAGCTCAAAGACATTGCAAAAGAAAAGATTTGCAGATTAAGTGTTATGATAAGAATTGTTCTTGTCCAACCAAGAAAAGAGGTCATTACAAAAAGTATTCTTGGAAGAAGAAGTATCTCATCCAAGAAGAAGTTTTTCAGAAAAAAGAAATGGAAGTTTCTCAGAAGAAAGCAGTTCAAAGGAAAAAATTCAAAAGTCTGTTTTGTATGCAGAAAGCCCGGTCATTTTGCAAAACATTGTCCAAAGAAAGCCAAAGCGCAAAGCTTTTGGAACAAGCCCAGATTCATGCAGATGATACCCCATTTTCAGATGTGGAATCACTCTTTTCACTTGATGATGATTATTCTCCCCAAGCCATAGCAGCCATAGCCTATTCATCCTCAGAAGAAGAATCAGATTCAAGCATTACAGATGACTCAGACCCAGAAATCCAAACCATATACACATCTCAGCCTCTTATAGCCCCAATAATTGGCCCCACACCAATAGCCCAAGTTCACATCCTCCTTGATACCTACTCCAGACCCATCCCAGTGATAGCCTTGTTTGACACAGGAGCAGCAGCAACAATTCTTCATCCAAGATTTTACCAGAAAATCTTTGGATGCCCCATCATCAGATGTTCAGAGCAGCCAATGGAGAAACATTCCTGATCACCCAGAAAAGCAAACCCATTCACATCAGAATATTCCCAACCCTTACCATAAAACCCAAGTCCTTGGATCCCCTCTCACAGGCAGAGATCTCCTCATAGGATTTGACCTCCTCCACCAGATACCTACCTCAGATGGTCCTCAAAAGGCCTCTTGCATAAACAACACCTTCTCACATGGACCCAGGTACCACATTTGTTTTCACTAAGCCCCTTTGATTCCTTGAAAGCCCAGATCATCAATGAATGTTGTGCAGCTACCCATCAGAATTCCTCCTCAAAAACCCAAAACCACTATGGAAAAACCCAGCCTTTTTCATAACCCTTCCCTTCAAAAAGAATGAAGATGTTAACCCCACAAAAGCTAGCCATAGAGGTATGAATCCAGACCACTTGTCCCTCGCCAAGCAGGAGTTAGCTACCCTTCTCTCAGAAAGCCTCATTGAACCCACAACTTCTCCATGGGCATGTGAAGCCTTCTATGTTAACAAACATGCAGAACAAGTCGAGGAAAGCTCAGATTGGTAATCAACTACCAAGATCTTAATCATTTCCTTGCTGATGACAAGTTTCCACTGCCAAATAAAGTGCTCTTTTCCAGCATCTTTCCAATGCCAAAGTATTTTCAAAGTTTGATCTTAAAGCAGGATTTTGGCAACTTGGAATCCATCCAGAAGAAAGATACAAGACAGCTTTTTGCATTCGGACCACCATTATCAATGGACGGTAATGCCTTTTGGCCTCAAAAATGCTCCATCCCAGTTCCAAAAAGCAATGGTAACTCTTTTCCAACCACTGTTGTCAAATGCATTGATCTATGTCGATGATATCCTCCTATTCTCAAAAGATGCAGAATCCCATGAAAAATTGCTCACTGAATTCTACAATTTAGTAAAAGCTCAAGGGATAATGCTTTCAGAAAAGAAAATGGTCATAGGAGTATCCTCTATTGATTTTCTTGGAGTAAACATTTCAGATGGAAAGTATACTCTTCAGCCTCATATTGCACTCTCTCTCAGAGAATTTCCAGATGTTCTCACCAGCACCAAGCAGATCCAGCAGTTCCTTGGAATTGTTAATTACATGTCAGACTTCATTCCAAAAAGTTCCAGACACAGAGATTGTTTGTCCAAGTTATTGAAAAAATCTCCTCCCGCATGGAATTCAATTCATACAGAAGCAGTTCAACAGTTGAAAAATTATCAGAAAAGCTTCCACCTTTGCAGATTCCAGGTACAGGAAAAAGAATTTTGCAGACAGATGCAAGTGATGAGTATTGGGCAGCAGCCCTCTTTGAAGAAGTTAATGGAAAAAGAAGTATTTGTGGATACAAGAGCGGTGCATTCAAGCCTTCAGAGCTCCATTACCATTCTACTTTCAAAGAAATTCTTGCAGTCAAACATGGAATTGAGAAGTTTCAGTTTCACCTTCTTGGCCACAGTTTCCTTGTAGAAATGGACATGTCCTCTTTCCCAAAAATGCTCCAGTTTAAAAGAAAAATGCTCCCCCATCCCCAGTTACTCAGATGGTCCAACTGGTTTTCACAATGGTCCTTTCAAGTCAAACACATCAAAGGTACTGATAACATTATCACTGACTACCTTTCTAGGAAACCTCCAGTCCTCCATACCACAATAATTCCTCCTCCCTTGTGTGTATATCCACTAACAGACCAATCCTCATCCTCAGTCCCTTCTTCATCCTCTAACCCTTCTCCTCATCCTCCGATGACATCATGGCAATAATAGAAACCCTTCCCTCAGATATAAAAGACCAGATAAAAACCTAACCCTCCAAGCCAGATCCAAAAGAATCATCCAAGTCCTCCATAATTATCTCACAGAAAACCAGAGCCATTTTCTTGCCATTTCCCAGACATTGAACAACCATGGAAAACCCCATTTGCATTTTGGATAACACGATGGAATGTTGTTCATTACCTTTACATGTGGTACCTACTCAGTGAGTACTACTTGTGCATTCATTTTGAACCACGTTTCTACGCATACACCTTTCTTCATGATAATAAATATTTTAACAAATTCTGGCATGAACTTTTGAAAAATGATGCTCATGATGGTCAATGGTCCCAGTATCACAGAAAAGATCACCCTAGATTTGGTCTAAAAATCACTTCAGCGTGTATAGTTGCAAAGCTAAATTCCAAAGATAATGTTCAAGCAAGAAGGAATTGTTCACCCTCCAGATGTCCATTGGGTAAAATGCCGACGGTACTATTCACAGACACACAGATGTATCATGGATATCCTGTCACTATTCACTTTCAATGGCAGAGTCTCTCAACCAGGGAATCTTTCCAAAAATTGTACCAGCTGACCCAGACATTTGCAGACAGCAATGGCCTTATCAACACCATTGGGAAATGCCCAGTCCGTTTGATTTTGATGATCCCTATTACCATAATCATGATCCAGATGACATTGATGAAGAATGGTTTCAAGGAAGAGATGATTAGAAGAAATTATGTACAAAATGATATATGAAAAAAAAAAAACGAAAATTGTGGGACCCACCCTGGACCCACTTTTGTCTTGAACTCATTTTCCACCTTGCCGTCACGCTACTTTCAAGAAGCCATATATCATATCTCGTCCTTTGCTTCAGCTCCAGGATTTCCGTTGTCAGAAGAAGATTTTGCAGGAGCCAGCCCACTTGCGTCCTTCGCCAGTTTCCAACACCTGTAAAGAAAACATTCAGAAGTCACGCATTGTTACTGTAAATTATTTCGTCTTCTTGTAAAATTTTTGCCTATAAATAGGCCCTTTGTATCATTAGTTGAGGAGGATTTTAGGAGTTGAAGAGAGTCTAGAGTCTAGAACAGAGTTGAAGAGAGTTTTAGAGTTTAGCAGAATAGAAAATTTAGAGAGTCAGCTTGTGTAATATTTTACAGTCTATGTCTTCCAGTCCTGTAAAAAATTTGTTCAACATAATAATATCTATCAGTTTGTTGTATCTAGTTCTGTGTTCTATCCCATACTCTGCAGTTATTTTCTACAGTATTCTAGCAATATATGCCATTAATAAGCTTCCATGATCTTCTTACACCCTACTATGTTCGTCTTGTAGTTGTCTCGTCCTTATCCATCTCTCATCTTTCCCATTTCCTTTCCCGTAGCTTCCTTGGTTTCATGAAACAAGTTAGCTTTGTTGTTTTGTTGTCTTTTGGAGTTTAGTCTTCTTCGTCCTTTAGTCCATTTCCTTTGGTTTCGTCCTCTTTATCTTACTTCTTCGTCCCTTTCCCTACACATGTGGTATCAGAGCCATCCAAACACACAAGAGCCATAGCAATTAAAGCCTCCATATTTGACTAAGCCAACCTTTCATTTATGTTGCCAACCTTGCACTCAATATCCATATCCATGCAATATTTTCCACAAACTGGAAAAGCCTCAGAATCAGTTTCTCTCTTCTTTGATTAGTACACTTGAATTATTGTCCTGATTAGTATGCTCTGTGATTAACAGTTGCCACTTATTGTGGATCCTCTGTGATAATCACATCAGAAAACGGGATTTGATAATCAAGTAGAAAACTAAGGAGTTGTACTAAAAGTGTCAAAGAATTATTTTTCCTGAGTAGTCTAGTGGACGTGAGCCTAGGAGTGGCGTTTTAGTCCTGTCAAGATCTTAGGAAAATTGTCTTCATTTAGAAACAGTCATGGCCAGTTCCAGTTCATCATCCTCAGTCGTCACATCTTCAACAGTCACTGATACCATTCCCACTTCTTGTGATCTTTCCCTTAGAAAATCTACTGCAAATAGATTAGAATATCTATATGAAATATCCCATATTCCTGAAGATAGTAAAATACCTATTACAGACTTTCCCATTGTAAATCCCTATACTGTGTTTGATAAACCCCAAAAAACTTTCAAAAAATCCATAAAAAAATTTCTTGGTCCTTCTCATCCTTCTAGTGTCAAAGAGTATGTCCAAGCTTCAAAGTTTGATCAGTTTAGTATTCCAGCCAGTGAGAAAGAAAATTTTATCACTCTTGCCCTTCCCAGAGAGTTTGTCATTCCATGGCAAAGACAAGGTTATACTCACCTCCATTTTGGTGCAGTAAGACTTGCACTCACCTTTCATGGCAGAAAAGGACTTCCTATTGCTTCTAGAATTGCTCTCCTTGATTCTAGATTTATGGAATATCACAATGCAGTCATAGGTACAGTCCAAACTACACTAAATGCAGGAACAGTCTTTGTCACCCTTTTTCCCAATTTCAACATGTCTCTCAGAGATCCTCACATATGTGATGCTCTTAAAGTTCAAGTTCAGATTACAGGAGCCTCTCAAGTACCAGATACTTTTGCTGCCACACTACACTACCAACTTGCTAACAGACTCCAGAACCATGCTTTTGATGTAGCCATACCAGAGTTTGCCCAGAATAATGATGCTCTGTTGATCCAAGTTGATCCAGGCATGACACCCACGTGCACATTTGTTCCAAGACAATTGAACAAAGATCAGATGAAAAAGCTTTTTCCAGAATCATGGACTACAAAGTATGAGATTCTCCATCAGGTATCTCAACCAATCCAGTCCAACAATCCTTTTTCATCAGAAACCAGAATGGTGAAGTTGAAGTCAGATTTAGGTCAACCACACCAGAAAAGGAAGAAGTGACAGTCTTCCAACAGCTATGGTCCAGCCAGTTTCTTATGAAGGTCTTGATGATCTTCAGATCAAAGCATTTCAAGAAAATGGAAAACCTGTCTATGAAGGAAAATCTCCCACAGGCCATATATGGTGGGATGTTTGTGATTGTGAAGCATGCAGAGAAGAAGAAATATTTGAAGAAGATAAGAAAAGAAGAAAGAAGAAGTCTTCCCAGCAGATTCTCAAAGAAAGATATGAAGCAGGAGACCCAGAAGTCGACCTCCTTGGAGAACCTTCAGGAAAGTTTGATTACTATGTCCTTTACCCCAGAACCAGAAAACAAAAAATTCCAACCCTTTCCCCATGCAAAGAAAGTCATGATCAAAACCAACAAAACCAGAAACCACCCTTAATCTCATATTACCAGAAAGTCCTTCCCCAAATACAAAAATGTCAACCCAAGCCTCCCAGTCAAACCCACACACAAAAACCTTTACCCTGTTACATGTTTGACCATGCATCACCCTCATACTCACAAAATTTTCCTCCCTTAGAAAGTTTTGACCACCCACAAGCCAATGTAAAACATGTTTGGAAGATAAAAAACCCTGTTGGAACCAATCCAGAAGGAAGTAAAAAACAGGTCTCATCAGCCGAAGCAGCCCTCAATTGGCAGGCAGAAAATGCTGTAGCACAGAATCAAGTCCTTTCAAAAATTCTTGACAACCAACAAAAGTTGACTGAAGCGGTATCCAATACCTTTTCATCCTCAAATTCCCTCATGGGGAAACTGGGGAAAATGGTGAGAGTACTGGTATAGACAGATCTTTATACAGTGATTGACGAGGTTGGTATGGCATGTAAACTTGTATTGGAAGAGCTTGGGTAGCTGCTTTCTGTGAGTTCTCCAAAGACTGGAGTTGCATCAACAACTGCTTTTTTTCTTTTTCTTTTTGTCCAATGAGGGGAAAGGATATAGACAAATCCTTTACTGTAGAAACAATTGTTTCCAATTCTTGTTCAATTGACTTTATCTTCTTCTTCAAATCTTCAATGAGGGAATTTGAGGCATGGATGATGTTAATTCCAAGCACACTTTCTTGAATTCCTTTCCAGAACCACTTGGTGATGAAACTCTTCGCATGATGAATCTTCAGAAAATCACATTGCAGCAAGCCTCTCTTGGAGAAATCTATCAGCATGTCCTTATTGCTTTGGAAAAACTATGCAATCAAAGAAAATTTCTTTCGGAGATTGACAAGATCCATAGCAAGCTCAAAGACCATTGCAAAAGAAAAGATTTGCAGATTAAGTGTTATGATAAGAATTGTTCTTGTCCAACCAAGAAAAGAGGTCATTACAAAAAGTATTCTTGGAAGAAGAAGTATCCTCATCCAAAGAAGAAGTTTTTCAGAAAAAAGAAATGGAAGTTTCTCAGAAGAAAGCAGTTCAAAGGAAAAAATTCAAAAGTCTGTTTTGTATGCAGAAAGCCCGGTCATTTTGCAAAACATTGTCCAAAGAAAGCCAAAGCCGCAAAGCTTTTGGAACAAGCCCAGATTCATGCAGATGATACCCCATTTTCAGATGTGGAATCACTCTTTTCACTTGATGATGATTATTCTCCCCAAGCCATCGCAGCCATAGCCTATTCATCCTCAGAAGAAGAATCAGATTCAAGCATTACAGATGACTCAGACCCAGAAATCCAAACCATATACACATCTCAGCCTCTTATAGCCCCAATAATTGGCCCCACACCAATAGCCCAAGTTCACATCCTCCTTGATACCTACTCCAGACCCATCCCAGTGATAGCCTTGTTTGACACAGGAGCAGCAGCAACAATTCTTCATCCCAAGATTTTACCAGAAAATCTTTGGATGCCCCATCATCAGATGTTTAGAGCAGCCAATGGAGAAACATTCCTGATCACCCAGAAAAGCAAACCCATTCACATCAGAATATTCCCAACCCTTACCATAAAACACCAAGTCTTGGATCCCCTCTCACAGGCAGAGATCTCCTCATAGGATTTGACCTCCTACACCAGATACCTAACCTCAGATGGTCCTCAAAAGGCCTCTTGCATAACAACACCTTCTCACATGGACCCAGGTACCACATTTGTTTTCACTAAGCCCCTTGATTCCTTGAAAGCCCAGATCATCAATGAATGTTGTGCAGCTACCCATTCAGAATTCCTCCTCAAAAACCCAAAACCACTATGGAAAAACCCAGCCTTTTTCATAACCCTTCCCTTCAAAAAGAATGAAGATGTTAACCCCACAAAAGCTAGCCATAGAGGTATGAATCCAGACCACTTGTCCCTCGCCAAGCAGGAGTTAGCTACCCTTCTCTCAGAAAGCCTCATTGAACCCACAACTTCTTCAAAGAGGGCTGCTGCCCAATACTCATCACTTGCATCTGTCTGCAAAATTCTTTTTCCTGTACCTGGAATCTGCAAAGGTGGAAGCTTTTCTGATAATTTTTTCAACTGTTGAACTGCTTCTGTATGAATTGAATTCCATGCGGGAGGAGATTTTTTCAATAACTTGGACAAACAATCTCTGTGTCTGGAACTTTTTGGAATGAAGTCTGACATGTAATTAACAATTCCAAGGAACTGCTGGATCTGCTTGGTGCTGGTGAGAACATCTGGAAATTCTCTGAGAGAGAGTGCAATATGAGGCTGGAGAGTATACTTTCCATCTGAAATGTTTACTCCAAGAAAATCAATAGAGGATACTCCTATGACCATTTTCTTTTCTGAAAGCATTATCCCTTGAGCTTTTACTAAATTTTAGAATTCAGTGAGCAATTTTTCATGGGATTCTGCATCTTTGAGAATAGGAGGATATCATCCACATAGATCAATGCATTTGACAACAGTGGTTGGAAAAGAGTTACCATTGCTTTTTGGAACTGGGATGGAGCATTTTTGAGGCCAAAAGGCATTACCGTCCATTGATAATGGTGGTCCGGAATGCAAAAAGCTGTCTTGTATCTTTCTTCTGGATGGATTCCAAGTTGCCAAAATCCTGCTTTAAGATCAAACTTTGAAAATACTTTGGCATTGGAAAGATGCTGGAAAAGAGCACTTTATTTGGCAGTGGAAACTTGTCATCAGCAAGGAAATGATTAAGATCTTGGTAGTTGATTACCAATCTGAGCTTTCCTCTGACTTGTTCTGCATGTTTGTTAACATAGAAGGCTTCACATGCCGATGTCATCGGAGGATGAGGTAGAAGGGTGGGAAAGGGACGAAGAAGTAAGATAAAGAAGACGAAACCAAAGGACAACAAAACAACTAGGGGAAAGGGACGAAGAAGTAAGATAAAGAGGACGAAACCAAAGGACAACAAAACAACAAAACAAACTTAGTTCATGAAACCAAGGAAGCTACAGGAAAGGAAATGGGAAAGATGAGAGATGGATAAGGACGAGACAACTACAAGACGAACATAGTAGGGTGTAAGAAGATCATGGAAGCTTATTAATGGCATATATTGCTAGAATACTGTAGAAAATAACTGCAGAGTATGGGATAGAACACAGAACTAGATACAACAAACTGATAGATATTATTATGTTGAACAAATTTTTTACAGGACTGGAAGACATAGACTGTAAAATATTACACAAGCTGACTCTCTAAATTTTCTATTCTGCTAAACTCTAAAACTCTCTTCAACTCTGTTCTAGACTCTAGACTCTCTTCAACTCCTAAAATCCTGCTCAACTAATGATACAAAGGGCCTATTTATAGGCAAAAATTTTACAAGAAGACGAAATAATTTACAGTAACAATGCGTGACTTCTGAAATGTTTCTTTACAGGTGTTGGAAACTGGCGAAGGACGCAAAGTGGGCTGGCTCCTGCAAAATCTTCTTCTGACAACGGAAATCCTGGAGCAAAAGCAAAGGACGAGATATGATATATGGCGTCTTGAAAGTAGCGTGACGGCAAGGTGGAAAATGAGATCAAGACAAAAGTGGGTCCAGGGTGGGTCCCACAATTTTCGTTTTTTTTTTTTTTTTTTTTTTTTTTTTTTTCATATATCCTTTTGTACATAATTTCTTCTAATCATCTCTTCCTGAAACCATTCTTTATCAATGTCATCTGGATCATGATTATGGTAATAGGGATCATCAAAATCAAACGGACTGGGCATTTCCCAATGGTGTTGATAAGGCCATTGCTGTCTGCAAATGTCTGGGTCAGCTGGTACAATTTCTGGAAAGATTCCCTGGTTGAGAGATTCTGCCATTGAAAGTGAATAGTGACAGGATATCCATGATACATCTGTGTGTCTGTGAATAGTACCGTCGGCATTTACTACCCAATGGACATCTGGAGGGTGAACAATTCCTTCTGCTTGAACATCATCTTTGGAATTTAATTTTGCAACTATACACGCTGAAGTGATTTTTAGACCAAATCTGGGGTGATCTTTTCTGTGATACTGGGACCATTGACCATCATGAGCATCATTTTTCAAAAGTTCATGCCAAAATTTGTTAAAATATTTATTATCATGAAGAAAGGTGTATGCGTAGAAACGTGGTTCAAAATGAATGCACAAGTAGTACTCATTGAGTAAGTACCACATGTAAAGGTAATGAACAACATTCCATCGTGTTATCCAAAATGCAAATGGGGTTTTCCATGGTTGTTCAATGTCTGGGAAGATGGCAAGGAAATGGCTCTGGTTTTCTGTGAGATAATTATGGAGGACTTGGATGATTCTTTTGGATCTGGCTTGAAGGGTGAGGGTTTTTATCTGGTCTTTTATATCTGAGGGAAGGGTTTCTATTATATCCATAATGTCGTTAGAGGATGAGGAAGATGGGTCAGAGGATGAAGAAGGGAGTGAGGATGAGGATGGGTCTGTTAGTGGATATACACACAAAGGAGGAGGAATTATTGTGGTATGGAGGACTGGAGGTTTCCTAGAAAGGTAGTCAGTAATAATGTTATCAGTACCTTTGATGTGTTTGACTTGAAAGGACCATTGTGAAAACCAGTTGGACCATCTGAGTAACTGGGGATGGGGGAGCATTTTTCTTTTAAACTGGAGCATTTTTGGGAAAGAGGACATGTCCATTCTACAAGGAAACTGTGGCCAAGAAGGTGAAACTGAAACTTCTCAATTCCATGTTTGACTGCAAGAATTTCTTTGAAAGTAGAATGGTAATGGAGCTCTGAAGGCTTGAATGCACCGCTCTTGTATCCACAAATACTTCTTTTTCCATTAACTTCTTCAAAGAGGGCTGCTGCCCAATACTCATCACTTGCATCTGTCTGCAAAATTCTTTTTCCTGTACCTGGAATCTGCAAAGGTGGAAGCTTTTCTGATAATTTTTTAACTGTTGAACTGCTTCTGTATGAATTGAATTCCATGCGGGAGGAGATTTTTTCAATAACTTGGACAAACAATCTCTGTGTCTGGAACTTTTGGAATGAAGTCTGACATGTAATTAACAATTCCAAGGAACTGCTGGATCTGCTGGTGCTGGTGAGAACATCTGGAAATTCTCTGAGAGAGAGTGCAATATGAGGCTGAAGAGTATACTTTCCATCTGAAATGTTTACTCCAAGAAAATCAATAGAGGATACTCCTATGACCATTTTCTTTTCTGAAAGCATTATCCCTTGAGCTTTTACTAAATTGTAGAATTCAGTGAGCAATTTTTCATGGGATTCTGCATCTTTTGAGAATAAGAGGATATCATCCACATAGATCAATGCATTTGACAACAGTGGTTGGAAAAGAGTTACCATTGCTTTTTGGAACTGGGATGGAGCATTTTTTAGGCCAAAAGGCATTACCGTCCATTGATAATGGTGGTCCGGAATGCAAAAAGCTGTCTTGTATCTTTCTTCTGGATGGATTCCAAGTTGCCAAAATCCTGCTTTAAGATCAAACTTTGAAAATACTTTGGCATTGGAAAGATGCTGGAAAAGAGCACTTTTATTTGGCAGTGGAAACTTGTCATCAGCAAGGAAATGATTAAGATCTTGGTAGTTGATTACCAATCTGAGCTTTCCTCGAACTTGTTCTGCATGTTGTTAACATAAAAAGCTTCACATGCCCATGGAGAAGTTGTGGGTTCAATGAGGTTTTCTGAGAGAAGGGTAGCTAACTCCTGCTTGGCGAGGGACAAGTGGTCTGGATTCATACCTCTATGGCTAGCTTTTGTGGGGTTAACATCTTCATTCTTTTTGAAGGGAAGGGTTATGAAAAAGGCTGGGTTTTTCCATAGTGGTTTTGGGTTTTTGAGGAGGAATTCTGAATGGGTAGCTGCACAACATTCATTGATGATCTGGGCTTTCAAGGAATCAAAGGGGCTTAGTGAAAACAAATGTGGTACCTGGGTCCATGTGAGAAGGTGTTGTTTATGCAAGAGGCCTTTTGAGGACCATCTGAGGTTAGGTATCTGGTGTAGGAGGTCAAATCCTATGAGGAGATCTCTGCCTGTGAGAGGGGATCCAAGGACTTGGTGTTTTATGGTAAGGGTTGGGAATATTCTGATGTGAATGGGTTTGCTTTTCTGGGTGATCAGGAATGTTTCTCCATTGGCTGCTCTAAACATCTGATGATGGGGCATCCAAAGATTTTCTGGTAAAATCTTGGGATGAAGAATTGTTGCTGCTGCTCCTGTGTCAAACAAGGCTATCACTGGGATGGGTCTGGAGTAGGTATCAAGGAGGATGTGAACTTGGGCTATTGGTGTGGGGCCAATTATTGGGGCTATAAGAGGCTGAGATGTGTATATGGTTTGGATTTCTGGGTCTGAGTCATCTGTAATGCTTGAATCTGATTCTTCTTCTGAGGATGAATAGGCTATGGCTGCTATGGCTTGGGGAGAATAATCATCATCAAGTGAAAAGAGTGATTCCACATCTGAAAATGGGGTATCATCTGCATGAATCTGGGCTTGTTCCAAAAGCTTTGCGGCTTTGGCTTTCTTTGGACAATGTTTTGCAAAATGACCGGGCTTTCTGCATACAAAACAGACTTTTGAATTTTTTCCTTTGAACTGCTTTCTTCTGAGAAACTTCCATTTCTTTTTTCTGAAAAACTTCTTCTTTGGATGAGGATACTTCTTCTTCCAAGAATACTTTTTGTAATGACCTCTTTTCTTGGTTGGACAAGAACAATTCTTATCATAACACTTAATCTGCAAATCTTTTCTTTTGCAATGGTCTTTGAGCTTGCTATGGATCTTGTCAATCTCCGAAAGAAACTTTCTTTGATTGCACAGTTTTTCCAAAGCAATAAGGACATGCTGATAGATTTCTCCAAGAGAGGCTTGCTGCAATGTGATTTTCTGAAGATTCATCATGCGAAGAGTTTCATCACCAAGTGGTTCTGGAAAGGAATTCAAGAAAGTGTGCTTGGAATTAACATCATCCATGCCATTAAAGGCATAGTATCTGCTTGACATTCTGTCAAAGTGTTTCTCCAAATCTCTTCTTTCAAAAGAACAGCATTTCATCATCAAGAATTCATCTCTGGCAACTTCAGTGTAATGGGCTAATGAACCAAGAAATTCATTATGGAGGATCGTGAAGAAATCCTCAAGTGTGTTACTCTGGGCTGCTTGTCTTTGCCGGTATTCTCCAAGATTTATCCACCATTGTCTCAGTCTACCTGTGAGTCTTGCTACAAATTTGGCAAGTATCTGAGCAACTGTATTGTTTGGGGCTTGAAGTTCAGCTGTACACCATGAGTACATGTTGAAAATCTCTTCATGCCATTTTGAAGGAGGACTGTTATCAAGAGTGAACAGGTGTTTTGAATCTGTGGTTGATGAGTAGGTTAATCTTGTGTAGTGATCAGGGATGACAGGTGGTGTTGGGAATATTGGTGGTGGTGGAGGAGGCTGATTAGGGCGAAGGACATCATCTTCTTCTTCCACTTTTGGGTCAGTCATAAAGACTTCATCTAGATCAAGGTCAGACAAGTCTAGATCTGCATCATCAATAACTGGAAGAACAAAGGCTTCTGTTGATTCTTGAAGAGTTAAAGTTCTGAGGAATGATGATATCGGGTTTGGAGGGTCAGTGTTTATGGCTAACAGGTTCATATCTGGAGGTCTGGAGGATGCACCAATGGTTGGGTCTGGTGGTTGGTATAATGGTTCTTTATCTTTTTTGATGGGAGGAGGTTCATTTTGTGTTTTGGTTGGAGGTTCAAGTCTGGGTTCTGGTTGAGGTAGTGGTGTTGGATTTGGTATGTTGGGGAAGATTCCACATGATTTAAAAGGGTTTTGAGCTGGATGTGTCATGTTAATGGTTGGAGGTTTTGGTATGGGGAAACTGGGGAAAATGGTGAGAGTACTGGTATAGACAGATCTTTATACAGTGATTGACGAGGTTGGTATGGCATGTAAACTTGTATTGGAAGAGCTTGGGTAGCTGCTTTCTGTGAGTTCTCCAAAGACTGGAGTTGCATCAACAACTGCTTTTTTTCTTTTTCTTTTTGTCCAATGAGGGGAAAGGATATAGACAAATCTTTACTGTAGAAACAATTGTCTCCAATTCTTGTTCAATTGACTTTATCTTCTTCTTCAAATCTTCAATGAGGGAATTTGAGGATGAAAAGGTATTGGATACCGCTTCAGTCAACTTTTGTTGATTGTCAAGAATTTTTGAAAGGACTTGATTCTGTGCTACAGCATTTTCTGCCTGCCAATTGAGGGCTGCTTCGGCTGATGAGACCTGTTTTTTACTTCCATCTGGATTGGTTCCAACAGGGTTTTTTATCTTCCAAACATGTTTTACATTGGCTTGTGGGTGGTCAAAACTTTCTAAGGAGGAAAATTTTGTGAGTATGAGGGTGATGCATGGTCAAACATGTAACAGGGTAAGGTTTTTGTGTGTGGGTTTGACTGGAGGCTTGGGTTGACATTTTTGTATTTGGGGAAGGACTTTCTGGTAATATGGGATTAAGGGTGGTTTCTGGTTTTGTTGGTTTTGATCATGACTTTCTTTGCATGGGGAAAGGGTTGGAATTTTTTGTTTTCTGGTTCTGGGGTAAAGGACATAGTAATCAAACTTTCCTGAAGGTTCTCCAAGGAGGTCGACTTCTGGGTCTCCTGCTTCATATCTTTCTTTGAGAATCTGCTGGGAAGACTTCTTCTTTCTTCTTTTCTTATCTTCTTCAAATATTTCTTCTTCTCTGCATGCTTCACAATCACAAACATCCCACCATATATGGCCTGTGGGGGATTTTCCTTCATAGACAGGTTTTCCATTTTCTTGAAATGCTTTGATCTGAAGATCATCAAGACCTTCATAAGAAACTGGCTGGACCATAGCTGTTGGGAAGACTGTCACTTCTTCCTTTTCTGGTGTGGTTGACCTAAATCTGACTTCAACTTCACCATTCTGGTTTCTGATGAAAAAAGGATTGTTGGACTGGATTGGTTGAGATACCTGATGGAGAATCTCATACTTTGTAGTCCATGATTCTGGAAAAAGCTTTTTCATCTGATCTTTGTTCAATTGTCTTGGAACAAATGTGCACGTGGGTGTCATGCCTGGATCAACTTGGATCAACAGAGCATCATTATTCTGGGCAAACTCTGGTATGGCTACATCAAAAGCATGATTCTGGAGTCTGTAAGCAAGTTGGTAGTGTAGTGTGGCAGCAAAAGTATCTGGTACTTGAGAGGCTCCTGTAATCTGAACTTGAACTTTAAGAGCATCACATATGTGAGGATCTCTGAGAGACATGTTGAAATTGGGAAAAAGGGTGACAAAGACTGTTCCTGCATTTAGTGTAGTTTGGACTGTACCTATGACTGCATTGTGATATTCCATAAATCTAGAATCAAGGAGAGCAATTCTAGAAGCAATAGGAAGTCCTTTTCTGCCATGAAAGGTGAGTGCAAGTCTTACTGCACCAAAATGGAGGTGAGTATAACCTTGTCTTTGCCATGGAATGACAAACTCTCTGGGAAGGGCAAGAGTGATAAAATTTTCTTTCTCACTGGCTGGAATACTAAACTGGTCAAACTTTGAAGCTTGGACATACTCTTTGACACTAGAAGGATGAGAAGGACCGAGAAATTTTTTTATGGATTTTTTGAAAGTTTTTTGGGGTTTATCAAACACAGTATAGGGATTTACAATGGGAAAGTCTGTAATAGGTATTTTACTATCTTCAGGAATATGGGATATTTCATATAGATACTCTAATCTATTTGCAGTAGATTTTCTAAGGGAAAGATCACAAGAAGTGGGAATGGTATCAGTGACTGTTGAAGATGTGACGACTGAGGATGATGAACTGGAACTGGCCATGACTGTTTCTAAATGAAGAACAATTTTCCTAAGATCTTGACAGGACTAAAACGCCACTCCTAGGCTCACGTCCACTAGACTACTCAGGAAAAATAATTCTTTGACACTTTTAGTACAACTCCTTAGTTTTCTACTTGATTATCAAATCCCGTTTTCTGATGTGATTATCACAGAGGATCCACAATAAGTGGCAACTGTTAATCACAGAGCATACTAATCAGGACAATAATTCAAGTGTACTAATCAAAGAAGAGAGAAACTGATTCTGAGGCTTTACCAGTTTGTGGAAAATATTGCATAGATATGGATATTGAGTGCAAGGTTGGCAACATAAATTGAAGGTTGGCTTAGTCAAATATGGAGGCTTTAATGGCTCTTGTGTTGTTTGGATGGCTCTTGTATTGCTTGGATCATTAAAGGTGATGGCTCTGATACCACATGTGTAGGGAAAGGGACGAAGAAGTAAGATAAAGAAGACGAAACCAAAGGACAACAAAACACTTGAGGATTTTTTCCTTTGAACTGCTTTCTTCTGAGAAACTTCCATTTCTTTTTTCTGAAAAACTTCTTCTCTGGATGAGGATACTTCTTCTTCCAAGAATACTTTTTGTAATAAAATACCTATTACAGACTTTTGAATTTTTTCCTTTGAACTGCTTTCTTCTGAGAAACTTCCATTTCTTTTTTCTGAAAAACTTCTTCTCTGGATGAGGATACTTCTTCTTCCAAGAATACTTTTTGTAATGACCTCTTTTCTTGGTTGGACAAGAACAATTCTTATCATAACACTTAATCTGCAAATCTTTTCTTTTGCAATGGTCTTTGAGCTTGCTATGGATCTTGTCAATCTCCGAAAGAAATTTTCTTTGATTGCATAGTTTTTCCAAAGCAATAAGGACATGCTGATAGATTTCTCCAAGAGAGGCTTGCTGCAATGTGATTTTCTGAAGATTCATCATGCGAAGAGTTTCATCACCAAGTGGTTCTGGAAAGGAATTCAAGAAAGTGTGCTTGGAATTAACATCATCCATGCCATTAAAGGCATAGTATCTGCTTGACATTCTGTCAAAGTGTTTCTCCAAAATCTTCTTTCAAAAGAACAGCATTTCATCATCAAGAATTCATCTCTGGCAACTTCAGTGTAATGGGCTAATGAACCAAGAAATTCATTATGGAGGATCGTGAAAAAATCCTCAAGTGTGTTACTCTGGGCTGCTTGTCTTTGCCGGTATTCTCCAAGATTTATCCACCATTGTCTCAGTCTACCTGTGAGTCTTGCTACAAATTTGGCAAGTATCTGAGCAACTGTATTGTTTGGGGCTTGAAGTTCAGCTGTACACCATGAGTACATGTTGAAAATCTCTTCATGCCATTTTGAAGGAGGACTGTTATCAAGAGTGAACAGGTGTTTTGGGTATTTTACAATGGGATTGGCCTTTTTTTTCTAAGAGGTAAATAAAAAATTGGTGGGGCCTTAGGCCTAGGCCTAAGTTGGCTAAGCCTCGGGCCAACCCAGATTGCACATATACAATTATACATAAGAGCATTGCTTCCTCAGTAATGTTTGGGAGATGTCACTAGTACAATCTAAACCTCTTTTCTTTTTTCTTTTCTTTTTCAAATTCCTTTTACATTTTCTCACTAACCAAATATTGCCTAAATGGTCCACTAAATTACTTAATATAAAATTATCTAGAAATCAATATATAAATTAAGAAAACAAATTGACCCCTAATACAAATTGAGTTAAATTTTGTGTCTAAAAAACTATTTAAAAAAAGGTACAAATTTATATTTGTTATAGCAGAGGAATCTTAAGAATAATGAGGGAGTAACAATCAGCATATCATAGCACTCCAAATCCAACTCTGTAATGTAGAAGCCTCAATAAATTCTTAAAGTATTCCATAATTATATTATAGTGTAGATAATTCATGCTACACAATACTTTTAAACTCTCTTCTCCTATTATAACTATTGAATTTATCTCCAAAAAAAAAAAGTTTAAACATCACAGTACTGAACTTAGCCAAACTTTTTCCAAATTATAAAAGATACTAATTTCCATTCTTTGCAACATTATAATCCGTGGACAAAACCATTATAGATATAATGCTAATAGTAAAAGCCTTTGGGAAGACTAAACAAATTATTAAAAAAAAAAACAATAGAATGATTCATACAACAAAACAAAACTCTGCAAAAATAATCCACACAGGCTGCCAGGACAGACAATCCCAATTACATGATCTCTGCTTTTGATCCATTGCATGGATCCAATGCAGATGAAAAAGTTGTGCAGGCCAATTTAACAACTCATGAAAATTTTGAGGGACTAAATTGTATTTTAACAAAAAATATGTGGGACAATTCTAGTCTGATGATCTCAACTTTTGGCTCGTGCTTGGGGAGGGTATTGTTGGGTGCATAAAGCACATGGTCCAGCCCATGGAGTAAAAGCCCACATATGGGCTTGTATATTTATTTCGTGGCTAGCAAGTAGTAGTGTAGTCTCCAAATTCAAGTGAATTAGTTTTCATGTGCTAATAGGAGTGTAAGTCGGTTGGGTAATATATAAAGACAATATATGTTAAGTTTTTGGGTGTGCCGCATATTGAAGAATAGAGAAAATAGGATTGCCACCTTTGAAAAAGATAATTTGTATGTGTGAGAGCAAAGAAAATAAGAGAGATTTTTTTTTCTTTGGTTGTAAAGCATACACAAGAATTATTGTAATTGATTTGATAATAGTAAAATTATTCGGGATTTGTCCCGTGACTTTTTCCTTTAAAGAGAAAGGGTTTTCCACGTAAATATTTGTGTTCTTGTGTGTGATTGCTATTTTGAATTGCTAATATTTGTGATAATATTATTTGAAACCCAACAAGTAGTATCAGAGCCAGGTTAGAGTGAAAGTGATGGCCGAAGAAGAAGGCAAGACTTCAGGAATTGAGAAGTTTGATGGAACAAACTTCGGGTATTGGAGGACACAGATTGAAGATTATTTCTATGGGAAGAAATTGCATCTGCCTCTTTTGGGGACGAAACTTGAAACTATGAAGGATGAAGACTGAAACCTTCTTGATAGACAGGTGTAAGGTCAATGGGCCCAAAAGTGTGTTTTGGGCTAGAAGCCCAATCCGAGGACATTGAATGGTCCGAAGATGTGGAAATATCAACTCAAGAGGTGGTACTGATAAATAAAGAAGCAAAGTCTGATCAAGGTCACTCAAGAGGGTGGTCCGAGGAAAACTATGTTCTCGGCTTTAAGAGGCCGAGGTAGGAAAAGGCCGTCTGACATCCTCTGGTAACATTCTAGAAGATCCTATAAGCAGGGGTAGGCATGGTGAATTTACAAGATAAGAAGAAGAGTTATGAAATATCTGAGATAAAGCTGTGACCACCGCATTGAATGCTCTGCAACAATTTCTTTGGCCGCATTAATAAGGAAGTAATACCTGAGCATCAGAGTTCAGCCTTACAGCTGCCTCCAAAGACTTCAGGGATAGTAGAATGGGACAAGTATCCCAATCGGTGATTTGATCCATATGTGGAGGATGGAGGTAAGAAGAAGGATGATATAAAAGGAAAAGGGAGACAGTCAGAAGAGGGATCAGAGAAGAGAGAGAGAGAGAGGAAAAAACACTGTATACATCAAAATCCATAATTGTAATCTATCTTTGAAAGAAATCAAAAGAGATAATATAAATCATCCTCAACTTATGTCCGAAGATAAATTCTGTCATATAAACTTTTCCTTGTGTGTAACATTGGAATCTAGCCCATCATTTTTGTTATCCAACATCCTTAAAACCTAGATTTCAAGCTCACTCTCTAAAAATTTCATTGTATTGGGCTTTTTGGACCTATTCCCTTCTCACTGTTGGGTTTGGATGCAAATTGTGACCTTACAAGGTATTGGGAGTTATTTGATTAACTCTATCAAGATCAATTGTGCACAATGTTGTAAAAGAAAAGACCACAGTGGATTTGATGAAGGCTTTGTCTAGCATGTATGAAAAACTGTCAACTAACAACAAGGTGTATCTGATGAAGAAGTTATTAATCTGAAGAAGGCAGAAGGCACTCCTGTAGCGTAGCATCTGAATGAGTTCAATACAATTACAAATCAATTATCCCAGGTGAAAATTGAATTTGATAATGAGGTTTGTGCATTGATTCTTTTGGCTTCTTTACCAAACAGCTGGGAAGCCATGAGAATGGTGATGAGTAATTCTATAGGGAAAAGCAAACTCAAATATAATGATATTCGAAATTTGATTGTAAGTGAAGTAGTTCGCAAGAGAGATGTGAATATAAACAATGCACAAGATCAAGCTTTTGTCACAAAGAACAAGAGCAAAGGTAGAAGCAGAGGACCTAATGATCGAAAATTCAATAGTAGGTCACAATCAAGAGATAGATCTCAGTTCAAGTAAACTAGAGAATGCTTCCATTGTGGGAAAAAGGGTCACTTAAGAAGAGATTTTTGGCATTTGAATAAGGAACAAAATAAAAGAAAATATGAAACAAATGATGGTGAAAAAAATACTACAGCTGTTGTGATTGCTGAGGATGTTGTGGTGCTTTCTATTGAAGAGCAAAAATGTGAGCATGTTGCTAATAGTAATGTTGAGTGGGTTGTTGATTTTGCAAGCCCCTACCATATTATCCCTACGAAGGGGTTGTTTACCACGTACAAAGCATGAGACTTTGGTATAGTGAAGATGGATAATTCTAGTTACTCAAAAATTGTGGGAATTGGTGATGTGTGCATTGAAACCAATGTTGGTAGCACTATGATGTTGAAGGATGTGCGACATGTTCCAGATTTAAGGATAAATGTGTTTTCTACGTTGACTATGAATCGAGCGGTTTATTGTAACTACCTTGGTAATGAAAGATGGAAACTTACTAAAGGGTCATTGGTTGTTGCAAGAGGACATGCATGTTGCGGTTTGTATAGGACACATGCGAAGACCTATAAGAATAAGTTCAATGAGATTAAAAATTTTGAAAAGACTCCAAAGATGAGTGTTGGGATTAATGGTGTTGAAACCAAGTGGGTGAAATTCCCATTGCCTAATAGTGCTTCAGAAGAGGAAGTGGTAGGTGATAAAGAATATGAAGATGCTAAGGCTACATGGGATGATGATGAAGTGCAAGATCCTAGAGGTCTTGAGCAGGGGGAGCAATATCCTCCACCAAAGATTGTTAAACCTCACGAGAAGAAGACTACTAGAGAACATCGAATTGTTAGTTTCAAGAATAATTGGGCTTCTAATGAGGAAAGCCAAGGGATTGGATTAAAGAAATCCAAGATGAGATTAATTATTTAAGAATGAAAGAGATTGATGTTGATGAGGTGTTCTCAGTATTGGAAAAGATAATAAAGAAGGTCAAGCCTTGTGTTGGCTTGACTGACACAAAATTGAATTGAAGAAATAGAATGAAGATCTCCTCCCATCAGTGGGCTAGAGGGGGAGATTATTGGGTGCATAAAGCACGTGATCTAGCCCACGAAGTAAAACCCACATATGGGCTTGTATTTTTATTCCATGGCTAGCAGGTCATAGTGTAGTCTCTAGATTTAAGTGAATTAGGATTCATGTGCTACTAGGAGTGTAAGTCGGTTGGATAATATATAAAGACAATATATATTAAGTTTTTGGGTGTGCTGCATATTAAAGAATAGAGAAAATAGGATTGCCACCTTTGAGAAAGATAATTTGTGTGTGTGAGAGCAAAGAAAAATAAGAGAGATTTTTTTTTTCTTTAACCGTGAGTCATACACAAGAATTATTGTAATTGATTTGATAATAGTGAAATTATTCGAAGTTTATCCCATGGTTTTTCACTTCAAAGAAAAAGGGTTTTCCATGTAAATATTTGTGTTCTTGTGTATGATTGCTATTTTGGACTGCAAATATTTGTGATAATATTATTTGGGACCCAACAGGTATATGATGTAATTATTGTATGTAACGCACTAACACCCCTTTCATATAGAGATGGGTCTCATGCTTGTGAGGTCCACCCTGACACAAAAGGGGCACTATTTATACCCATTACGCAATATTCTTTTTCGATACTTGGTGTGTTATATATCCTAGACATTTAATTTTCATTTAATCTAATTTCCTCTTTTAACAAAATAGAAAATTATCTTCTACATGGAATGTATATATCATTTGTATGTATAATTTAAAAAAATCACACAACTAATTAAATATGTCATGTGACTAAAAATACACGTAAATAATTTTACAAATCACTACATACTATATTGGAAGAATTTACTCCAAATCATTTTGGAGATAAACTTTTACCAATTAAGTTTATGATTTTGTTCCCTTTATTTTTTTTACTCTATCCTGTCTCCTTCAGATCTTCTTTTTTTTTTTTTTCATTTTACTGTTTTTTTCTTTTTTTGTTCCCCAGTTTTTTCTTTTAATTAATTTATCCTCCTTCGAATTGTGTTTTTTTTTCCCCTACCACTCTCACTAATTAATGGATCAAATAAGCCCATAGGCTCCATTTTGCAAACCTACTTATCTGGCCTGGCCCAAAATCCAATTAGAAGTTCAGCAGCAAACAAAAAAAAAAACTCTAGAACCAACTCCGAATCCGAATGGATAAAGGAGACCAAGCCGAATCCAAAACCTGTCAAAAAGTATAAATACAAAAGCCGAAGCCAAAATCCGCAACAGCATTATTCTCTCTCTCAAGGAGTCTAAATCTTCTGTCTCACTTTTCCTGCTCCACTCTGTACTCCACCAATAAAGACTTGCCACGTGTTCACCGCATTAATTAAATACTATCATTAATTGACTTATTAATGCTACCGTTATTAATTAATAGTATTATTTAATTAATGCGGTGAATACGTGGCGAGTTTTTATTGGTGGAGTATAGAGTGGAGCAGGAAAAATGAGACAGAAGATTTGGACTCCTCTCTCAAGACCTGCGACTATCCATCGCTCAATTCTCGATATTGCTGAGGTAATATTGGATTCTTAACTTTGATTTCTTTTTTGGTACTAGACTCAGCTCATGCTCATGCCATACAGGAAGGTACCTATCATCTTATGTTATAATTTTTCAGAAATTACTTATGATACCCGTGTCATACTCGTACCTATAAGGTGTCCGTGTCCGTGTTTCCTAGATCTCAATTGATTTTTTGTCTCTTTGCCTTATACGATATACATTGATAATGATACGGTTCGTAAAGTTTTTGTTTTTGCTTTGAAAATTGTAGTGAGAAGTTTGCAACTTTATTGGCCAAAAAAGTGAGGAATAATTTTCTTCTCATTTTTTTTATAGGCTCAGGCTTGATGAACATGTCAATACCATATCATTTGGGCTCTCTTCTCTTGGAGCTGTGTTTTTCTTCTAATGAATGCATTTGATTTTATTCCTGCTACACTATCTATAATGGTCTTGCTTGAGCATTCTGTGTCATGAAGTATGCATTTTTTTTTTTTTTTTTTTTTTGAACACAGTTTAATACTTTATATCTTGCCATTCTATGGCAACTTGTGTTTCAACCTTTCCATCTTAACCTTTAAATGTACACGCATGACTAAGATAGTTTCTGTTGGGTATCAATTGGTAATCAATCTTACCAACTCCTTCATTTATATTCTTAGTTCTTCATAATCACAATCAGGAATTCCAATCTAGTCTCAAATTCCTACAATGTAGTACAATACTCAACACTTTTTTTTATATTTAAATGCCTCATTGGTGCATGTGACTTTTCGTGACTTCCAACTTATTTGTGTGAAAAATGGTATCCCTTTGAACAACTTTTTTTTTTTTTTGGTGTGTGTATATTGAGATGTAAATTTGAACAGGTTTTGTCAATTTAATGCCTACAAGGGCCATTCTTGAGTGACTCATTCCTCTGAATCCTATTGACAGGTCTTTATCATCAAACTAAACTGTAGAACCAAATTTAGAATGATCTAAGTTTTAGTGATCAAAGAATTGCTAGCAATGGAAGATGCAAACATCCCTTTCTTTCATGTTGATATTGCATCTGAAGTTTTGTCACGATTGTCTGCGAAGGATCTTTCTTCAAGCAAGTGTGTCTCTAAAGGATGGAATTCTTTTATTAGTAGTCCTTCATTCCTGCGTATACTTTCTAAACGGTTAGAACGAGAAGGACCTTCTGGGCTTTTCTTTCAAATGTTCAAGGATAATGTAGATTGTGTTTCTAGACCTATCACATTCATTCCTATTCACAAGAACAGATCATTCATCCAAAATAAGATATTGAATTTTCTTCCAGTGGAAGTTGTTATCATGTCTTCGTGTAATGGGCTTCTCTGTTGCCGGAGTTGCATCCATCCTATTGATGATATTTATAGAAGAGTGCGAAATAGGGAGGCAAAGGAACTAGTGATATACATTTGCAACCCAATGACTAAAGAATGGATTGCATTGAAGCCAGAAGGGTGTGTTGTAGGTGATAGCATTGGATTAGCTTTCTATCCATTTGGTTCTTCATTAAACACTCGCCCTATTTTCAAGTTGGTAAGCATTCAACAATCAAAAGAGGATCCACATTTGTATTCATTTGCAGTGTACTCCTCACAGACAGGTAGTTGGACAACTTCTAAAGAGGTTTGCCATTGCAGATATCAAATTTACAAAAACAATAAAGTTTTCATTGGCAAGATGTTCAATTGGTTAACTCAGAACCAATGTCACCTGGTGAAGCTTCAAGTTCACTCACCCTTGGATGTTCAGAAGGATATCTCCATTATGTGTGTGTGCATGGTGAAGATTTTAGTGTGTGGATGTTGAAAGATTATGCCTCATCTAAGTGGGTGCTCAAGTACCAGGTGACATTGGTTGATATTTGTCAAGAAAGTTATACAGATTTAACTCACTGTAATGTAAAAAGGCGCTTGCTTTTGGCTTTCCATGAAGATTTGTTGTTTATGCCAATGGATAGGTGTTTGTTCTCTACAATTTTAGAAGTAGGAAACTGCAGCAGCTTTGCTATATATCTATGCTACAAGATTTAATTTTGTCGAATCCAACTGTGATCCCATATCTCATTAGCTTGACAGCTGCAGGGGTTTTCAAGGAAGATCAAAGTGATGAGAACAAGTCAAGTGAAGATCCAAGGGATGTTTCATCCTTGAAATTTTCAAAAAGACAAAGGACATGTTAGAATCCAACTTTGCTTCCATATTCTGTTAGCTCAGCAGCTGCAGATGCTTTCAAAGAAGATTGAAGTGATGGGGTACCCAAGTGATGTCCCAAGGAAGACCAAAAAGAAAAGAAAAACAACACCTTAGAAGATTCCTCATTGTTAACTAGGATTTTGTTCCCTCTATTTTCAGGTAGTGGTGTTGGACACCGATTGAAGAGTGTGAAAAGGAATTTTAATCTTCTTGAAGGGCATTAGATTAGATAGTTAATTTTCCAATTTCTTAGAAAATATTATATTTGAATATGATGACCATATTTAATTTCATAAAAATATTAGAATAAAAATTTCAAAAAATTTAAATTCTCAATTTTTTAGCATAATTATTTTAGAAAAATATATTTTAAATTGTTTGAATATTATTTGATGAAATCAGGCTAAATCATTTCGTGTGATTTTTTTTTATGCAAATAGTGCTTAATGATTCTAAATAAAAATTGCAGGAACAATAATTTTAGGAATTTTGGAGATTTACTCCTATATGTATTAAGAGTGAAGAGATTCATTACATTTAATGAAGAAGATAATTATATTTCAAAATATGGATGGAAAAAATAATTAAATCTAGAAAGAAAAAATAAGGATATATATATATATATATAATATATATATATATATATATATATATATTTAAAAGTCTGTCTTTCTTGACCTTTTTCAAAGTCTGTCATTCTTATTGAAATTTTGCAAGTTGAAAGTTTTGATATTGATTTTTATTCAAAAGAAATACGTGATTTTTCGTGGTCTTATAGTCAACTTCTATGCAAAATTTGATAGTAGTGCTAGAATTATCATCATTATGACTTATGAGTGTACTATATTGAGGCCTTTGTTAACATGACATAGAAATTGATGTAGGGCATGAAATTTTCCATGTGGTAGAGTAAAAAAAATTAGATTCATAGTTTGAAATCTCCAAATTTGAGTCATTACCTAAGGGGTTTAACTATTCACAAATATGTGCAAGTAACATTGTTGAAACTTATAGTTTTGGGATTGTTGTGATACATATAAGTGGTTATCTTTTTGTGGCGAATTGTGGGATTGAATGAGAGGCCTCTAGCTTTTGCGTGCTCTTTTGGCGAAGGAATGAAACAATTAGAGTGATCATTTTGTAGTGTATGCTAATCATATTTCTTGTATTTGCTATTTCGTACCAGGTTTAGGCTAATGCTTGGGATAGGGTATATGATATAACGAACATATGTAACGCCCCTTCATATCGAATGAGTTACACACTTGTGGGGTTTGGAAGAGAAGGATGGGTGGTTGATTTGAGGGGCAAAGTTGATGAAATCTTAGGGTTCAGAGAAGGGCAACCGCCCAACCATACACACTCTGAACCCTGTTTCTGAATCTGTTAAGAGTGTGAGGAAGAAGGAGAAGCAAAGCCCTCACACTTGTGGGGTTCACCCCATATAAGAGAGACTTAATACCTTTTTTTTTTTTTTTTTTAAGTGTTATGTAGACTAGACACTTTATTCTTGTTTAATCTAATTCCCTCTTTCAACCAAAAGGAAAATTGTCTTCTTATAAATGCTTAAGCATTCCATAATTATATTACAGTAGAGATAATTCACGCTACACAAAATTATAATGGAACAGTCTAAACAACGCAATGCTGAACTTGGCCAAAAAAATTTCCAAATTATGAAAGCAACTAATTTACATCCTTTGCAACATTATAATACGTGGATAAAACGCACATAGATATAATGCAAATTGTAGAAGCCTTTTGGAAGACTAAACAAATTGAAGAAAAAAACAAAATGATTACTGCAACAAAACAATACTCCGCAAAACTAATCCACAGGCTGCCAGAACAGACAATTCCAGTGGGATTACCTTAGCTTTTGATCCCTTTTTTTTTCTTTTTTTGCTGAAAGCTTTTGATCCATTGCATATGGCCTAATGTAGATTAAAAATTTGTACAGGCCACTTGCATTTCCTACCATCAGAACCAATCCCAACAGTCTCTAGGGAAATGTCAATGCTTCGATGTTCAACAGCACGTGCAATGCTAACACGCAATTGAATCTTCGTGGCAGGACAGGCCTCAGTGCCAATTGCGGCCAATCTATCACCACTTGGCTTTCCTGATGCCATGGCAATTGGCTCACGGAAGGTAAGAATTGTTTGCGACCAATGTGTTTTCGGAGTGTATGGGGATGTGGACAACACAACTGGCATTTCTTTACAGAACCTGCTGGTAAAACCAGTCTCAAACCACAAGACAACCCCATAACACAATCTTGTTTGACATTCCAAATCATTCAACATGCCTGTAGAACCACCAGAATATGGTTCCAGCTCAGCGCTTGCAGTGAAATCCACGTCATCGTGATTCATTGTTGCCAAGTCAAAGGTCTGAAATAAACAAAAAAAGAAATGCATTTAATATAAAATACTCAAGCAAGATATATATCTAAACGAAATTATGTAGGGATTAGTGCAGCATATAAGTAGATTCAGGCAATATAGTCAATATTTACAATTAGAAGTTTAGAGCCAAAAAGTTAAGCAAGGTTTACCCTTGATTTTGGCACTATGGACTCCATAGTGCCAAAATCAATTTTTTCATAAAGAATAACACGAGAAGCTTATGGAATCTACTTAAAAGAAATATTTTTTGGGCCCAAAAACTGGTCTACATAACAGGGTTAGTCCTTCCCATACGCATAAACCACCCGACCTGGACAAAAGAGAGTTTTGATCCATGGATGCTGATACAAAGTCCAAAAACTATACCAATTAAATTAGCGAGCAAAGTCAAGGAAAACTTTCCAACCTCTTTTATGTCATTCTATAAAAGTTGTTAAATGTCTTAGAATTGTTTTGAACCCGCAGTGTATAAACACCCCCCCCCCCCCCAAGCAGCTTGTGTGAAGGCATAATTTGATCAAAGAGCTCTAGAACAAAGCTAAAAGATTTTACTAGTTCACATTTTTAACTTAAAGATAACTTTGCCAACTTTTTCCAATGTCATTCCATAAAAGCTCTGTTATCTGTCTTAATGATCATGCTAGAAAACTGGGATACCCTTAAGAAGTTTTAGAAAGGGGTACAGGGTACTGGAGAAAGAAAACCATAAAAATACTAAGTCTAAAGAAAGTAACTATTATTTCCCTATTTCTAAAAGTTTGGCAAGTCTTGAAGTGTGTTTAAGAATGCAGGTGAGCAAAAACTTAGGAAATTTATAATCAAGAACTTAAAATTGCGGTTTATGGAGAAATTTAAGAGAATCAAGATTCATTACAAAAGTCAAATTAAAAATGGCTGAAACCACCATCCACCCACCCCCATCCCCCCTAAAAAAAAGGAATTGCAACTTTTGACTATTTAATAATATATTTAAACATATGGAAAGAAAAGAATATCAGGCCAACTGTGGAAAGCAAATTGAGATCCCAAATCCTCTCTATCCTGCCCTTACCCTCCTCTCCTCTCCTTTCTCTCCAAATCCTAAACATGGTGATGACTTAACCATCATAAACCATTAAAAGGTTATCCAACCGTAGCCAAGTCATGATATAGCCTCAAAATTCAATAAATGGGGTAATACTAACCTGAAGAACCGTAGAATTGGTCACTATGTCATGATTATCCACAATGTCAACAATTGGAATTTTAGCAGCATCGCCAACAAGTTCCTTGCCAATACAAGACATGTTGAAACCATATACATTTTCCCAAAATGGAACACTGGTACCACCTTTACCAAATCCTGCAACAAACTGCAAAAAAATTGGAAGAGAAAAATATTAGCTCTCTAGAACTTGAAAAAAGATTGTGACAAGTGAGAGGAACAGTGTAAATGACTCACAATAGTTGCTGTGTCAGGTAGGATTGCACCCCCAGGCTTCAACCATCGGTCCCGTGCAAAAAGCACTGAGCTAAGCATTGACTCATAAAGAAGGCAATACCCCATCCATTCACTCAATAATACATCAACACTGTGAGGTTGAATTTGTGAAGATTATCAAGCTCTTCAACCATACCTTGAACCACTTCTATTACCCCAGAGGAGTGTTTATTACCTTCATTTTGGCTTTTACTCCGCCAAAGGCCATTGTCCATTGCAATCTACAACCAAAACCAACAAAAGGCACGCAAAACTCTATGAGTGGAAATACAGAGGTACATTTAACAACTATAGAACTAGGAAAATATTTTACCTGGGTGGCAACTGCAGCCATCTTCTCACTGGCTTCAACTGCAATTACCCTGGAAGCCCCAGCTTGTGCTGCAAATAGACTAGTGAAAGGAATTGAAGTGAAAAAAAAAAATAAGGTTAGATAAATTATTCTCGTAAGCAGAGGCATATTACAGAAAACCAACCTTATATATTATACCAATATGTGAAATTTTTTTCTTTCCAATAAGTGTTAATATAAGGAACTTGGCTAACAGCATCAGTTGATGAACCCAACAATCTAATGTAACATCTAAAACTAAAAATCCAAGTTTTTTCCACATCATTCCATGAGAAGACTCATGACATACATAAGAAGATTATTAAAGAGCAACAAAAAAAAAATTCAAAATGATAAAGTCGTTTTCATTATATAATTGAGATCCACAAGAGTCCCAGTCTCAACTGCAAGAGCCACAATCATATGATCATGTGCAATTTCAGGCAATAGCATTTTACGTTTGACCATAAACTATCCTAATTCAAAAATAATGTTGATCCAAGATGTTCAAATAACAGGAGCATCTCATAATAAATGTCTGCAAAACAAAGCATGGAGCCACAGGGTCAAAGCATATTATCCTTTGTCACTTTGATCAAAAGTTTGAACTGCATTAGCACTAGGCAATGAACTATTGGACTATGATGAAAAAGAACAAACAGCTACAGCTCAGATAATCATAAACACAGAAAGACAGAAATCGTATTTGTCATCTCACCTTAGGATTCCAGTCCCACAACCTACATCCATCACAACAGCATTATTCAAAAGAGAAGGGTTTTTCAAGATAGCTTGTCTATAAGCATCTGTTCTCACCTGCAATAACCAGAATACATGAGATAGCATTAACAAACAAGTTGCAATTTTTTTTCAATCCAATCTTTTGACACGAGTAAAATTCACTTCCCCAGGAAACCAAGAGGTAAAGTACAAACCTTATCACTTATCATCTCTCTGTGAATGCCATATGAACTATAAGCCCCAAAATAATTCTCATTCACATTCTTGATATCCTTTGAAAGAAGAGTTGGAAAAGAACCTCTTAAATGTTTATCCTTTGAGGCCTTCTCAGAGGAACCTGCTACATCTAAATGGCCATTGGAAGCAGAAGCAACCCCTTTTCTTCCATTTTTGTCAGAATTATCAGCATTATATACAATCGTGTCCCCTGTATTTTCATCATCAATGCAAATCTCTTCATATTTCTTCAAATCCCTCATCAGTTCATCTTTGTCAATCAATGCACTGTAGTCATCGTCTCCTTCTCCTTCTTCATCTTCACCAAAAGTGTATAAGAGTGAGTCATCTTCCATGAAAGGTTTTAGATATCTATCGTCATCCCACAGTGGCTTGATGTCTTCAATGCTGAATGTTTCATGTTTATGATTCTGCGGACCTTGGCTGGACTCGCAGGTAACACCGCAAATCCAGCATTTTCTTTCTGCCACCTGGTTCGCAAAATAAACGATGTATTATATTGACATATCACACCATAAGCTTTCAACAAGTAAATAACTTATTAACTTAGCAAATTGAAAGGAATGCAATCAAAACTCTTTCACTCACAAAAATGACTATTAAACTGAGACAACTATAGCAATAGAGCACATAAATCCCAATTTTATTTGGTTAAAATATTATTTTCATCCCTATAACTTTGCAAGAATTTCGTTTTTTATCCCTAAACTTGAAAATTTTCATTTTTCCTCTCTAAATTATTGAAAATTTTGCACTTACCAATTTTCAATTCAAAAAGTTTGTTTTTTCATCCCTAAACTATTGGGAAAAAAATCTCTTTAAAAGGTATAGGGATGAAAACAATATTTTAGCCTTTTTCTTTATTCTCCTTCATTTTCCCAGCAACCAAACAAAGAGTATAAAGCAAACAAAAACATGCTTTCTCAATGCTAAGAAAATGTGCTCAATGAAACAACAAAGTAGCTAATTTTCAGCGTGAGTTTACAAAGACCCAACTTTTCATACACATTCTTAGACTTTTCACTCAAATTCTCAGCAACCAAACAAAAGCTCAAATCAAATAACAAACCGACCTGAGACCGGACGTAATTGATGAGCTTAAACCCACCATAGAAATCCAAACACAGCTTCGTCCGAACCCCGCGAAAGTCGAAATGGTGAGACGAAATGCAATGGTCGAATAGCGCATCGCAGGAACCGTACCTGGAGTCGCAGAACAAGCAAAGCAGATTGGAATCAGAGCTTTCATCATCTCCATCTTCTCCTGCTTCGTCTTCAGCTTCCCAATCGTCCCAGCCTTCGAGCTCGTCGTCTTCGTTTTCTTCTTCTTCATCGTCGAATTCGTGGTTTTTTTGTTCTTCTTCGCTTTGTGGGTGATTAGAAATAGTGGCCATTGGTGCTGTGTGTAATTTGCAAGGTATTGGAATATTGGGATGGTTCAGTTTCAAGTGTCTGGCGGTTTAACGTTGTAAGTGTTCACTTTAAACCCCGAGAATAAACCCTAGTTTTTTTTTTTTTTGGCTAAACTCTCTCTCTCTCTCTCTCTCTCTCTCTCTCTCTCTAACTTTTTACCCCGTACTTGGTTAACTTTGTTTTAGGAATTGTGTTTGATAAGTGAAATTGTTCTATTCTAACCTTTTTTTTGTTTTGTTCTTTTTTTTTTTTTTTTTACAAACACTTTTACCTCTTACTTGGTTAACTTTATTAAGAGTTGTGTTTGATATTATGTGGACATTTTTTCTAAAAATTTAAGTGAAAATTTTCTAACCTTTTATTAAAAAAAGAAGTATATATAAGTGAAATTTGCTTGGTTTCTTTGGTTAAAGGTTGGAACAAATTGGCTTTGGTTATGTGATTGGGAAATGTATCTTGAAATTTAAATAATACTTTTAATTATTTTGTTTATGTTTTTCTTTAATAACAATCCTGACACTAATATTGAGCTTATTATTATTAATCAAATAATTCTATATAAACAAAAAAAAAGATAAAAAAAAAACATATACTAATGATTTCCCAATTTCTATACCAAAAAATTGACAAGTTACTTAGAATTCTCTACAATTATCCACGGTTTCTATAATTTCCAAATTTATGCACAAATAAATTTATTTTTAAACAAAATAATAATTCACCTTTTAGAATGACTTGTTGACCTCTCTATTGCATTGAAGGCACCAAAAATTCTCATTCTTAAATAACAACAATTTCTCATAACAATAGAAAATGTATATGGTTTGAGTTCCAATCCCAATCTTAAGCCCTGATTGTAACCCCACCCCCATTGTGATTGCAACCCAAGCCCTAATCATCATCCTAGCTTTCTGCATCTTCCTAGGCATCAAACTAGCCCACCCTATCACGACCTCTTTGCCTTTGGTTCAAGAATGTCAATCACTCTACTTTTCCTTCATTAAGCCTAAACTCTCAATCAACACTAGTTTGAGCTCGTTAACAACACTGCATTCTCCATACTCATTAACCGGTGAGAAGAAACAAACAGATAGAGGGAATTGATGTATTTATAGAGGATAGGAATTGCATAAAAATGAAAATTGAGAATAATTGATCTTGGGGGTTTTCATTTTGACTATAGGAAATGTGAATTGCAAAATGTGTTACCCTAACAATGCACTTCATGGAACTAAAAAAAAGGTTCCAAACATCTCAATTTTTTGCCAATTGCATTTTACTTCCTATTTCCTAATAAGCTATGAAATGAATTTTGAGTAGACATGTCAAAGCACGAGTTATTAGACATTAAATGAGACAAGAAATTGTATATTGATGTGGTCTTAAATATAGTTATACTTCTTACATGTCAAGTGCCATATGTTTTATATTAGGATTATTCATTTTTTTCTCTCTCCTTAAACTTTGCATGTGTATCCAAAGCTCATCCTTTATGGTATGTTTGAAAGTGAAGAGATAAATGAGATTAGAATGTGCGAGGGGGAATGAGAACAAAATGAAAGAGAGGGGAGGGAAATGGTAATTTTTTCTCATTCTTTGGATGTTTTAAAATTTAAGTAGGATAAGAAAAATAGGTATCCCATATCCCTTCATTTAGTTTGGTTGTTTTAGAAAATGAAATGGGAGTGAAAGAAAATGGTAAGACATCATAGAAGTTGACAATTATAAACTTTTGTTCATTCAAATAAACATAAAAATTGACATCATAAGGACAAGATTGACAATTAATTATTGTTATTTCCCCTTTCCTCCAAATTCTCCCAAGTTGGGATAGTTAAAAATGAGAGGTTTTGGAGAGATATCTTCAAACCCCTCCCCCTCTCTTAAAAATAAAACAAGATTAAAAAAAAAATCCCAAGGTCAATTAGTTAACATCTCCATCCCAGCCCTCCTCTCCCCAAATCCAAACACATTAATGTCTATCCTAGTTTTAAAGGAAGAATATTCTATTTTTAAAGGAAGAGAAGGTACCATTATGCTAAAACTTAGTAGTAATCATTTCCTTTTTGGATGTCAATAGTGACTATTTCTTAAAGTATAGTTTAGTAACATTTCATTGATAATAGTTTATCATTACCAACAATTGACTAGCAGTAATTTTCTTTTTTGGATAAACGACTAACAGTTAGTTAATGGAGAATGATAAGTATATGGAATAATATTACCTTAAAAAGAAATAAGACTATTTCCAAAATATACCGCCCAAAGTATAATTTTTAACACAACTTTAACAAGGATTTTACTTTTTAGAACTAGTGAGTAATGTATTAGGAATTTATAGGTTATGACTTTTCACAATAACTTATGGTATGTTCCGATAGAAACAATGAATTTCACTTCTTCTTTTTTTATGAGGAAGAACAATGACTTTCACCTTAGTTTATGATAAACACTTCTTTTATTATGCACTAATTACAACATACTATATCAAATTTGTAAAAAATGGTTGCAAAAAAATTGGATCGTTAGACTTTATCATTGTCAACACAACCAACCATGTCATGTCAGTAATTATAAACAATTATTGTTTCTTAATTGGAAAGTCTAATTTTATGATTGCATTACTTACATTTTAATAATAATAATTGTAAGGACCAAAAATTACGTAAGGAATTAAAACTCACTTAAAACAAGAAGTAGATCCAATCACCCAAGGCCCAAAACAAAGAATTTATAGAGAAGGAACAAACTAACAAATGACAGCTGTGTCCCGAGGATTCCATTCAAAATAAAAGGAGTAGGATACACTCTTCCACAAGCTTTCCCGATGAGGAATTTATTACATTCAAATATTACTGTTCGTTCAATTCTTAGAGTCGTGTTCCTCTCTCCCACAATAGGCTCTTCCATCCCTATCTATACTCCTTTTTCCTTGCATCTCCAACGTCAATCTCTCACCTAACCCTTTTCTCACGTTGACACTTGTCCGATTGCTTGTAGAAGGTGGTGGAAATAAATTGTCTAGCTGTGATTTGTACTGTTCAGATCACCTCCACATCAATGCAGCTGATAAAGCTGTTGTTCACCATTTAATGCGCCCAGAAAACTAGGTACAGAGCATTCAATGCGGAGTCCACAGGCTGTCTACCTCCAAACCAAATATTTTCCATATATCACCAGTCTACTCTTTATACTTTTTCATGCAACCTTTGTCCTCGGGTCCTCGACCCTCAGCCCCACTAATATCTCTTTCGACCCTTGATCTTCATCCTTGATCCTCGGGCCCCCCACAATAATAATAATCATAATCTCAAAGTGGGAGGGATTGGTCTTAAATCTTAATATTTCTCTTCAAAGGAGGACACTTTTAATATTAATCTACTTGGCTAAAAACCTTGTAGATTAACTTTTTTTTTTTTTTTTTTTTCAAAAAAGCTGAGAAACCTTGTAGATTAACTTGCACCTTGGTGTTTTGAATGAAAAAAAATTAAGATTCAAATGCCCTTTCTCATAGCATGCCTATCAAATTATAAATCAATAATAATAATAATGATAATGTCCTTGAAATAATTTGAAAGTGGCTACTATCACTCTCTCTTACTCATTTCATATAATCTTGGTCTAATAAGAGTTAGGCACTTAAATATTCCAAAAGTCAAGAAGCAAAATCAAACATAAATAGCATATATGTCCAAAAAAAAATTGCATTTAAAGTAATTAAAAATAGTAAAAGTATTACTCATAAGCTGTTTTTTTATTTGTTTTAAAAATAATTTGATGGTGAGAAAATTGAGGAGTGAGATTAGACCCTAGTTATAAAAGGGGAATATAAAATACAATTTCTAAAAGGATCTTGGTTTTATTGAGATAATTATAAGCAAATTTTTATCAACAACAACAAAATCTCACAAAAAAAAAAAAAATTCTACTAAACCCATCACAATTTAAAATAAAGGTACCATATAAAATATTGTGAAATTTTATTATATCAAAAAACTTTCTCAATTTTAAAATTAGGTTATCCAGTCTTCTAAGTTTCATCCGGTTTTTTATTTCTTCAATATCAAAATCAAGTATATATTCTAATTATAATTCAACTACTATCGTCTTGATTCGTTTTTGTAAAAATATTATACTATCAAATATTTTATTTAATTCAAATTAGTTTATATTAAAAAAATTAAATTAATAGTAAGCTTAATTAGACAGGCGGGGAAGCAGGGCATTTTGACAAAAATATCCAACAAAGCGGCGCAAAGCAAACAGTCAACTCGTGACAATAATTAAATGATTATATTCCCTTTAATATTTAGTAGTAGTAAATAATGCTGACACCTCTCTTTTCTTTACTTTACCTAAAAAAAAAAAAAAAAGGACATCTCTCTTTGCCTCCACCAGTAAATCCCCCCAAAAAAAAAAAAAAAAAAAAAAAAATTATCAATACCATATCCCTTCAACTTGAATTAGCTCTCTCTCTCTCTCTCTCTCTCTCTCTCTCCGTGTCAACAACTCAACGGGTTACCGGAACATTCGCCCAGAACCCAAAAACTCCACACCAGTCTTCTTAACTGACCCTTTCAAATTTCAATCTTCTCGTCATTTTCCAACCTAACTCTCTTTCTCTTTCTCTCTCTAAAAAAAACGTTTCACATTTTGACTGTCATTCTCTTCACTTCCTCCAATCAAAGCAACCACCACTTCCCGTGAGTTTTTTCCATTCACTTTCAAATCTCTCTCTCTCTCTCTCTCTCTGTTTTTTTAAACTAATAATGCTGCTTTTTTTTTTTTTTTTTTTTTTTTTTTTTTTTTGCATTTTGGAGATCTCTCGGTTTGAGGTTCGTAGGCTCTGTTTGGTTGCCAAGAAAACTTAGCAACGGATCTCGTGTTAATATTCTTAAAGAAAAAGAAATAGATTTTTATTATTATTATTTTTTTCAGTTCAAGTTGCTTGATTTGCGTGAATATGCTATATCTGAAGTTGTTGTAGTAGTAGAGTAGAGTATTGGCTGATTAATTGAGATCTAACTGAATTTGAAGCATGCAATGATAGATTAATTTTGTGTTTTTTATTAATTAAATTAAATTATTGTTTAGTGGATCGGATTGTGACATTTTTAATATGAATTATTGCTCAGGTTGTAGAGATAGCATTCTTGCGGAGCTGAAGTTAGTGTTGGATTTTTGACATGGATGAGTATGTATCCATCTCTTATGAATCTACTTTCTTTCAATCTCTATATATGTGTGTGCGCGCGTGCACGTGCACGTGAATGAGTGAATGTGTGTGTATATATATATGTTTATGAATGGTGGAATGTATAAAAAATATAGGGAAAATGCTGTTGAGCTACTGCAAAGATACAGGCGGGACAGGCGGATACTTCTTGATTTTATACTATCCGGTAGCCTAGTAAAGAAAGTTGTGATGCCACCTGGGGCAGTTACACTAGATGATGTGGATCTGGATCAAGTTAGCGTTGATTATGTTCTCAATTGTGCTAAAAAAGGTGGCTGGCCTTGGTTCATTTTTCGCGTGTTTTTTGAATTGTAATGTTTGTTAGGAGTTTTTTTTTTTTTTCATTCTTGTTGATTATTTTGAAATGTAGGTGGAATGCTTGAATTATCTGATGCTATTAGAGATTATCATGATCACACGGGGTTACCCCAGATGGTAAGCTCATGAATTGCTGTGTACAGTTCATGATGTTTTTTATTGGCTATTTATTCATTTTATCAATAATGTAAGTGCATGCACATGTAAAAAATAAGAATACACTAAGGCTGGTTATATTTGTTACATATGCACGCGCGCCACACTTTCACTTTGACTGATATAGTTAGAAGTTATCCTCAGCGTGTATTTAAGTTATTTCCAACTTCTGACATTTAATATTTGACTGTAATTTCACACGTTTTGGTTGTGATGTATACCTTCTTGCCAATGTGTGTTAATTAGTTCATCTAATGTTTTTGTTTATCTTGTTCTTGCTGGTCAGTTTTGAACTTTAATTCTTTTTCGTCAACCAGGGAAGCACAGGTTCTGCTGGGGAATTTTATTTGGTTACAAGTCCTGAATATTCAGGATCACCTCCAAAACGGGCGCCACCACCTGTTCCTGCTTTCACACCACCTCCTGTTTACACACCATCTCCTGTGTCTACACCAGCTCCCATTACGACACCACCTCCTATTTATGCAGCATCACCTATTGTGTCAAGTGTGTCAAGATCGGAGTCTTTTAACTCCCAAGCTCAAGAACTAACTGTAGATGACATTGAAGATTTTGAAGACGATGATGATGTTGAAGAGATTAATAGCCTTAGAGTTTCAAGAAGGAATACAAATGATGCTTCTGAACTTGCGCTTAAATTGCCTTCTTTTGCAACAGGTAAAAATGATTGAGATCTAGAATCATATAGTGGGAGGGTAGATATAACTTGGAAAAACAGATAAATTATGCAATAATGGTAAATATCAGAAAAATGTTATTTATTTTAGATTCTTTGCAAGTATCTTTTTTGGCTTGCTCTTGTTCTTGGGGTGATTTTTTTATAGTGTGGAAGGCAAAGCCAACATGCATGAGATGTTTTTCATCAGGCTTTGTACTTTACTGCTTTCAGGAATCACTGATGATGACCTCCGTGAAACTGCATATGAAGTCCTCTTGGCATGTGCTGGGGCTACAGGGTATGCCCCTATCATCTTGTTTGGGTTGCATATTTATTTTTCAACGAGGGCTTGCCATTCAAGTCTGGCGCCTACTTTGTTTATGTTTATTACCTTCTGCACCCTGTACTTTTTTTATTCTTCTGTTTGATCTATTAATACGTAACAGAGGTCTCATCATACCATCAAAGGAGAAAAAGAAAGATAAAAAGTCTAGGTTGATGAGGAAGCTTGGACGTAGTAAAAGTGAAAATGTTGTGACGCAGTCACAGCATGCACCTGGATTGGTTGGTTTGTTGGAGACCATGCGTGTCCAGATGGAGGTAATTAAGAAACAGAGTCTTTTCTGATGTGGATTTTCAGAACTCTACTTTTATTTGTTGTTATTTTGGCTTACATAAGAACAACTAAAGTACTAATCACATATTATGCCTTGCATCCCATAAATAATTCTATATAGACTATGCTATTAGCAATTGTTTTAGCATTTTTTTTTTCTTAGTATTCTGGACCTCAATACCATGTGACCTTGATAACATATAGATTTTCACTATTATAATGATATCTGAAAATTTAATGTACCATGTTTCTGTAGAAGAAATTTTATCGATGGATGGTAAAAATTCATAGAATGGACTGAGGCATATTGTGTTTTGACTATATGAAATTGTTGTCTAGTCTGCTGCAAATAACTTTTTTGAAGCATAAAGTGTTAAAGAAATGTGTTGGAAATCATTTTATTTTTTTTATACATCCTGTGGACTTTACCTTAAGGAATCCTCTTCCAAGTCATAAATGATGTCATATTTACTAAAAAGTGGAACAAGCAATCTTGAAAACCACTCAGGTCCTGTCTTGGCGTTCATGTTCCATTGTTTTCCTCAATGAACAAATATTTATAGGTACTTATATACATACATAAAATTTATAGGTAGAATACTAAAATTTCATATAGCATGAGAGTGGGAGACATGTTAATGATAGGAAGGCAACGATTTAATGTAATACATTTGGAAGACAGAGCATTGACATAAGCTTCATAACAGTTATATGGATTAGATTGTTGATTATCACCTGATCATACTGCATTTAGGACTGTGATCTTTTAGATCTCTGCTCGGCTATGTCTTCTATTTACCTTGAAATGGAAAAAGTATCATATGAGACGGTCTTATGAGACCTTCCTCTCACAACGTGTGTGGATCCCACATGTCATGAGAGGGTGGTCTCATGAGACCATCTCATGAGATGCTATATCCTTGAAATGAGCCACTTAGGCACTTATTCTTCTATGTTTGAGGATGATTTCTCTCCTTTATGTTCTCTTGAAACTTTTTGCTTAACAAGAATGAAAAATAGTGTCTTTTTGTAACTTATGTTTGCTTTACCTGCAATAAAACTGTTTGCAATTAGCTCTTAAAAGAACATGTAAATTCATCCAGTTTTCCTCCATGAATTTGTCTCTGCCACTCCTATAAAAAAAATGAATTTGTCTCTGCCACTTATCCACACACAGACACACACATGCACAAAAAAAGAAAGAAAAAGAAAAAGAAAAAGAAGAATAAAAAGAAAAAAGAATAAGGAAGAAGAAAAAGAATAGAAAAATTGATGTTACAATAAAGCTCATAAATAGAGGCGTTATAGTCTGCTTTTTTGATTTTATAACTAATACTTCGTATCTTAATCCCAATGGGTAGCACAATTGGTTGGAGACCATGCCTCATGAAAAGGAGGTTACTAGTTAAAATCTCCCCTTCCCTCTCCTTGGGGCCAAATTTTACCCATTTTTTTGCCCCGTGAGTGGCCATTTTACAAGAGTTATTAATTTTCAGCCAGGATAGATGTTGTTAGTCTCAGGGATTTCATATTCCATTCTGGTTCTTTTATTTAATTCTGTCAAATTAGTTGTCTTTTGGATTGTGAGTGGTGATAATTTCTCTTTCATTCTTATGTATATATCCAGATAACTGAGGCAATGGATATCAGAACAAGACAAGGGCTACTTAATGCTCTTGTGGGAAAAGTTGGAAAAAGAATGGATACCCTTTTGATTCCTCTGGAATTGTTATGTTGTGTTTCGCGCACAGAATTTTCTGACAAGAAGGCATTCATTCGCTGGCAGAAAAGGCAGGTAAGTTCTGCCCCTTTTTCAATTATTCTGTTTTTGGACTGTATAGGTTCTCTTCAAGGTAATTTGGAATGGTGGTACTACATATCCCCAACATCCATGGTAAAAAATTTCAATTGTTTGTTGGTTCAGTTAAATGTTTTGGAGGAGGGGCTTATTAATTACCCTGTTGTTGGATTTGGCGAATCTGGGCGGAAGTCGAGTGAGTTGAGAATTCTTTTGGCAAAGATTGAGGAAGCTGAGGTATGTGTTTCATTGATTAACATTTTTGACTGTTGCATGCTATATTAACATCAAACCATGCTAAAATGTAGGTTACCTATGTAATTTTTCCATGATTGACTGTTGAAACTATCCTCTTGTAATATGTTTAGTTTTGATTTTTCATTTTTATGCTCTTTTACACACAGCAATTTATATGTTGAACCCATCTATTGATATATGCTGTAAAAACTGGAAGGGTCAATGTAGTTAGTTTGTTGTTGGATATCCTTGGGAGTCTTAAGTTCACAAGTCACATGCCAATTTCTTGGCTGAAAGAGGAACTTTGGCTTTAAAGAATTTATAAGGCTTATATTTCAATCTTGAAGAGGTTCATTTAATTTAATTTAATTTTTTTGGAATTGTTTCTTGTTGGATCAGATTGGACCTTGTTTATTATCTCTGATTTTATCTTATTAATGGAGGTCTCCTTGGGCTTCTTTAATCAAGCCAAGCCTAACTGAGTGTTGAATGTTTGAACTCGGTTTGGCAAGATTAACAGGTGTTAAAAAGCTTGGCTTGAGCTTGTCTTGTGCTCACTTATAATGTTCAAGTTTGTGCTTGTTAAAATAAAATTTCAAGTAACTTGAGCTTGGCTAGTTTCATTAGTCAAGTCAAGAAGCCTCAAATCAATCTCAAGCTCGATCTTGCAAACAAGCTTTGTTAATGTTTTAAAAAATTCAAGTTAAAATAAAAGTGAGAATAAAGTGCATCTAAGTTCTAAGAACACAAAATATAGGAGGAATAATTTCCACATAAATTAGGGTTGAAAGTGAGCCGAGCAGTATGCTTGGATATTTAGTGTTTAATTTGTTTTCTATTTTTTTTCCTCCAAGCCCAAAATAAGCCTCGTTACAAGCTTAAGTCGAGTGTAGGCTTGGCTGGTTTATCCTTGTGTTTATACTTGTGAGGTTGTTCATGAAAAATCAATTTGCTTGGGTACAACTCGTTTACTAAACAAGCGTCAAAATTAGGCTCAAGCTTGGCTTTTTTATAAGCAAGTGAACATAAAAAAAGAAAATAAAAGAAAAAAAGAAGAAGCTTTTTACAAGTTGAGCCTGAGTGGTTAGTTTACTTGGGTCATGCCCAAGGATGTAGTGGAGCTTCTAGCTAGCTGGCCAAGCAAGTTTAGTAAAGATAGAAATGGGGTGATTTGGATTTTGGTCCCCATTGTCTAATGTGGGGTATTTGGAGGGAGAGGAATACACATACATTGGAAGGAACCGAGAGGTCAATTCAAGACTTAAAGATGTCTTTCCTCCAAACCTTGTTTGGGTGGACAAATGCTCCTGGAAATTTTATCTTGTATTCTTTGTCTGATTTGCTTGATGGAGCTAGTCTTTATATTTCTTAGTTCTGTTTTTGTTCTCCTGCTAGAGCTACTTGTCTTCACAGGGAATTTATGTGATTGGTCTTGGGCTTGTGGACTCACATTTAGTGATTCTCTCCCAATGTTTATAGATTCCCTTCATTCTTATACATAGCTTTGGGTTCGAGTCTTCACTGTACTTCCTTGTCTAACTCATGTTCTTTTTCCATGTAGTAGTCTTTTTTAATGAAATTTTATCTTACCTATCAAAAAAATTATATGATGTCTTTTTGTTGATAGATTAGGCATTATCTTTGGGCTACAAGTTCATCCTTTCCTTGTTTGACATCTATTTATTTCAACTGTTTTGTTCTTTTTATGGTTGTATTTGTCACTATGCAGTTGTTGATGAAAACTAATATTTTCCTTGTATTTGTCTTAAGAGTTTGAATTTATATACTGGTAACTTTACCTATAAAAAAAATTCTGGTAACTTTTGTCACCTCTGCAATGCAGTTAATATTTGTAGTAAAATATTTTTCCATTTTAAGGTGCTCCACTTTTGGCTTAATCGTTTTTCCTATGGCATTTGGAATGATAGAAGAGGATTTAGACCCACTTTGGAATCAGAAGTATTAGTGGGGCTCTCTCTTCCTCTGATCATCCTTCTATTTTTTGATAATTCAATAGTACAGAAGTATTAGTGGGGCTCTCTCTTCCTCTAATCATCCTTCTATTTTTTGATAATTCAATAGTACAATTGATAGGGGGAATTTGAACCCTGGTTCTCCTATTTATCCATCTATTCTTACCGGATACAATTTTTTTGTCCATATTTCCTTGCTTAAATTTCTTGTTTACTTGGTAGAGTCCATATAAAATATTTTCAAATTCTCCAAAAGAACTCCTAGATTTAATAAGGAAGTTTTCTGATTTTGTATTGATAAAGGGGGTTTAAGTAACAATGACATGCGAATGCAGTAAAAGAAAGCAGCTGTTAAATTTGGATTATTAATGTGCCCCCATAGTACATCCCCAATGTACTCAGGTTGGCTTTTTGTTAATAATATATTTCGTTACCTATCAAAAAAAAATTTGGATTGTTAATGATGAAAAATAAAATGTCACATTGGGATTTTTTTTTCATAATTATTATTTTACTTTCTCCTTGGCATCTGTTTGAATAGTTTTCTTTCCTTTTTCTCAAGTTTCTTTTTACTCATAATTTCAAGTCTATCGGCGATTGTTCTTGTTCATGCCTTTGCAATTATGATGCTCAAGTTTTGTTCCAAAACTATCTATGTAGGTCTATAAACAATCTTGCTCGCGTATCTCCTTAAATTCTTTGCTGTATTCTGAAACATCTGGAAGGTTTTCTTAAATGGCTATTTATCTTTATCTTTTTAGATTTTATAAAACTGCTGAAATCATTTTGCATTTTCTGAAAATTCTGGGCTGTTTCTGTAAGAAACAAACATATGAATTGCCTTTTCTGTTTCTTTTCAAATTATGCAGTAATTAAGATGGTAATGTATTGCTCCATACTTTGGTGACTTTATCAAATCTTTTTGAAGCATAAATTGGTTTACATTTGCTATCTGCTAGTGATTTTGATAACCTTTTCTTTTCTGATTTTAGTCTCTTCCATCTTCCACGGGTGAACTCCAACGAACAGAATGCTTGAGATCTCTCAGAGAGATTGCCATTCCACTTGCTGAGAGGCCAGCTCGCGGTGACTTAACCGGTGAAGTATGTCACTGGGCTGATGGTTATCACCTAAATGTTAGACTATATGAGAAACTGCTTCTCAGTGTCTTTGACATGTTAGATGAAGGAAAGCTGACAGAGGTTAGTAGTTTTTATTTTTTCAGGTGATGACAGCACCAAGATGGAAGCATTCAGATCTTTGTGAAATTTCAGATTTTGTTCATATTTTTGAGTTAGTTTATGGCTTCATATTTGAGTTACAGCTTTATGCAGTTAGGGTTTGGTTTTGAGTTCTGTTGGAATTTGCTTATAAAATTTTCTTTTTATTAAAAAAATGATAGTTGTATTTATAACAAACTCATTTTCATTTAGGGATGTTAATCAGATTCAAAAGATGATCCAAGGAATTGTTGTAAATTTAATATGATGATTCATTGTAGATGAACTTTTCACAATTTGCTTGACTGGACCATCTATTTCTATCCACTTTTTCAGGAAGTGGAAGAAATTCTCGAACTCTTAAAGTCAACCTGGCGTGTTTTAGGAATCACGGAGACCATCCATTGCACCTGCTATGCATGGGTATTATTTCGTCAGGTATGTTAGTCATAAGCATAACACTTGTAATTGCCAAATTAAGCAGCCCTTCAATCACTTTTCACATTTTTCTACAAAAGAAAATGCTTTATTGTCTCACAAGATTTTTAAAATTGGTGATGAGATGTGCTTTGTCTCATTTCCATATACACATGCGGCAACTGTTTTTATTCCATCAATGCTTACGGGAAGTTTTGGACTTAATGAACATAAAGGACTCTCTCTCTCTCTCTCTCTCTCTTTATAGATATATATATATATATATATGTATGTATGTATGTATGTATGTATGTATATGCGCCCATGACAGTTGGTATGTTAGTTTGTTTTGTCATTGTTAAACAAAACTTAATTATTGTTATTACCTTTTTTATATTAGTTTTTGTCATGTGATCTCAGTATGTTATGACAAGTGAGCAAGGAATCTTGCAACATGCCATGGAGCAGCTGACAAAAATACCATTGAAGGAACAACGGGGTCCACAAGAGAGGTCACACTTGAATAGTTTGCATTCCAAATTTGAGCAAGGGGGCTTTCGGGATTTGTCTTTCTTACAATCCTTTTTATCACCCATCCAGAGATGGGCTGATAAGCAACTAGGAGACTACCACCTGCACTTTGCTGAGGTGTGATTTACTATTTGGTAGCAATATATGTGGCTATCTAGTTTTATATGTCATGTGGCTGGTCCTAGTTTGTGTTACATAATAGTTTTGATCTGTATTATAAATAGCACATGTTTTTCCTGTACTATTGTTTTTGCTCATACATTAATAATTTACAGTTTGTGGTTTTATTGTAGCTTCTCTTATTGTTGCATCTGAGTATTTATTTTGTGTCTATGTTCATATCCTATAGTTTTTGTTGGGTTGTGGTGCTACAAGACATCATTCAGTGCATTTATTATGTTAAATGATGTGTTTATCACTATGTTGTGGTATCTGCATCTCATCTTATTGCAGAAATACAGGGAATGATCCAACACATGATCTATGTGTATGATGCACAAAATCATGCATGCAAAGTATGTCCTTTTTAGGGATAATCAAATGTAAATCAGTTTAGAGCTTTCTACTAAAAACTTGAGAAGATATCTTTTGCTTTCGGTTGCCTTCTTTACTGAAAAAGATTCTTTGTTGTGCTTAATATCTAAAGCTGTAAGTGTGGGATAAATCTGTATATACAGCCCGTGTCCTTTTGGCATAATTTTTCCCCCTGTAATAACAACAGAGTTACTTGTGTTTCAAAAAACGCTGCTTTATATGCCTTCTAACTAGAAAGAAGCTTAGTTGTTGTTAAGCTCATTTCTGAAGCTTTTGTAAGCTTGGAAACTTTGTTTCTTCTATATATCTTGGTTATAGTGTCTTGGACTTTGTTTTTTATTTTTTGGTGAATTGTATTGCACTTCAGTTGCTTTTATTGTCTCATCTTCCTAGTTTTGCAACTCAGTTTCTTGTACTTCTCATGTTCCTTGCAGAGACCAGCGATGATGGGGAATATAGTTACAGTTGCAATGGTTGCTCGGAGGCTTCTTTTAGAAGAACCTGCAGCTGTATGTGTGTCCTTTTTTTTTATTTTTTTTTTATTTCTTAAATAATGAAGCATGCAAGTATATAGGGTGTATACAACTGGGGACCATTCAATCAAGCTTGCAAATTACAAAGATCTATCACATCATAAATCAAACATAGAGAATAACTACGCACTGTTGACATCCAATCCAACAAGGTTTTAAAGAAAAATAATTTAAGATTCAGCAAAGTTCTCTCAGAATCCTCAAAATTCTAGTTATTCCGTTCCCTCTAAATGAACCAAATCAAACAGTGTGGGGCAGCCATCTCAATAAAACCATTCCGATGACCGCCTAATCTCCTTTGCTAACAATCTTCGCCATCACCCAATAGACTCCAAACAAACTAAATACCATAGTCCACAGCTCAGTGGCAATGGGGCATTGGAGTAAAAGTTGGTCTACCGTTTCCCCATTACATGTGCACATATAACACCAATCCAAAATCTATACACTCCATAAGATGTCAATTATCAAGATTTTCCCAAGGCTGCAGTCCATACAAAGAAAGCAACTCTAGAAGAGATCTTTGTCTTCCATATGCTTTTCCAAGTGAAAGACTGATCTCTAATACGAGTCAAGACCTGGTAATGGCCACTAAGCTCAAAACCCTATCTCTTAGCTGGTTTCTAGCACATCTTATCCTCCCCACCTCCCCTCACAGGAACGCCATAAATATATCCTTAAAGTTCGACAATGACTCTAAAACCCAATCTTGTACAGTTCAAATGAAGCTGAAATCCCAAAGAACCCATTGATGAACTGCATATGATCTGTCACACAAGCATCCTTATCCAGACTGAAGATGCCTCTCCCACACCATAAATCCTGCCAAAACTTCACTTTAGACCCATCCTCAACCTCATACTGAATGTGGCAAGAAAAATTGGGCCAGCCTCATCTTATAGTCATCCACAAGCTCACTCCATAGGGATCGGATACTGAATTGGTACACCAGTCCCCTACTCACAGACATACTATAGTCTTTCTTCTCAAGGATTTTTATTTATTTATTTATTTTTATTTGAAGTAAAATTTTCTTGATGATGGACAAAACTATCTGTCTGCTGTCTGGAGCTAATGTTTAATTTGCTTCTCAGCACTTTATGTAGTGCAAAAGTTTGAAAGTTTAATTTCTCATTTTCTTGTAGGCAATGCAATCTATGTCCATCACAGATCGAGATCAGATAGAATCATATATATTGTCATCCATTAAGAATGCTTTTTCCAGGGTATGTGTTCAACTTGTTTGTAGTAAATTATCTAGATGTTGCTGTTTGGAGATTCAAATATTATTATTATTACTTTGCATTTGTCAAGGAACTGGGCTTTTTTAAAGGGAATTTTTGACTGCTGGAGGCTTCTTGAATTTTATATGCTATACCCAATCTCACTCTCTATAGAAGTATTTTGGAAATTACGATTTACCTCCTTGTGGTTTGGCCCTATCACAATGTGCCCATAGACTTTCAATCGTTACAGTTGACCCACTAAGATTTGGACTAAAATGTAAGTATTAGGGTTCTGTCCAAAGTACCCCTAATGAATTCATTTTAATCCAAACCTTAGGGGTCAAAATTTAACAATTGAAAAAATCTTGTGGGACTAATTTGTGATTGGGTCAAGCCACATGGGGGCAATTTGTTTTGCAAAAAAAGCAAAATCTATTAATTTGGACGGAACCCTAACAATTTCATTTTATTCTAAACTTTAGGGGGTAAAATGTAACATTTGAAAGTTTGTGGACTAAATTTTCATAGGGCCAACAACGAGGGAGTAAATTATAATTTACTCAAAAGACTTTTCCAACACATTTCAAACTTTTTGTTTCTGTTTTATACTTTGGAGAGTAAATGGGTTCAAATGAGTAGTTGGCTATTTTGGCTACCTTCAGTAGCTGTGTAAGTTAAACGTTTTTGCTTGCTTGTTGAAACTTGAGATTAACTCTAATTGATGCAAATCATATATGCTTAGTGTAATTATTATAAATTTGAGCTGTGCTTGGCTGGGCTTGCTTAGAAACTAGTTTAACAGATGAGTTTTAACCTTGCATGAAAGATTTATGGTTTCTGCCTTTCTGTTGCATTCATTTACATTAAGTATTGTATTTACTTGACACCGATTTTACAAAAAAAAAAAAAATCATAGTTAATAAATAATTAACTTGATGATAATTCTAATAAAAGGTGAGATTGTGCAAAAGCAATTATAAAGCTTTACAAACATCCAAACCATGTTTTCTCACTTTCTGTGGCTGTCATGTCCGGCAGTCAAACTTGGAACCCAAGTCTAGTTCTACTAGTTTAGGCTAATTTAAAGTCTTAAAAAGATTTTAATGACCTTAGCTTTACCAATTAGTTTGGTCTGCATGATCACAGACACACTTATACATACTCAGTTGATGTTCTTGCACATCACTACATCTCTTTTTACATGCATTGGGTCAATGGTTCACCCAGCCTTGTGTCACTTTCAGCTGCATTTTTTTTAATATTTTAATTAAGGATCCCTGATGTGATTGCTGTGACTATTAATAATGGATTGCAAATTTGAGATAAGACATTTATTATTTACTTTGTGAGCAATAGAGAAGGTAATTTGGGTAGTGGTTGCCAACAATGTCCTTGTTATAAGTTTCATTACTTAGGATTTTGAAAAGTTTTTCTTTGTTCCTAAGTTTGTCTCCTACTAGGAGATTGAGCAATAATTTTTTAAGAGTGTTGTTTTTTTAATGCCTTTATAGCTCTCTCTTTTGTGAATTAATTAGTGAAAGAGAATTATTTGAGATATCTACGTCCCTTAGCGACCATCCTACCAGTCTCACAGATTTGCGAGGAGGCTCATGAGAGCCAAACAGCTGGTTTCAAAGTGAGATCCAGCTAGGCAGTCACTCCATAATCTGGCTCTCATGATAAATAATTCTATGTATTTACATATCATTACCTCTTTGTGGTCCATTCTCTAATATGCAAGTTTCCCCCTGCAGTCTCTGTTGAAAGTTCATTTTTCATTTTCAAATATTTTTCTGTTCTTGGTACAGTTACTGCATGCTGTTGAAAAAGCAGACCCAATGCATGGACATCCTTTAGCATTGCTTGCGGATGAAACCAAGAAACTTCTGAAAAAGGATTCAACCATGTTCATGCCAATTCTTTCTCAAAGGCATCCACAAGCAGCTGTTGTTTCAGCATCACTTGTTCATAAATTGTATGGGAACAAGTTGGTAAGCTTATGTTTACTTTGTTTTTATAAGTTAATATTCTCATCTTCTGTACATGAGATAGTCTTAATCATCTCTCTCTCTCTGTTTTTTTTTTTGTTAAGTTAATCATATCTCTTATTTTCAGAAACCTTTTGTCGATGGTGCTGAACATTTGACCGAGGATGTTGTATCTGTATTTCCAGCAGCTGATAGCCTTGAGCAGTATATACTGGGTCTTATAATGTCTTCATGTGAAGAGGAGACTGCAGAGGTCTACTGCAAGAAACTAATTCCATATGAGGTAAGATAGGCGGATCTTGAAGATTGTTATTTTTCTCTCTATTGTACTGGTGAGAGAGTTTAGCTACATCAAACAATGATAAATGATGAAACACTGCCTAGGATGTACATTTGAAGTGCACAAAATGACACCAATTTATTAAATATTCAGGTGTTCTAAAACCCTCGAACATAATGAGTCATGTGATTTGGAATTTAACTGTCTAATGAGTGATGACTGCATTTGAATCACAAAAGACAAAAGGAATGAAAAGTCAGTGATTAATATTTGAGTTGCATGCTTAATTCACTTTGCAACGCACTTGATAAATGGGACAATACATAGACATTATGAGGAAAATAGACATGGCTTTCCTTTGCATTAAGTGAAACTACAGACACCTCCCTCTTGTTTTATCAAATTATTCTGACCTCCTTGTTATGGTGAATCTTGGAATGGTTATTATGTTGCAAAAAAGGCTTGCAATTTTTAGCGAGGGTGGTCATTCTGATATTGCTTGTCCACATTTTAATTTTGGGGCATAGATGAGGATGGTTACCTCCCTCATGCTTTCTCCGTGAACAAAAATTCTCCACCATTTTGAAAATATTGAGAAAGGATCATGCATGGTTTTCATACTTCTCGTAGCACTTTATGATATGCAGTGTTACATTGGGCTATAAATGAACAACAGCTTGGATTGGGCTTTGGTAGAATGCTTGTTTATTTGGAAACAAACCGAAATCAAGCCATATTTTAAGGCTTGTTTCTTAAATAAGTTGAGTTCAAACGAATTATTCTTTTTTGAATAACCTCCTGAACACTAGGCTCAAGGATAAACAATCCAACCTTGAGCTTCAAATAGGCTTTCTAATAGGGCTTCATTTGGACTTGAGAAAAGCCCAGAAAAACTCAATGTTGTGATGAGGTGCAACCAATGCCATGAACAAACCTAGTTCAAGTAATTTACTCTCTTATCTGTCTCTTTGCTTCTGTTGTTAAGTTTCTTTATTCTTTCTACTCATGGCTTTCATCTATTCCTCCAAAATTGTTCCCCCCCCCCAAAAAAATCATGTTAAAAGTATATACCCACAGTAGTCAGTTCTTTCCTTTTCCTCTAGTAATTGGATTTCTCCCAAAATATCATCTTGTTTCTTCTTCTTTTTTTTTATTAATTTTAATTTTAATTTTAATTTTACTTCCAGTTGCTTCAACTAGCAGTCTTAATTCCCAATCACTCTCAAACATCTGAACCCTGTTCCAAGTACATCAGGGTCACTGCTAGATATTTTTACAGTAGTTGATGAAGATGAGAAGAGGATGCATGCCAGACTTAGCTATTGTTTCTCATTATAAGCAATGCGTTTTCTTTTCTTCAATTTGTAAATTATTTAATTCCTTGTGTGCAATAAGTATTCCAAGTAAGTTAATAAATATGATGAACTTTTTAACTGTTATTGATCTTTCGAAGAGGTAGGATTTTTGTGGAGTTAATTGTTAGTGTGGTAGGTTTATTTGATGTGGATATATATATGTGTGTGTGTGTTGTGGGTGAAGGGGGTTGTTTGTGAAATACCAAGCCAACTCTGCCTCTGTTAATGAATAGGGTCATATTTTATTCACAGTTGGTTCTAAGCCCGAAGAGAGGAGAGTTGCAATAAGTCGAAGGCCAATGTAAAACTTAGTCATTTTGTTATGAATGGATCCTTTACAGATACCCTGATTAGTCTGTTGAGGTTCCATAGTCAACCTCAAAGTTTTGGAACTGAGGTCTTATTTTTTGTTGTGTTGAGATAGCAAGCCAAGTTGAGTTGAACTTGAGCTTGTGTCAAATTTTTTCAAGCTGAGTTTGAACAAGTAGTTGATGCTTGATCAAGCTCAAGCAGAGTTTGAACACTACTCTTTCATGATCCAAGCCAAGTCCAAACATTTAATACTTGGCTTGGCTTGGTCGGCTTGGTTATAGCCCTAGCAATCTAACTATATTTCACATTTTGAGATAGTTATACTTATATTTATGTATATCTCTGTTCTTTCCAATATTAGCTTTCTTGAGCTTGAAATTATGTGATGAAACTTAGTTTGATTTGCCATATATTATTTTGACTCTTGATAGTTTATATTTTCCTTTTAATATTATTTTTGTAATTTTTTTTTTTAAAAATTTGTTATTTCCATTTAGATTGAATCTATATCTGGAACATTGGTGATGCGTTGGGTCAATTCGCAGCTTGGAAGGGTTTTAGGTTGGGTTGAGCGAGCTATTCAACAAGAGGTAATTGCTCAAGTTTATTTGCCTGCCACTTGTTTGGAGTTGAATGAACATAATGTGGCTTAGTATTCCATTTTCTTTCTTCAGAATTTGTCCCCTACCATTTTTCTATGTATAGATTCTGCTATTGTTTATATTTATAGATGTTTCCTTTTGGGGCATAGTGCATTGTTCAGCTAAATCTAATCATGTAAATTTTGTATATGGAAAATTTAAATGAGTTGTACTGAATTTTAAAATTTCATTTCATGCATCATTGCTCTTATTTTCACATATCCCTGTAAATTTATGCTTCTTAATTGATGAGACTGAGATATTCCTAAACCATGGTGTGGTTGATAACTCATGTTGTTCTTTCTTCATTTAACCATTTTTGAAAGCATTTTGTTCTTTCTTCATCTTCTCTGTGTTGAGATATTTCACCCACCATGTAGCTTACAGCTCTTGTGTCCTTTTTCAGAGGTGGGACCCAATATCGCCTCAACAGCGGCACGGGAGTTCAATTGTTGAAGTTTATCGAATTGTAGAGGAGGTATGCTTGTTTGTTCTTACATGCCCTTTATAATTTTTTTTGTAAATGTTCTTGCAAAATTTGTTCTATTTGGTTGGATTTGTATAAAGTTGATAACTGAAAGTCTGTTGGTTCATGTTTAATTGAAAGCAAAAGATGAACTGGATATAGTTTTGTCGTTAGATGTCTTCTGCTTTTCCTGGACTCTTGTCAAGGCACTGTGATACCTCCCCATCCCCACACAAAAAAAGAAAAAGAAAAAAAGAAAGATGCTACAGAGTAAATTTGTCCCCTGAATCCTTTTTTTTTTTTTTGGGGGGGGGGGGGGTTGGGGATATAGATGTGGAAAGTTATCATGGAGAAATTATCACTTCAATTGTACATTTCTTTTTTTTGTTTTTGTAAGTAAATAATTTCATTAAAAACAGAAAAAGTGGTACCCAAGTACACACTCGGTGATAAATTTCGTGATTGAAATTACTGGACAGTTTCTGTCCTTGCATAACAGCATTTTTCTGACCTTTTTCGTTTTTTGAGATACATTCAATGAAATACAAGAGTTTCCTATTCTGAAAGTTTTGTAATTGCATGAATGCTTTTTTTGGAGGGCAGATTGATATTAGAATAATTTCATTTGATGAATGATATGTAAATAAAGGAGATTAAAGAATGAATTACAAGATGCTATTTACAGGAGGACAATGCTTCTAAAAACTCAGAAATGGAGTTACAATTACTAAAACCCCACATCTGGGATCAATCAAACAACAATCTAGAAAACAATTCTATCAAATGTGTTCCTGAAATTTCCATATCCTCACCCCTCCCTAGTGTCTGCATCAAACATAAGGGAACCAGATCTTGCCTAACCAATTCCACCATCCAAACAAAACTCAGTGACCGTTTTAAGTAGCACCCATGGAAGCCCAAGGGTGCGAAAAACAATACTCCACGTCTTGAATGCAACATTACAGTGTAACAAAAGATGCTCCATGGTCTCCCCACTGCAACAGCACATACAACACCACCCTACTAAAGTGTATCCTCTCTTAATGAAATTATCACATGTAAGGATCTTCCCCATGCTACTGTCCAAACAAAGAAAGAAACCCTCCTTGGGGCCTTGACATACCAGATACTTTTCTAAGGGAAACTCTTAGCACAAGGCATCATAAAAAGTACACACATCAAAGTCTCCATTCCTTCTCAGCCACCAAACCCCTACCTTGGTCAAAGTATCTTTACTTTGATGAAAGAATTTGTTGATGGAGGTTTTGGATTCTTGCAGTTTTAAATATACTTGTGAGACCTAGTGCTTATGTCTTTTATGCACTTTTGCACTATAATCTATTATACACTTATGGATATGTTAGTAGTTCCTTTTGTGATGAATATTTTTGATGCAGACGATTGATCAATTTTTTGCTCTTAAAGTTCCAATGAGGTCTACAGAGATGAATAGCTTGTTTCGTGGCATTGACAATGCATTTCAAATTTATGCGAATCATGTGATTGACAACTTGGGTGAGTATGTGTGAAAATACATTCTTGAATGAGTGTTCATTTTCTAAAGAATCAAGGCAACATGTTTTACATAGTAATTCCACTGTGTCAAAGGGAGGTGCACTTCCCCCCCCCCAAAACCCAGTTTCAGGTTCTTAAATTTTGCTCTTTACAGCAAGTTTTTATAGAGTTGTATTTGTATTTAATGTTTATCAGGCAGTGAAAATACCAAATGAATACTCCTGTATTTTTCTCTTATACTTTTTTATGGCTTCTGAGACTATAAGTTCCTTTTCAATTATGGAGAACTATTTGATACATCCTCGATACTCCTTTACTTGTGTCAAGCACATGTTGCATGTAAATGTTAGGGCTGAAGATGGTTTAGGCTGGGTTAGGTTCAGGTTGGGTCAGCACCATGGAATAAATATCATAGAGCCAGCCCTGGCCTGGTCCTAATGGGAAAATAAGGCCTAGAGGCCTGGCTTGGCTTTTTGAGTGGATTTTGTTGAACTGTAGCATTAGTGGTTGAGGTTTGTGTAAATTCAAGAGATCCATGGTTAAGATTTAAGTTCCCGCAATTTTCTTTCCATTGGTTTTTTTCTTGCATAAACACACATCATCATTAATAAAATAAAATATTAGGCCTGGTTCAAATTTTAGTGAGCCACGCCCATCCTCTTATTTGGTGATGCAAAATTTATCTGCTGCTGTTTATTTTAGGGACTTACACTTGTTCATATATCAGCTTGTGCAAATTCTGTGTCATATATGATTCTCTCTGTCTCTGTCTCTCTCTCTCTCTCTCATAATATCAAATTTACTTTCTTCCTTACACAATGATGATGAAATATATCTTCATATGTTATTTTATCTCTCTAGTCTCTCGTACTGTCAAATTTACATTCTTGCATGCTCTGCTTCTAGCTTACTATTTTCCTTCAATTGTTTTGCCTTTTTTTTATAATACATATTGGCCCTGAAGTGTGATTTGATCATGTAGCTAGCAAGGACGACTTAGTTCCACCTGTGCCTATCCTTACACGATACAAGAAGGAAGCAGTTGGAATAAAGGCTTTTGTAAAAAAAGAATTATTTGACCCTAGGCTGCCAGATGAGAGAAGATCTATTGAAATAAATGTCTTGACGACACCAACCCTCTGTGTTCAGTTAAACACTCTATATGTGAGTTCAATACTAATTTGGTATCTGCTCTCTAATGAATAATATCTAGATAATTATTTCTGGGAGTGCAACTTCCTCCTGCCTCCTCTCTTTTGCTGGATGTAATGATTGTTTATTCTAATGTTGGTATAGTCCATTCTGGATTTGGAGTTAATGGGTTCCAATTTCACTTTCTTATATTAATCTTGTTCTTTTTATCAAAATGAATTTGAAAGTTTTCTCTTTCTGCATTATTTATGTTTATACATGGCATTCGACCTGATAGCCCAGTGCTACTGGCATGCTGTGATTTTTTGTTTTTAATTTTGAATGGACTGTCTTAACTAAATAATGGTTTAAACACAATCAATTCATGTATACACTTACAGAAGAGCGATTGAGCTAATTCAAAAATTACTTTTTGGTAAAAGTTAAGTGGTTTTCCTATATAAAACAGCTTTAAATTATGAGATGTCTGATTTGGAATAAATCTCCAATTTGGTATCTGATGGAATGATCTTTCTGAATATTGATGAACTAATAGTGAGGAAGCTTCTTTTTTTTTTATAATTTTTTTTTTTATAGGTAATAGTGAGAAAGCTTTGTGCATTGGGTACGACCTTTTTTATTTTTAATAGTGAGGAAGCTTAGATCTGTCCTGGAGTTTGAAGACCTTTAAAGTAATTTTTCCTAGATTTACCTTACAAAGTCCATGACTGGTTAATTTATTCATCATAAAGATGTGGCTCTTCCACAGGGAAGAGATATCTGCAAGGTCAATCTCATCATTTAAAAAATAAAAAATATTTATACAAGAGTAACATGAAAGTTACTTCAAGAAAAGCTTTCATGTTGTTTTCTTTGTTTGGTGTCTTTCTTATTGTCCAAGTTAGTATCAAATATCCTTGTGTTTTACTTGCGAAAATTGTTCATTGATTTCTTTATTATATTACATTCTGATAAAGGTTTTGGTGCTATTAACAGTATGCAATTAGTCAACTGAATAAGTTGGAGGATAGCATTTGGGAGAGATGGACAAAGAAAATGCCCCGTGAAAAGTTTATCAGTATGTGACTTAACAAATCAATCTGTTATTGTGCATGTGTGCGTGTGTTCTTTATGTGACTACATAATTTTTTTAATGAATGGATTCATTGATGAAGTTATATGAGCAAAATGACGCCTTACAGGATATTATTCTCTCTCAAAAGTGTCAGTAAAACAAAAGTGAAGTCCTGGGAACCATGGCTTGGACATGGCCTTACCTTTCAGCACATTTCCCAGTTACCTTGAAGGCTCAAACCTACACTTTTGTGCTTCGCAAACCAAAGCTTTTGTCATTATATCAAATAATGAGTCCTATTTCTTTATCTTTAAGAGTCCATTTGGTTGTGGTGAAAACTGGGGGATAGAAAAAATGGGGGAGGTGTGTTTGGTTAGGAGGGGAAAAAGAGGGAGGGGGGGGGGGGGGGAGAAAATGGTAGGGCCTGGAAATTTTATCCCTAGGCCCACTAAAACAGTGTCCCCAAATTGGGGAGAAAATTGGAGAGAAAACAGGGCTTATATTCTATGGACAATTTTGCCCCCATTTTGACGTTGAGTTCCAGCCCTTTCTGTTTTGTTTTTTTTTTTTTTTGAATCTTGTTTTGTTTTGTTTTTTGTTTTTGAGTTCCAACTTTTTTTTTGTTTTTGTTTTTAAAGTTCCAGCGTTTTTTCCTACTCCTATTTGAACTTTTCCCCCTTTTTTTCATCTTTATCCAAACTTTACATACCAACATTAGCCACAATTCATTTGGGATTTTTTTTCTTTATTTTTTAATATTTTATTTTAACCAATTTAATTAATCAGATTTTTTTACTATAAAAATAAATAGATAAAGAAGTTAAAATAAAGTAATAATTGTAATGTTTCACTTTTACAATGTGTCCAATTATTTCTTATATACTATGTAATTGGGGCATAGTAATAAATTCATTCAAACTACCTTATCCATCTTCTCACTTTTCTCCTCAAACAAACGAGCTTTCAATCCCTCCACTTTTGCACCCCCAACCAAACACCATGAGGGAAATCTTAAATCTCTTCTAACCACCCACATTTCCTCCCCTTCAACCAAACGAAACCTAAAGCTAACAAGAGGGGGGAAGAAAACGAAAAAGAAACACAATGAAGAATTTCTTGACTAGTTAATGTTAAGAGTTTTTATGAGAGGTTCATACATATAGTATGAATAATTTGTACAAACAACTTGACAAGTGACTTTTTTTTAAAAAAATTGTTATCAAGCAATATATGACCTCAGCCTCCACTACATTGGGCCTTTTCAAGTTGAAAGCATTGGTTTTTTGGCTTTCAAAATAAAGAACTCTCAAATAATGTGATCCATGATTTATGCTGTTCCTTTGGGAGGGAGATCCACTTACCTGCCCCTTTACAATAGCTGATGTGCATTGTATCTCTTCAAGTGTTATTTGTAAGCATTTAATTATAATTATAATTTGATAAAGCATGGTCCCCAGTACAACCTTTGCTTACCAGTGGCCTCCACCTCATGAAACTTGGTTCCAGCCACTGTACTAAACCATGGGGTTAAACATTTAACTATTGCTTGCACAATCACTCATTGGTTCTACTTGATAGTATCTTCTTTAATAAGAGCAGGATAATGCCAATTTTTTAATTCTTTTTGTTAGTGCTTATTTTGCTAAATATTTATGCTAAATCTTTTGTCTAGAGAAATCCATTGTCGAGAAATCTAAAAGTTTCACTCAGAAGGACACATTTGATGGGAGTAGAAAAGATATAATGCTGCTATTGACCGGATTTGTGAATTTACTGGTAAGAAAAATATGCATTTTCCCTTGTCTATTTCCTTGATAAACAAAGTTGATCGGTGAAAAATTTATTCTTTGCATGTTCCAGGAACTAAAATAATCTTCTGGGATTTAAGGGATCAGTTCATTGATAATTTGTATAAACCCAGCGTTAGTCTCTCCAGGTTGGAAGCACTAATTGAACCACTTGATGTGTAAGATTTGTCCCCTCATGAAGCTCCTTTTTAATTTTGTTTGATATGTTAATGCTGCTTATTGGAATAGATTAATTAAGAATTTGAATGTTTTATTTCTTACATGGTAAGTGTCATATGAAACTGCTCCATCTATATGATTTTGATGGACTTAATTTTTGGATCACCTCAGCAAACAGTGTTGCATATGATTTTGAATGCTCAAGTGGACTCTAAATTTCACGAGGGTTGCATTAGGGAAAAATACCCACTGTACCATGCACTGGGGTTTAGTAAGGCTACAACTAAATTTTTTTTTTATAGTTATAGAGAACTCACGTTATATACGGACATTTTCTCTCTGCAATAATTGTGCCAGATTCTTCTATTTTGTTTAAGAAAATATTGTTAATAGATTCAGATATAGCTATTGTTAAAACTTGACTCTTCAATGTAATCTTACAGTGGCTTTGTCAATGCAAGATATAAGACCAATTAATAAGAATTTTAAGTGACCTTGTTAATGAATATTGGTTAAAATTTGTATTGACTGATATTGAGATCAGCTGCTTGTCTCTGTCAACTGCTGCAGGAACTTAGTCAACTCTGTGATATAATCGTGGAGGCTCTCAGGGATCGCATTGTGACAAGTCTGCTTCAAGCGTCACTTGTATTTGCCTTACCTACGCTATTTTAAACAATTATGTCACAAATACTAATATTGTTTATGACTGAAACTGGTGTCCTTTTCCAGGATGGCTTTCTTCGTGTTATATTAGATGGAGGTCCATCACGAGTTTTCTCCCCAGGCGATGCAAAACTATTAGAAGAAGATTTGGAAGTCTTAAAGGTGTTTGTGACTCTTTTGAGTGTTAACTGAACAAGAATGTGAAAATGCATTGTGGATTGCCTGAACCAAAAAGTTGATTTCTAAATACAACGAGCCTACAATTCTTTTGGACGCTCATTTGTGCATCTCTTTCTTGTGACAAAAAGGCAACTTAGTAGTTTTTTGCAGAACAGCCCTGGAAGAGAAATTTCCAATTTTAAGAAAGCTTTATAAACTCATTCCAGTTTTTACATTTTATTGCTTTACTTGGGAAGTTTTTCGACTTTGGTTGTGTAATATGAACAATTTCAAGTACTTCTAATAAGACGAAAACTAATATTATATTACATCAATGTGGCTTTTTTTTAATAGGAATTTTTCATTTCTGGAGGAGATGGGCTTCCTCGAGGAGTGGTAGAAAATCAGGTGGCACGTGTTCGGCATGTAGTAAAGTTGCATGGCCACGAGGTTAGTTCTGCCTTTTATTTTTATTCATTACTTCAAAAAAGAAAAAGAAAAAGAAAAAAGTAACAGACAGCTGGAAGGCATATGAGGTACTTAGCTTATACAAAATTTTTGATGTCATTGTCCTACAACTCAACCTTTTTTTATAATTGTCCTAACACTGCTAGCAACAGTTGAGTCTTGTGACTGCTTGCCTAAAAAAAGAAAATTTCATGTTAATGTGTTAGCACACTATGTGACATTTGTAAGAGGTGAGCCCCAATTTTCCCTTTGGCTTGACTTGGTTTGATTCGGGACAGTTAGCCACATCTGACTAGCATTCTCCTTGTCTTATTTTGCCATCAGTTAGGTTCTCAATTGCACCAGGGAAAATTTTTCATTGAAATTGGTGTATCACCATTAATTCACTAATATTTATTTTTTGCTTATATATCTTCTATTTGTCATTGTGCTGGTATTGTTTTGTTTATTAGCTGAAGTTGGCTATTCTGCATTGATTCTTCCTGAGAGTCTATCCCAAAAGCATGTTATTAAAGTTCTTAATTGTTTGCAGACTCGAGAATTGATTGAGGACTTGAAATCTACCGGTGGCCTGCAAATGCAGGATGGCAGAAGCAAATTAGGAGCAGATTCGAAGACTCTATTGAGAGTATTATGTCACAGAAGTGATTCAGAGGCCTCTCAGTTCCTCAAGAAACAATACAAACTACCTAAATCTTCTGCTTAGGTAATCCCTGTATCGCACAAAAATGGACACAAGGAAAGTTAAGGCAACATAAATGTGTAGTTTTAGTGACTTGCTTATGTATATATGATGTCATTGCTTCTAAGAGAAAACCATGGTAGTTAATTTTCTTGTTGTATGTATTTTTTATTTAATTCATTGTTTATTTTCTTGTATGTGTAACAACTACTTTTTGATTTAGCTGTACTGTTATATGGTAGTTGAACTCTGTAACTGGTTCATTCAAACTCTAGTTTCAATGTCATCGACACTTTAGTTGCTGAGAAAATAAAGAAGAGGAATGCAAGCATGCGATATAATGGGTCTCAAGGCATATATACAAGTGTTCATATGCTATGAAGTATGTACGTATGTATGTATTGCCAGTCTTAAGGCATGATTATTGGTTTGCTTTTTAAGGCTTCTTTTGCCCCTTAATATGTTTTATATGGTAGATGGGTCTTTGGCTACCAAATAATAAGGCATGGGCATTCTACTTGAGATAGAAGTTAATTCACTTTATCGTTTAGCTAAACAAAGAAGTAAACTCTCTTATAAATGACATGTAAGAATGATTTGTATTAGTTCATTTACATCTAATAAAGTTTGTCGAAATATTAGTTCATTGACATCTGACAATATAGAAAATGCATATATTAACTAGAAAAAAGGTATATAGTCTAGCATTACTTCTCCAAAAAAAATTAAGAGTCTTGGCCAAGAAGCCCCACAAATATATGAACCCAAAAGCGTTTGAAGATGGTGTGTGTGTGTATATATATATATAAAGTTGAGAATGAATTGGATGGCCAAGAAGCCCCACAAATATTTGCAACTAAGCAAAGCACGATGAATTTTGATTGACTGACTAGGAACGATTCAGAGAAACAAGAAGCATGGCATGAGATACGCATCTTGATTGACTGACACTAGGAATCAATTGGGATAAACAAGAAGCATGGCATGAGATGAGATACAAGGTGGAAAATTTTTCAATAGCGAACTACTCACTTACTTGACTTGCCTTTTCTTTCAATTAGGCCACTTTTTTCATAATGTAGTTCAAGATAACCGTGACCGAGAATGTACATATATATTTTTGAAGTTGACAATTTCAGAATGTAGTTCAGGATAATCGTGACTGAGAGTGTATATATATATATTTTAAATGTTATTATACGAACCAAGAACAGCAAACCAGCCTCAAATTGCATGTCCACTTATAGGATAGTCTTGGCCCATTTGAGTGGATAGTCTCGGCCCATCTTAGCCTACTAGTTGAACTAAGTAGAATTGGCCAAGCACATGAGTCAAGTATCCCAAGACATGCCGTGATCAAGAGATGGTGCATTGGGGGAATCCACCCGCTAAGCAACTGGCGTCAAACACAAGTTACTAGAAGGTCATATCAACAACAAAAAGTGAGTCCCCTCTAACCAATGATATGATACGAAAGGACCCATTGAATATCCTCTCATCGTGACAACTCCACTGAGAGAGGGGTATAAATGGAGGAGGAAATGTAAGAAAAAAGGAGTTGGAAAATTTGGGAAGAGAGACACACGAGAGTAGTGAGGGAAAATACGTCTCAGGGAGAAGGAAATCCTGCTTGGATTTCAAGGTAAAAGCTCGGCTGCCTAGTAGTCACCTCGGCTGAGCTAAAAACTAGAGAGTTAGGTGCAAAAGTAATGTTAAATCTCCATCAGTTACCTGAAGAAACACTTCTTCGACCTCCCATTATGAGATGAGCCCAACCCAGAATACAAATAAATTGGGAGTTTAGGCCCAAAAACCCAAGGTTGTTGGAAATAGACCACCACAATTGTCATTTTGAAATGTTCACTTCAACCATTGTTTCACTCACCTCCCAAAAAGCAAAGTTGGCTTAACCAGGAGGAGTTGAGATTTCAGGCTTGTAGAAGGAATCAATGAAGCAAATTGAGGGTACACTACTTTGAGGAGAAATCACTTGCTAAATGAATGTGCTTTTGATTAGTGAACGTAGAAACTATTGTGAATGCTTTCCAGCCAAACATGCAAATCGGTTGAAGCAGGAGGTTATTGCGGTTACCAAGCTATGACTGCTACATGTGTTGCCGAGGTCACTTTGGATATTCCTTTCAACTTTTTGTTTGTTCACAATTCAAATGGACAGGGGCTGGTAAAATGCTGTGTGATTGATTCCTAAGTGCTTTCACTTCATCCCACACGAGGCTATATTTAAGTAGGTACTACCAATGTGAAGAAAATGCTAGATCAAGAAAAGGGGGTACTACGACTGAGCTGAGCAGGGGCGCGAGGGCGCGAGGCTGAGCAGCTGAGGGCGCGAGGTAAGGGCACGAGGGCGCGAGGCTGAGCAGCTGAAGGCGCGAGGCAGGGGAGGGAGGGCACAAGGCAGGGGAGGGTGCGAGGCAGAGCGAGGCAGGGGTGCGAGGCAGGGGCAAGAGGCCTGGGCTGAGCCGCTGAGGGCGCGAGGCAGGGGTGCGAGGGAGGGTGCGAGGGCGTAGGCTGAGCAGCTGAGGGCGTGAGGATGAAAGCAGAGAGAGAGCTTGAGGAATGAGGAGGCTGGACTGCTGGAGGTGTGACTGAGGATTGAGGAAAGAAGTGAGAGTGTGAGAGACTGAGAAGCTGAACATAGTTTTAGGATTTTAGGGTTAAATTTGTAGGGGGCAAAACGACGTAGTTTAGGGGCTTGAAGGCAGATAAGCAAAACCAGTTCGACCGGCCGGTTTTTCGGTTTTTAAGGTCGGACCGGCCGGTCTGCACTATTCACCGTTTGTTAGTGTATTTCCGATTTTATAGCATAACCGGATCGGATTTAAGGCCGCTCCCGGTTGAACCGGTCGGACCGGCCGTTCGGTCCGGTTTTTAAAACTATGCCTCTACCCCACGCTATATAAAAGGAGGTGGATGACTTTAGTTAGAGGAAATTTAGAGAGAATTTGTATCCGTCATAAAAATTTTGATCCTATTATAGGAGGAAATTTCGATCCACTGCACTAATTGTCCTTTATTGAGAGATTATAATGTAACAGTAGAGAACCACATCCATTTTGTTAGTTTCTACAAGCAAGTGGAAAGAAAAGATAGGGAAAAAGTAGGTGTGAATTTAAAATGACTTTTATGCCCTAATCTAAGTCATTGTCAACCATTTTTCGCCCAATACAAGTTATCATTTCTTATATAATGGGAGTATAACAATAATTACAACAAATTATCAAAAAATTCTCTATCATTTTTCATCTCATCAAAGCAAAACAAATGCATATTCATTTTCTATCATTCCACTTTCCCACCCCTTCAACTTCAACCAAACACACAACATAAAAAACACAATCATTATTTTCTCTTACTTTTCTATCCTCCTATTTTTCAATAAAATAATTACAAGTTGTTAGTTGTTAAGATACATATAATACAAGTATAAAAGTTGCGTTACAGAATATAAAGGCCCGTTCGGTAAGAGATTTTTAGTAACATTGTTTGTATTTTTTAGCAATACATCTAGGTAAAAAAGTGTGTGAAAATAAATATAATGTTGTTTAAACACTATAAACTGGTGTTTAAACAACAATAACAAACAAGCCCTAAATTGCTCCACACTATGTGATTATTGTACCAAACCCGCAACTTATTAGTATTTTATCTATGAAAATAATAATTCCAAACATAATTCAAACACCACAAAAATGAGAAAGCTTCTCATATAAATTAATTGCAAATTTTATCACTATAAAACAAGTTCAACATTATTAATTGCATAATTGATTACTATCAAACAAGTCCAACATTTTTCCAAGTACAAAGACATATTACCACGAGGTGGTAATTCATGGCACGTAGAAGAAGATTTTTGTCCAATTTATGGTGAACCCACATCTCCAACACCGCTAGACATCTTTTCAACCTAAAATGACCAATAAATAAATAACTCAATTACTTAACATTATGAATAAATGTGAGAATAAAGGATGATATATAAAAAATGTAGAAGCATAATGTAGTCATAACTTGGTTACTCGATCGTTGAACCGATAACGCCTGTGATTTTATTATTTATTTTTTTTGAGGGAAAAGGCCTGTGATTTTGAAGTAGCCATTTCTGATTTTAAAGTAGCCATCTCTATTTTTAGAGAGTCCATTTCTTCCTGTTGTTGTGTTATTGCCGCTTGTTGATGTACAATTGCCCTTTTAAGCTCGCAGATTGTTTCTTTATCTGTAGCTCTCTCTTCCTCTGACTCAACCCTATGCCAAGACAAATGTATTGTAAGATATATGATAATTAACTCAAGACATTCCCATAAAAAATATAAAAACATTATTAAAAAAAAATCAAGTCATTTGATAACTAAAGCATATTTATTAAATGTAAATAAAATTTATTATTGTCAGGAATAATTATTCAATCTTAATTTATTACACAAGCATATTTATTGTAAAAAATTTAATAACTGAACATATTTATTGAAAGACAAATTTATTAGATATTCATTATTACCAATTTTAATGATCCATGCTACTGATGCTATACTAATTGCAAGACCATACTTCTCTATAGAAACTGTGGGGAGTAGAGGATTCAAGTATTCATGTGGGCCTTTGGGCTACAGTAAGATGAGCCGATCTGTTCTTAAGCTAAGGATTTGTTGATACTGCGAATCGGCCCACTCGCCGAGGGTCCGAGGACACATCCGAGGGTGAGTTTCTCCTCGGACAGACCCAAGAGAACTTGGAGCTTCATTATGAATGTCAAGACACAACTCTGGGAAGACTATTGGTTAAAAGGGGGAAACTCTGAACCTTCTAGATGCACCGGAGTTAGAAAATATCATAAGCAAAGGCTGCCACCTCCACATTAAAGACTCTGCACCCACCTTCCTGGCCGCATTAATGGGGAGGTGACCCCTGAATAGTAGAATTGAAACTTCTGGTCACTATTCAAAGGCACTAAAAAAAGAAATATCTAGGGGGGAAGGAAATTTGAGCAACATGTGGATAAAGCACTAGGGAAAGAAGTATATAAGGGGGCTAAGGCCAAAAGGAAAGGGATCGATCAATTGTAAAGAAAAAAAACAAAGGATTGTAATCTTTAAGAAAGAAAGAGAAATAAGATAGAGGTAGTCCTCGACTTACATCCGAGGAGGTCCATTTGCAGTTATCATTTGTTATTTACAAGTACTTTCATACTTTAGCCTGTTGTCAGTTTCTCAACACCTCTAACCTAGATTTCAAGCTCGCACTCTACAAATTTCATTGTTCAAGGCTCGTTGGGCTTGAACCCATAATTATCTTTGGGTCCAGGTGCAATTGAGCACTTACAGAAACAATATCCAATAAGGAGTTTTTTTTTTTTTAAATTTTTTTAAATTTTTATTTTATACATAAGGAAATTTATAATTTATATTATGCAAAACTCATGAAACTACCATATCTATTGATAAAACCAAACATGCAATCAAGGACCATATCCAAAAGCTCAATTTTGAAACTTGTCACTGATAGATCATCTAAATTCACCCAAAATTGAAATTGAAGAACCAAATTGAAGTTTTGTATTCAAACTCAAAGAAAAATATCAATAAACAGATTCATATAAGTTAAACAGACCAAATAATGATGTAGATAACCAAATATTGGCCCACATTGCTCAAAACTTTACAATCAAACCCACCAAAACCAAAATTCAAAGTCCAAAATTGCAAACAAAACCACAATTATACCCCAGAATAATCTCTGATAACACAGGACATCAAAAACCATTTCATCCAATTTAGGGTTTTACTAACGTGTGCCTTTAGGACATATATTAATAAACCATTTTACGAAACTTTTTATGGAAAAATAAAAAAAGTTACCGACTTTTTTTTACAATTTTTTTATAAAATATTTCTAAAAATAGATGACTTAATGTGTGTCCTTAGAGCACACATTAACCAGACCCTTCCTAAAAATCCCCAAATTTGACTAAGATAATTACTTGTCAATGTCATCTGCCAGGGGAAGCTCCTTGACCACACCTTAAAGATCCACAGCACCAATTTGATTTGATTGAGGGGATGGTGACCTTGAGAATAGGAGCAAAGAAAAAAAAAAGCATTAGGACTAAGTACAGATCAGATATTAAAAAGAAAAAAAAGAAGGAAAAAAAAGAGAGTGAGAGAGCTGTGATCAAGAGATAGAAAGGTTGTGAAAGACTACTAGGAATTTAAATAATCTTCCCTTCATAGGTTTACATTTTTGTGATTATACAAACTACTAAACCTTAGATCTAATTGACATGCGAAACCCTAACTCTAATTGTCTAACAAAGCCTAATTCTAAATTACTGGTGAAATCCCAATTATTGAATTACAAAAATACCATTAACTCTATTAAAAGCAAATAATAATACTAAACAACCTAAGTAACTATTAACACCTAAAATAAAATACAATCGACTCCAAATCAAATAAGAAAAAAAAGACTATATTAAAATAAATCTTCCATTGTGCTTCCCGCATCATCCTCGGCTGGTTTGAGAAAACTTCACCTCGAGACTTGACACGTGAAAGGAAAAGAATTCTATGATGGAAAACTTGCTTCAACCCTTGTATCAACTTTATTAGCACTGATATGAGATAAACATTGCATTCGAGTTCAGGAAGAACCACTATATCTAACTTTCCCACTTCAACAAGCTTTTTATATTCATGCATCATGGAGGATTGATCCGCAGCACATGCATCAAACTCATTCACAATATGTGCACCCTCTCATGTTTTGCTTTATTGAGGAACTCTCTCTTCAGCAAGTATAGCAGAAATGCAGAATCTTCCTTATCAACTGTAGGCAATATATCTGATTCATCGACAAGTTGAAATAAATCTACTACACAAGGTGCAGATATTTCATCTTGTGGCTTACGCTCTATAATATGTTCTCCTTGTTGGCATGAACATTGAAGCAACATCGATCCGTTAGCACATAACTCTATTTCAACTCTGGGTTTTGGTGGCTCAACATGATTGTTCCCTATCTTTGAAGCATTATCTTGAGGTTATTGGGCATTCTTTGGAAGAAAGCCTCCAAAAAACTGTTGAGCATTTAAATCATTGATCGCAGTTTGAAACTTCCCAAGCTTTTCAGAGAGGTCTTGGATAGCTTTCCATAGATTCTCTAAGGTCTGTTCCATGGAAGATTATGCTAGCTGAGGATTAGAGACTGAGAACACTCAAACCCGTTTTAAAATTGTGCAAGGTCAGTACCTTTGCCTAATGTTGTTGCTTCAATCTAGAAAATTGGCATGAGGAGATAGGGTAGGTAATTCTGTTGATAAAACTATGGGAAATATATTATTCTAAAGTGGTCTTTCAATTTTCCCCAAGTAATTGAAGATCAATGCAATCTAAACTAAAAGCTCACGTAATAGTTCAATTACTCTAAAGCTCTACCAGCAACTTTCGTTTCAGCAAACCCAACTTTTTTCTTTGTCATCTAATAAACCCAATTGCTGAATGAATTGGTCCATCTCAAATAACCAAACGTGGAAACCAGGTCTTGATCTTGATAACCATAAAAACAGATGGCTAGAATATTACAATGGTTCACTAAAATATCTAGTCTCAGCAAATTATTGGAACAGAAACTTGGATTGCTAACTGGCTAATGTGCTCTGGAGTGATCATGGTGAGGACCTTGATGGGCATATGGCAAGAGCATGTTTGAAGCTTAGGAATTTAATTGTGTGGGCTAATGGACTTGATGGGTAGAAAGCTCTTTTTTATTTTTCATTTTCCCTTTGGATTTTGACCAAAGGAGTCAGGCTAAAAGCTAACCATTTTTTATTTAAACGGAGCAAGTCTTGACATTAAGTGATCCAGGGCCTTTGTAGGAAATTTTGAAGCAGTGACTGAATACCTTGGTGGCAGCTACGCTTGCAGTGGCTTCTCAATGGACTTCTGGTTGTACGCACTATTAGGGGACTCAGACAGTGAGCAGTGGCACAAAAAACCTTGAGACTTGAGCTTCCGGCGATGCTATCAATGCAGTTGCCAGTTCAACTTGGTATGATGCCGTTTCAAGGGCAAAGTCTAAATCGAGGCTGCTGGACTAAGATGGGCTCGTCAGTCGGCATGGGCGAGTGGTCAAATTGGGTTCTAGAGTTGGGCCAATGATTGTGAGAGGGGCTACGGTGGCAAAGATGGGTACTTAGGAAACTGCGTAGGTTTCATTGGTAATTTTTTTGGTGAACCATGGGATGCTTGACAATAACATATTGAAGTTTCCTCACATACTAAAATTGATGCAGGACAAACCAAAGCAATGCAACGATAAATTTGAAGAAGGAAAATAAAAAATATGTAACCAAAGAGTTAACAGCTAGGCCTGCCTGGAGTCAGTTCCATGTTATGCTGGTAGGACAAATGTTTTCAAGCATAAAATAAGGGAAAACATTCTCCATTATTTTCTGACATTTTACAAATTTATGTTCCAAGATTGACCAAAGTTCCTACCATCAAATGAATAGAAAATATTCCAGAAATTCATTTTCTTTCCCTTGATTACACATAAAACAAATAGAGCCAAAGTGCAATAACAATCCATTAGTTCTAATATGAGAATTCCCTGTCTAGAAACAAAATTAGAAAAAAATGAACCTATATAAAATAATATTAGCTAGAGGAAGCACAAAAAGTTTCAAACCATGTTAACCAGGATATCATATTCTGTTGTACATAAATTTAAAATGAGTATGTTATGAATTTTAACAAACCAAACTGCTTCTTTCAACATGTCCAAAGAACATAAGAGACCCACATCACTTGTTAAAAATTTCCATGAACTTTATCATTATACGCTGCTGGCAGCAACACTAAAGACTTGTAAAAGGCAGGGAGGGCTCGTGCCAACCACAAATATGGGTTGAGGCCAAACATTTAAAAGTTTTTTTCACCACGTAACAGCAAGTAGTGTCATGACATTTTGTTACGGGTTTAGCATTGGAACTCTAGTCAATGATATAACTATAATATAGTGTGCAATCAAAGGTTCTTTAAGGGTAGCTTTCTTTTCATGGTCTGCCTCCTTAGGTAAGATTTTAACTACTGACAATCTTTGCAAAAGGCATATTCTTATTCTTGATTGGTGTTATATGTTTAAGAGTTGTGGGGAGTTGGTTGATCACCCTCTTCTTCATTACCCCATAGCTTGTGAGTTGTGCTCATTGGTGTTCTGTTTGTTTGGAATTCACTGGGTTATGCCGCACAAGATTATTGAGTTGTTTGAGTCTATATAGGGCCGGGTAAGTTTGGGCGGCATCGCAACATAGACTTTTGGGGAGTGAGCTGCATTGTTTGATGTGGTGTATTTGGCATGAAAGGAAAGCTAGAAGTTTTGAGGTATGTGAACGTTCTACACTAGAGATTAAGTCCTTTTCTTGCAAACTCTTCTTGATTGGAGTGTGGCTTTGTCTCATTTTTCTTGTTTTTCTCTTCCTGTTTTACTTGTTGTAATTTTGGTTCTTGATTTGTGCCTCCATAATACATCTTCAATGTACTTGGGTTGGCTTTATTTTTAATAATATTTTACGTTACCTATTAAAAAAATATAGCGTGCAAGGTCCTCTCTTAAACGACCATCAAGAATACTTCACATCATGTTATTTACTAATACTTTGTTTTGTACTTGACATATTGTTTTGCATCAATGGAAATTAATATAACGAAAATAGTAACATATTTTTAGACTGAATCCAAAACAATATGTCATGTACAAAACACAGTATCAGAAGGCAATGACAATATGTCCGAATGCAAGCCTCTTGAAATTAAAGGAACACATTTTCAGATTGAATATGGAGTAGATTTGACAAGGTCTATGTATGAAAAAAAAAGTTGATAACATCGTTCTTTCATTAATATTTATCGTTCAGTGCTAGCAAATGTCTAATCCCATCATCAACCACAACCACAAAATGGAATTTAACAATTTTGACTAATCTTGTTAGCCATTCAAGAGCAAATTAATTAACATCCTGATGCAGTATATTTAGATTTGAATTTTTTTTTTTTTGGAGAAGGAATATGGTCAACTTTTATTAAGAAAACCCAGCAATATTAGCTAGTACAAGAGAAACAAATGGTGGTGGAACAATCTCCATTCACACCTAAAAATCAGAAATACTAATATAATGTCTCGCTAAGTTACACTACAAAAAACGCGCGCTATAGCCGCGTTTATAAAAAAAAGCGGCTATACCTAACCTATAGCCGCGTTTAAAAGAAACGCGGCTATAGACCAAACCTATAGCCCCGTTTCCTAGAAATGTGGCTTCAGACCCAACCTATAGCTGCGTTTTTTTAAACGCGGCCATAGGCTAGGTCTAAAGCCGCGTTTCTAGTTCCTTGAGCTGCGTTTTACGTCCGGACTATAGCCGCGTTTATCAAAACGCGGCTATAGTTCCAGACAAAAATATTTTTTTAATAGATGACTATATTTTTTTTTAAGGGGAGGGTTATAGCCGCGTTTCACAAAAACGCGGCTATAGCTCCAGTAAAAAAAATATATATTTTAAAAAGATGACTTTTATATCCAAATAAATTTTTTCTTTATTATATAAGGGGGCCATAGCCGCGTTTTCGAAAACGCGGCTATAGGTCCAGTCAAATAATATATATTTTAAAAAGATCACCTGTGCATCCGAATAAATTATTATTTTTTTATAAGGGAGGGGCTATAGCCGCGTTTTTTAAAACGCGGCTATAGGTCCAGTCAAATAATATATATATTTTTTAAAAGGATGACCTGTGCATCCGAATAAATTTTTTAAGTTTAAGGGAGGGGCTATAGCCGCGTTTTTAAAAACGCGGCTATAGGTAACACCAATAAAACAGCCCAGAACCCACTTTCCCACCTACCTCCACTCTTATCTTTTCTTTCTTATCTTTTCTTTCTTTGGTCAGTCTGCTTTCCTGGGTTCCTTCTTTCTTTCTTCTCTGCAAGTCACGCCGAAATCCTTTCTTTCTCTTTTTTTTTTTTTTTTCCTTCTTCACTCCAACAAAACTCTTTTTTTTTCTTTGTTTCTTTGCTGCTGCTTCTTCTTCTTCTTTTTTTTTTTTTTTTTTTTTTTTCTCTCTTTCCTTCTTTTTTCTCTGGTTCCTTCTTTTTTTCTTTCAACACAACGCACACTCCTCTCACCGGTACACTCCACACCACCATGTACTTCATTTTTCAAGCAAGGGTCACTGAAAACTTCATAAGAAAAGCTAAATGCTCACTCATCTCTACTATTTGAGGTAAAAATTTTCTAATTTTTTTATGGGTATTATACCTTTTTTAGAAGTTATTTTGCTATTGTGTTGTTGATATTGTGCTTATGTTAAATAGGTTTGTGTTCTTGACCTTTTGTGTTCTTTGAATGGATTTAGTGTTAAATTTAGGTTGATTTTGTTTAAATTTGGAGCACGTTGCATTTGTACTGTCAGTATATTGTTTGATTTTGAATTTTCTGGTTGTGTTGATTTTAAACTTTTTGGGTTGTGTTTGATTTTGAATTTTTTGGGTTTGTGTTTAATTTAAAAATTCTTTTTGTTTGAATTTTGAATTTTTCGGGGAAAAAAAACCCAGAAAATTATTTATTTATTTTTTTTTAAAAAAGCTAAATTTTTGAATTTTTTGGGGGAAAAAAAACCCCAGTAATTTTTTTTTTTGATTTTAAAAAGACCTATAGCCGTGGTTTAAACGCAGCTCAGGTTTGGTCTGTAGCCGCGTTTTTAAAAAACGCAGCTATAGACCTGAAGCCTATAGCCGTGGTTAAAAAACGCGGCTTCAGGTCTGGTCTGTAGCCGCGTTTTTAAAAACGCGGCTATAGACTCGCAGGGTCTGTTGCTGCGCCGCTTAGGCCGGGGTTGTAAACGCGGCCATAGAAAACGCGGCTTCAGGGCTAGAGCCGTGTTTTCAGTGTCTATAGCCGCGTTTTTGAAACGCGGCTATAGACCCCGTTTTTTGTAGTGTTATGCGCTACCATATTACTCTCTCTCTCTTTACATAAGAGTAGAGTGATTGATTAAACAAACTAGCATTACACTTGATATCCTCAATTAATAAACCAAAGGAAGACAAGTAAGTGCTATTATTTCTCAAGGCATTTGACAACACCTAAGAATCTGTTTCCAAAACTGCTCAACTAAAACCCAACTCAGCTACAAACTCAAGAGCTGATGAGGTTGCCAGTGCTTCAATCTCCATGGGTGTGTACTGCTGTGGCAGTAGTTTAGACATAGAAGCCATGACTAAACCATTGCTATCTCAGATCACTGCTCCAATGGCCGATTTTTTCTGCTCCTTGAATATAGCTCCGTTGCAATTTATCTTCACCACTTCTGGCATTGGAGGATGCCACTTAGCTAGAAATAAAGTGAGGTCAGGTCGAGTGATGGAAGGCACAAGTTGGGTCACTACAAACTCAGCTACACGCTCCTTTGCCGACGACGGAATCTGATGGACACTTAAGGTTTGGTTGGCTCAAACGCACCTGGTTCCTTTGAGTCCAAATTAACCACACTGACGTTGCAAACAGCTCCAAATTGTGATCCTTTGTGATGAGCCATGAGAGGAATTCCTTGAAGTCCACAAAGGTGTGTCGTCTTCGGAAATGCTGAAATGGTTCTTCCCACCACGTCCAGTTCACTGCAATTCTAGAGAGCATGAAGAGCTAATTCGGGTTCATGTTTGCAGAGGTCACATGTTGGATTTTCGATGATAGTTCGCCTCACCAGATTCTCCTTAGTTGGGAGTCCAAATCTTCTGTCCCACTTTTCCTGCTCCACTTTATACTCCACCAATAAAAATTTGCTACGTGTCCACCTAATTATTTAAATACTACTATTAATTAATAACGGTAGCATTAATAAGTCAATAATAATAGTATTTAATTAATTAGGTGAACATGTGGCAAGTTTTTATTAGTGGAGTATAGAATGGAGCAGGAAAAGTGGGACAGAAGATTTGGACTCCTTAGTTGGCAACGAGTTCCTGCAAGCTCTCCACACCAAATTCTTGATTTTGTTCGGTACCTGAAGAGACCAAATTGTCCGCCACAAAACCTTGTCATGCGCCATCTGAACTTCATCCCATTTTGTCCGTGTCTCAGCCTTCAAAAATCTGTATCCGAACTTGCTTGTGTACACTCCATTGCTAGTGTCTTCAGCCGCGCACCTTGAGAGTGGAATTGACTTGATCAACTCAGCTTCTTCTGGGGTGAACAAACCTTCTATCAAACGATGATCCCACTGCCTTGTGTCTCCATTAATCAGGATCTCCACTTTAGCATCAGCCATTGTGTCCACCCTAGGTGATTGAACTTGTGGCATATTTTTCCTTGGCAGCCAGTGGTCTTGCCATTTACTCACTGCCTTCCCATTCCCAATCCTCCATTGGCAGCCCCTAAGTAATACCTCCCTTCCATGTAAGATGCTCTTCCAAGCATGAGAGCCGCTACTAAAGCATTTAGCCTCCATAAAGGTACAATTTGGAAAGAAAAGCGTCTTAAAAACTTTATGCAGCAATGAGTCCGGGTTTTTCAAAAGTCTCCATGCTTGTTTGGCTAACAATGAGTCATTGAACATAGCTATGTCCCTGAACCCCATGCCTCCCTCCAATTTTGATTTAGTTAGTTCCTCCCACTTCAACCAATGGATCTTTCTTTTTTCTCCTCTTTGGCCCCACCAAAATTTCTTGATCATGGTTTCAATTTCATGGCAAAAACCCAAAGGTATTTTGAAGCACCCCATAGTAGAAGTTGGGATGGCTTGTATTACCGCTTTAACGAGCACCTCACAACTGGCTTGAGACAAGAGTTTCCCTTCCCAACTTTGCAGTTTTTTCCACACCTTCTCTTTGATAAAATTAAAGCCTTCTTTCTTTTTCTACCCACCAATGATGGCAACCCAAGGTATTGTTCAAAATTCACAATTTCGTGTATACCCAAGGCAGCCATGATTTCTTGTTTTATTGCTTCTGTGGTAGATTTGCTAAAGAAAATAACTGTTTTGTTTTTGTTCACCTTTTGGCCTGACTCCTCTTCATATTTCTCAAGGATAGTAAGGATTTTCCTGCATTCATCACCACTTGCCCTTACAAAAGAGGAGGTTGTCATCTATAAACAATAAATGGGTTAGTGCTGGGCCTCTCCGGCAAAGAGGGAAGCCCTTGATTTCTCCCGAAATTGCTGCTTGTTGGATTAGGACATGGAGCCTCTTGGTGCAAAGTAGGAAGAGGAAGGTGATAGTGGGTCATCTTAGCGAATACCTCTAGTGGGTTGGATAAAACCTTGAGGTTCCCCATTGATCAAAATGGAATAAGATACTGTTTTTACACATGCCATGATTAAACCTATCCATGTCATTAAATCCCATTTTTATCATGACATTTTCAAGGTATCCCCATTCCACCCAGTCATATGCCTTACTCATATCAAGTTTAATAGTCATATACCCAATTTTCTCCGAATTCATGTTGTTCATGCTATGTAGAGATTCAAAAGCCACAAGTATATTATCATAAATCAATCTATTCTTGGTAAATGCTGATTGGTGCTCAGTGATGATGGTGTGTAGAATATTTTTAAGTCTATTTGCTAGGTCTTTGGAGAAAATTTTGTAGAGGACATTGCACAAACTAATTGGACAATATTGAGTGACAAATTCGGGTTTTTAAATTTTTGGGATCAATGTAATGAAGGTGTGATTTATTGGGTGAGGGATTGTACCTGTGTTGAGCCATGAGAGGACCGAGTTTGTTACATTCCTATCAACCACCCCCAAAAGTGCTGATAAAATAATGGTGGCATGCCATTGGGTCCTGGTGCTTTGAGGGGGCCAATTGGCTTGAGGGCTTCCTTAACTTCATCATCTCTAAAGGGAGCAACAATGGCTGCTTTCATGTGGTCGGTGATGACATTAGGGATGTGGTCTAAATCTGCTCCATGTGCATTCGGCTTTGAAGAGGTGAAGAGGTCCTGATAGTACTTGATCATAAGGGCTGCTATGTCATTCGGATCCACCCTCTAATTATTTGATTCATCCATAATCCCACGAATAACATTTTTCTGGAATCTCCTAGTGGCTCGGCAATGGAAGCATTTTGTATTCTTATCTCCATTCTTAAGCCAAAGTGTACGTGATCTTTGGCTCCACATGCATGCTTTCCTATCTAAGAAAATGTTTATTTCCTCTTTGAGTGCTCTAACCCGTGTGTTCAGCCCCGTTACTTATGCTTCTTGTTCTACTTGAATCAAAACTTCCTTCTTCTTGGCCAACTCCTTCCTCACATTTCCAAAAATGTTATAATTCCACCATTCAAGATCTCGACCACACTTATCAACCCTTTTCAAGATGTCACTGTCACTAAAACCGTGATGGTAAGATGACCACGAGGCTTCCACCACTTCACCATAACGCTCATCTGATAACCGCATCTCTTCAAATCTAAATAATTTCCTTCTTAATGGAATTTCCAAACCTGATATATTAATGTATAGAGGCATGTGGTCTGATAAAGTACAATGGAGATGTTGCACAATTGTACCTGGGAACTTAAGAAACCAGCTTGCATTGACCACACCTCGATCCAGTCTCTCCCAAATAGAATGTCCATCTGCAAAGTGCTTGCTCCATGTAAATATGTTTCCCACAAAGCTAAGATCAAGAAACCCACACTCATCCAACACATCCTTAAATAGCTGCATCTGTCCCTGATTTCTTATTGCACCCCCCAAGTTTCTCTTCCTGTTTAACTATCTCATTGAAGTCACCTGTACACAACCATGGGATATCGGGATGCTGATTAAGACTTCTCAGACTATCCCACGCTTCTCCTCGCCTTGAAGTATCTAGTTGGCCATAAAACCCTGTGAATCTCCATTTGTTAGGGGAGCCTTTGTCAATGTATCAATATAATACTTGGATGAATCTAACACCACCAAGTTAACTGAGGCTTTCCAAAAAGAACCAAACCACCACCGTGCCCCACCCTCGGTACCACCCACTTATTTTCAAAGTCTAAGTTTTGTTGGATTGTATCTAGCATTGATTCTTTTGCCAGTGTCTCGGCAGTGAACACGACAAAGGGGTCTTTTTTCCTGGATTATTTCTCCAAGCTCCTTCCCTGTACGCAGGTTTCCAAGCCCGCGATAGTTCCATACTATGCAATTCATGGCGACTGGTGGGGCTGGGTGTCAGCCTCTGCCAATTTGATACCGGCATCCTCCTCACTCCTTGAAACCTGGAACGTTTACTTATAGCCAAACAACAACATTTAATATATACCAAGAATAAGATAGAATTGTGGAAAGTTAATGATGAAATTTTGAGTTGAATCGAGTTTTTACCTGAATTTCTTCTTCCTGCTCACTACCCATTGGGAATGTACAACATTTGGTTTGTCGAGTAAGACAAGGTTATCAACATAGTTATCAGTACAAAAATTAATTGTCCACCTAGGAATGCCCAACTTCTTAACTTGTTGGCTCTCAGGGTCATATGAAGAGAGCTCTTTATCATCTCTTTTATCATTTCCTCGCCAATGTCCCACAAATAATACATGGCCATTCTCTCGGAAACCTAATACCTTGCTAATATATCCATTGAGATCAGCAATGAACAGTTCGGTCCAGGACTTAACAATGCCATATTCTTTCATCGCCCAAATGGAATAACAACACTTGTTGTCCACAAGCTCATTAAATACTAGAGAAAGTGATCCCCTTAATCCATAAATATCAAACTCATTATTTGCCCTAACTTTAGCCTTTGGCAATGCTATCCTGTGAAAAACCTCCTTGCTAAAATCAAATGACAAAACAAATGGATAAACTTTTAATCTATCAGTATAGCTCACCCGAAAATGGACAACCCCATTTATAAAGGCCACTGTTGTGGGCCAACCATATCGAGGGGGTGTTTGATATTATTATTTAAACAACAGTTTTCAGTGTTCAAACAATATTACGCATATTTCTATACACTTTTTCACTCAGATGTATTTCCACAAAACAACAACATTACTAAAAATCTCTTACCAAACAGGCCTCAAATCTCCTCAAACATAATCTCAGGCGAGAGCGAGGCACTAGCACTAGTTTTTCTCCAAGTGCCCTCCTTAAGAGAGTAAACCTCAACCATGGGTTGTTTGCCGTCCTCTTTGAATTTATTAGTATTATATGGAAATGCAATTCTCATCACCTTATAATCATTGGTCCGTGAATCAAACCCAAATCCAGAACATGTAAGGCATCCGTAAGTCTTGCGAAGGATAATAAATTTTTTAATACAAGGATCCCAAAGAATAAAGAGCTTGTCTTCAAAAAGGCAAAACAATCCATTTACCAAACCGATCAACTTGAAAGAACTCGTTAGTGGAACTCAACATTCTGAAATTGATGAAATGAGGAGTCATTATTGTCATTGTGGATGAATTTGTAATGCTCTACTTTGGTTCTACTATCGCGGTCGATAACAATTAATTTGTTGGAGTTGGAGGAAGTGAAAGTGAGTGAGTGAGGTGGGAATCAATGAATGCAGAGTGATTAGAGATTTCCATGATTTTGAAATGCACCTTAATCGAATTAGGGATTTCATGGTAGTCTGTGCAGGATTTCTAGCAGCACTTTATCTGGGAGATACTCCGACATTCCTGTTACGGGTGGGAAAAACCGGTGAGTGAGTGTGAAATTAGCTACGACGTTCAAATAACTTAAAACTTATATAGTCTCAATTACTTCAACTAAGAAAGTTGTGTATGGATACAATCTTGCCTACACCAAAAACTATTTACTGCAATTATTAAAAACTGATGTCATAAAATGAAATTTTGTTTTAAAAAAAAAAAATTATAGCTTGAATGGTAGAGTTCACCATAAAAGTATAAATGTGAAAACCACACCGCCATACTTTAATAATTTTCCAAAAAAATTTAATCGCTCCATTTGTTTTGAAAAATATTTTTCAGAAAATGATTTTCAATTTTTAGGTATTTGTTTGCCTATAAAATGTGGTCAAATTTGTAGAATATTTTTTATTGACCATAAATCCTTTATAAAATCCTGTAAAAATGTTTTACCTTTAAAATTTTGATAAAATATTTTACAAAAACACATAGTGACTTTTCCTTACCCCATTTGGTAGTTAGGTCATAAGTTGTGTGGGCTGGGCAGCTAATGTCGATAGTTAGACAACTAATTTCGGTAGTCCAATCGCCGAAGCCATAGTTCTAACGATCATGCCAGGGTCCAGTCACTAGAGCTACTGTTCAATGATCAGTGATTGAAGACACAGTTCTGAAAACGATGCCAGATGTCTAATAATAGAAGCCGTCGTTCCGATTACAAATGTTGTCAGCTTAGTCACCGAAGACACCACTTCCAATGGTTGCCAGCAATTCGATGTTAGAGCCACCATTTTGGAAACTAGTTCCAGTGATTCGGTCACCTAACCTCTGGCATTAGTGGCTCCAGTAGCTGAGCCCCCAATTTTGATTGTTTGCTAGAAAAAGTTTACTTGTCACACTAAATACCTAAAAATATTGTACTTCAAAACAAATGGATTTATATCAGCTTCCAGTTCCAAAAACCCACAATTTTTTATAAATAGGTAAAATTTAGAGCAAATTACAATTTACTTACCTGTGGTTTGACCGAGATTTAAGTTGTCTACTTGTGATTTGGAATTGGACACTTTACCCATTTGAGGTTAGCCCAGTTAGAGTTTCATAATCCACATTTGTTAAAAACATGGCTAAATATATAATTTTGCTCCACTTTTATGTCTATTTCCTCCAAAAACACAAAAAATATAAAACTACAATATCAAATAAGACAAAAAAGAATCTAGCGGAACACTTTCATCAGAGGATTTCAAATTACAAATAGCCAACTTAAATTTTGGCAAAATCTCAGAAGGCTAAAGTGTCAAATTTCAAACCACATGTAGACAACTTAAATTTTGGCAAAACCACTAGTAGATAAGTTGTAATTTGTCCTAAATTTAATTTGCTAACATGAATACTTCAATTTTTCCTAACACAAAAAAGAGTCACAATATTACAGACAATAACAATTTTTATGAACTTGAATTTTTTTTTTTTTTTTTTAAAGTATGAAAACACAAAGCATTTTTACTATGGACTCCTTCGTAATTTCTCACGCCTAAAACCTGTATCAATTTGATTATAAAAAATGATAACAAGTTACAACTTCAAAGCATATCTCACTACAGTTCATGTCGGTCACTGCACAGTCGCGTCGTAACCACAAACACATTACCAATGCAACAATAAAACACAAGAATTGTCTCACAATACAAACCATATCTCATGATCACCTTATGAAAAAAAAAAAAAAAAATCTCATAATCACTTCAAAATCATAGTCTCATTACCTATATTGTAATAAACTATAACAAATCAACCAAGCGTTGTCCAAGAAGTGTCAATATTATGGTATCAAGAATCCAACCAACCAATGAATTCTAATCAATTCTTCAACAAATAAAGACATAACAAAACACCCAAATCAAATCAATATCCTATAAAGAACCGACACAAATTTTGTACCATACTCCACAAACATAATTGCATAGAAAATATTTTTGAAATTCATTTTCTTTCCCCTGAACATCCATGAAACAAATATGGATAAATTGCAATAGTAAGCAACAACCCTTTTAGAGTTTTAGTCCAATACAACTTCAAATAAAAGAAAAACCTTGGCCCACATCCAGCCCAGCAGCCAGCCCCAAATCCCTAAAAAAACAATAAAATTTCTCCTCTAAGCGTACTTCCAGCCCAGCCCAACCCCAAATCAAACAAAACAAAGGCAGCTTCCTTCAATTCCTCACCGTTATGAAAAAGAAGAAAACAATCTGTCACTCACGCCTATGCCTTGGTTTTGTGTTTTTGTCCCCTTCTCCGTTCTCAATTCACGCTCCTTTTCCCGGATGCTGATCTAGAAGCTAAAGCTAATCACCCTTGCCCAAATAGAGGTTTGATTGAGCCACCCATCGTCGCTTCTCCCCGCTGATTGGAATGTCAAGCACAGGAGCATATCCGGGCACGTGGGCCCACGCCCTCGTAAAGGTGTCCCCTTACACCTTCTCCGCCATCGGTATCGCCATCGCCATCGGCGTCTCCGTCCTCGGCGCCGCCTGGTCTCTCTCATTTCTCTCTACTCTCTATTATCTTTCATTTTCTTTTTTTATGAAAATCCTAATGTTGTAATTATGTGGTTGTGGATAGGGGTATTTACATAACCGGAAGCAGTTTGATCGGCGCTGCGATCAAAGCTCCCCGTATTACTTCCAAAAATCTTATTAGGTATTCTATCATTTCTTCGTATTTTAGTCCAAACAAAATCAGTCTTATTTTGTTGATACGAATTTTAAATAATAGTAGGTTTTAGTATATAATAGTATAATACATATCTATGCAGTTCAGGATACAATATGACATGAATACTTTAATTAATTTATATATAAATCAATATCTTTAAGTGCATATTATGTAAATTTTATTTTTAATAGATAACTAAGAAATGTTCGGAAGCCTAAAATGCGTGTGTGCCACTGTATCCATGAGTATCCGGATTGGATACAGATACGGCTACTACTGTGTAGTATACATGCTTCCTAGACTACAATGGTGGAATTGAAATCTGTAAGTAAATGTGCGTTGCATTTGTGTATTATGCAGAACATGAACTCACTCCTTAGCCTAGTATTCAGTGGTTTGGTGACGTAGGACAAATTGTGGAAACCTATCTAGCGTGCTTGTGGTGGGTTTAGAGTTATGAAAAATTGTGGACTTGGGATTCATGGTTTAAGAAGAAGGGGTTAGGGCGATAAGATGGGAAAAAAGGACAGTACACTATTTCCTTGAAACAAACAAGTTGTCAGAAAATAATGGTTACAGTTTTGTTTAGGAATCAAAGGTTGGTTTGATGATTATTTGATAGAAATAGTATGTGGGGTCTTAGAGTTCTAATAGGTAACAGGAAGGCTTGATTGGAAGTTTTAGTGGTTTCAGGTGCTGTTTGAGCTAGATATCATTATTGTATTTTGGGGAATCATATTTTGTGGAGATAGGTGTTTGTTTCACTAAATTCCTTGTTCTGTGAATTTACTTTCCCAATTCAGCATCCTCATTAATAGGATTAACTTATAAATCGACAAAACCTCATAGGAAACAGGAGGAAAGGTTAAAGATGATATAGAAGATCAATTAAGAAAGAGGAACATGTGTTGTTAACAGATGCAGCATGTGTAAGAATAGTTAGGAGTCAGTGGATCACCTGCTCCTGCACTGTTCTTATGCATATAATTTATGGACATTTGTGTTTAGCCTGTTTGGTGTTTCATGGGAGATGCCTAAGCAAGTGGTGAACTTACCAGCTTGTTGGAATAGGGCTGTTCGTTGGTGTCAAATAGAAGTTGTTTGGGGGTTGATTCTGTTGTGTCTCATGGGGAATATTTGGCGAGAACAGAACCATCCTTGAGTTGAAACGGTTCTTTTTGCTTTCTTTGTTTGATTGGATTGTTCTTTCACTTTTGGATTTTTTAGATTTGTGTACTTTTGCTTAGTTTTTTGTATTCCCTCAGTACACGGCTTGTGTGCCCATGGGAGCATTTTGTACTTTTTCTATTTTCTTTTAATAAAGTTCTCTTTACCTATAAACAACAAAGCCTTAGTCCCAAAATTTTGGGATCGGCTATGGATTCTCAATAGGATAGTTTCCTCCATTCTACTCTATCTATAGTCATACTCTCTGTTACTCCCTTAATTGTCATATCTTTTTTCTTTTCTTTTTTTCTTTTACTTCTACTAATGTGATTTTTGGTCTTCCTATCCTTTTTTCCATTCCTTCAACTTTGATCAACTTGTTCTTTCTCACCGTTGCCTAAGTCGACTCTCCCTCATCTTTTCATCAATAGGGGCTACCCTTATCTTTAAGAAAATTTCTTCATTTCAAAATCTATCTTTTTATGTATTTTCACTTATCTATTTTAACACTCTCATTTCAGCCATACTCATTTTATGAATATGCTACTTCTTAAATACCCAACATTCGATATCATAGAGCATAGCTGGTCATATAGCAATCTTATAAAATTTTTCCCGCAACTTAATAGGTATTCTAGTATTCTATGATTGCACAACACTCTTGATGCACTTCTCCACATCATCCACCCTACTCTTATCCTATGATTCACATCCTCTTCAATCTCTCCATCTTTATGAATTATTGATCTAAGGTATCGAAAGTTGTCACTTTAATATTCCTTGACCATCAAGTCTTACCACCCCTTTCTTTGTGTTTCATTTTTTACTAAATTTACATTCCATGTACTCTGTTCTAGTCCTACTTAATTGAAAGCCTTTAGATTCTAGAGCATCTGGTCAAATTTTTCTAACTTGGCATTAAGCAGATCAATCAAGATGATTTGGTAAATATTATGATGAGAATGATATTATCTCTCTCTTGTTCATGGGTCGCTTGAAGTGTATTTGCTTATAATTTTGGGTTTTGGGGGTGCTTTTTGGGGGGGGGGGGGGGGGGTGTTTACTTGCCATGATGATTTTTAAGCCTAGGAGGTAGATTGTCTCATATCCTTCAAAATAATCTTTATACATCTAGGTGTAGTAGTAGATTTGTTATTTGGATGGAGGAATTGGTTAGCGCTCGTTTGATATTTGTAATTTGGCACCATTGTGTTTGATGTGGAGCATTTTAAGAGAGCGTTATAATCACACATTGAGGATGAGGAGGGTTTGGGGAATCAGCTTCTTGCCTCATTTATGGACTCTTTGTTTGATTGGTCTTGGGCTTGGGGACTCACATCTAGTGGCTCCCTTCCAATAACATTTTTTTAGTTGTTTTGTTCTTCTTTGTACTTCTTGGCTGCCTTGTGATCTTTTCTCATGAAGTAGTCTTTTTTAAGTAAATCTTTTCTTACTTATCAAAAAAAAAAAAAAATTATTACCCAGAAAAGAAGAAATAGCATTGGTTCGACATCAAACTTGAAATTATGAAAAAGTAGTTGAAGCACAATATTTCTAGCATTTTGTTTTAATTTAGTGATATAGCATTCTTTCAAACTATGATAGAAAACAGTTCTCACTTACATTGTCTTCAAGCATATACAATGTACAAGCTATTATATAGTATATAGACTTCTCTGGCTCGTCATGAGTTGGATTTGATGAATGCCTTAAATATGTTTTTGTAGAAGCAAGCTTGGAGATATATATATATATATTAATGGATGAAGTTGCTCAACCCAATTTGTGGTTTTATTTTATAAATGGGTAACTGGGTTTCTGTTTTCAAGTATCATATATTATGCTCCAATCATCCTCACAATGTTAAAATTCAAGGCAAGTTCAAGCTTTAGAAAATTTGATTTAGAAGCACACAATACCATATGGTTGCAAATTATATAATGTCTGGATATGGAAATTGCAATTTTTTACCTTCAATGATACCTTGAATTGAATCTTTTTTTAGCCCATTCAATGGACCAGCAAAGCACTTCTTCTAGTTGAACTTCTCATGCACAACTACTTATTATTTTGTGGTATAAACCTATGATGCCTCTTTATGTGATGACAGCTCCTGTTGTTTTGTTATTTCAGTGTTATCTTTTGTGAAGCTGTTGCTATTTATGGTGTCATTGTGGCAATTATTCTACAAACAAAGCTAGAGAGTGTTCCACAATCACAGATCTATGAACCTGAGTCTCTTAGAGCAGGATATGCAATCTTTGCGTCTGGGATTATCGTGGGCTTTGCAAACCTTGTCTGCGGGTTCAAATCTCCTCTCTTTTACTCTTACATACTCCATTGGAATTCTCCTAATCAAAACTCAGAGTTATTTTCTTTCCTTGCTCTTACAATCCTTCTGATTCTTTTTTTGACAACAGGTTGTGTGTTGGAATCATTGGAAGCAGCTGTGCTTTATCTGATGCTCAAAACTCCACTCTTTTTGTGAAGATTCTTGTGATCGAAATCTTTGGTAGTGCACTTGGGTTGTTCGGAGTGATTGTGGGAATTATCATGTCAGCTCAAGCCACATGGCCGGCAAAAGCGTAATTTGCTGTTCTCATTGGAACACTATGAAGCGGTTATGACAGAGTGCAGTGTATTATGTATCGTAAATGGACATTGTATCTTGTTCTTTCAGCTGTTATTAATAGGCATCATAAAAGTTGGTGTGGAGATAGAGATTATTCAATCTTAGGTTGCATTTCTGTTGATGGAAATGAAATTTTTAGCATGTTAAGGTTGGTATGGAGATTCATTTGCCTCATTGTAATGTTGGGCTGCATTCCAGCGGAAACAGAAGAAATTTTAGGAATATGTATCATTCTGGTGACTTTTTTTCCCCTCTTTTTTATACAAAGTGGTGCCCAACTTTAGTATTTCACTTTGTACCCATGAAACACGGAACTCCATGGACCAACTTTACAGGTCCTTCAAAGTTCAAATATGCTGAGACCATCACCCGGATGTGGGTGTAGTACCCATTCATGTTGTACACGTGTTATACCGGTGTTGTACTAACAATTTTAAATTATAGTTTTAAAAAAAAATTACTTATGTTATCATTTTGTATTCGTGTCCATACCCAAACCCATGTCTGTATTCGTGCTTCCTAGATAGAAAGTAACAATTGTGTATAAACAATTCTATCTACAGGAAATCGAAAGTGTCAAACTATGTAACTCTAAGGGGTATATCATATTGTGTTGTGCTTGTACATACATTTGAAATGCATATATTTCGAATTTTTGCCAAACAGAAATACTTCTTTCAGCTTTTCCAAAGAACATAGGAGACCGACATCATTTGAAAATTAAAATGTTAAGCGAAGGTTTTATGGACGTGAATGAGAGGACCTAAAATTGTACGTGATATGAAGTATTATTATGTTTTTTATGATTATATGCAATTGGTTTTGCTTTCAAGAATTTTATGCTTGTAAAAATAAACAATAAAAAATTAATTCGGAGTCAATGGTAATTTGGTGATTTCTCTAGCCACTGAAATGCACTATTGGTGGCCATGAGTCTCAAAAATTGTACTTCCTTTCCTATTTGGTTGTAGTAGTTTCCAGCATTTTTATTTCCACTTTTTTATTATTTATTATTATATAAAAACATAGTCTAAATTGCTTTCATCTTTGGCATATAATTCCAATCCACCTAGGAGTTGAATGAAAAAGTCCAACAGCTTTGGTTCTTCGTTTTGAGGGTGTGTTTACCTTTCTTTTATTAAGTCCAATTGCCTAAAAGAAACATAAATTGTGATTGCTTACTTTCATCATCTTCCTTCTATAGAAAACCAATTACCATAGTTCTGGTTTTCTCCCTCTAGCAACCAGACCATGTAACAATCAAATAATGTAAAATAAAAATCCTATTCTATACACAAATCTATTCCAAAATTCTATCCACACAACTCTAATAAATTTCCATTGGAAGGCCAAAAAAATTATTTTAGAAGTAAGTGTCCAATTTACCCTCCCTTCCCCACGAACATCAATATCCTTTCCATATCAACACACAACCAAAGTAAATCAATAGAGTGATGAGGATAAAAAGTCTGTAAGTCATATATTCAGCTAAACAAAACAATACTTATTTATGGCCAATCACCACTTTTGCTCCTTAAAGTTTTTCCCTTTTTTCAATTTGTTCCTAGAGTTTCAAAAGTAGCAATCAAAGCCTTTAAAATTTGTAATGTAAAATAATCCAAATCGATGCTTAAACTTTGACCCATTACCCATTTTCTTCCTATTTAAATCCTTGTATTGTCCCAACATTAGATTAGAGAATTATTCAACAAATTCAAGTATAAAAAAAGTGGCAATATTATTCTTCTTTTTTTCTTTTTTTTTGGTTCCATGTCAATAGCATGTAGCAATTATAAGGAGCTGTTTGGATTTTTAATTTCCATCACTTATAACTCAAAATTGGTGGCTCCTACGGCTGAGTAGTGTGTTTGGATGTGTTTTCAGTTTTTGTTTCCATCACTTAATTCTCTGATTTTTGAGTGATGAGTTATGAAAACTGAAAACACATTTTAAATATTTTTGAGTTATGGAAACAAAGTTTTCATGGCATTTTGATAAATAAATACACACTGTTGGGACCCACGATCAGAGAAGTCACATCCTTTTTATTTTATTTTATATTTTTTTTTCTCCTTTCTTCTTCACGGACTCACTCAACTCAACGGCGTTTTTGGATTTCATGTTTTCTTCTTCTTTCTTTTTCCTTCTCTCTTTCTTTTTCACAAACTTGCTCCAACAACCACTTTTTTTTCTTCTTCATTCTTTTTCTTTCTTTTCTTCTTCACAAAAACACATGGGTAACTTTATTTTTTTTAAAAAAAACACATGAGTACCGATTTCTCAAACGCAGAAAATCAAACCCATAAACACATCTTTGATCTAGCTTCTAAGCACACCGATCTGTCTCCCATACCATACCCACCGATTTGCCTTCTCTAGCTGATCGAGAAGCACGGTTATTTCACGTTCCCAATCTAGGTTTTTCTTTTCGATCTGGGTTGTCTTAGATCTGAGTGATTTCTTTAACTAGGCATTCTAGTGGGTGGTCTCAGATTGGAGATGGGTTTGGTTTGGTGGTGTTGTTGGGAAACAAAACCCAGATGGAGAGAGACCAAAAGAACGATTTGGATCAACAATTGGGGCAACGAATTGCTTGTTGTGGGTTTGTGAATTTTCTAGGCGCTTCAAGGATGCTAATGAATTCTTTGGGTTTATGCTTCAAGCTCAGAACCAAAGTGGTTGTTGTGGGTATTGGGGGTTGGAGAAAAAAAGAAGAAGAAGAAGCTTTGGTTTGGTGAGTTTGGGTATTGGGGGTTGAAGGAATTAAAATAAATAATAAAAGAAAAAGAAAAAAGTATAAGTTGCACCAAGTCATAAATAGTGTTGCCGGTGGTGATGGTGGAGATTGTCACAGGTTCAAGCTTCTAATATCAGCCGCTGGGTTGAAGTCTCTAGTTTTGAGAGAGTATTGGGGGTTGAAGGGAAAAGGAAATGAAACGTGAGTGATATGAAATTATGAAATAGTGTGAGGCGGGTAGGCTAACAGGAATGCCTAACATGGTGCTCAAGTATGGGTCCTACAAAAAATAGAAAAAATTGAGTAATGAGAAGATGAAAATATGTGCCAAACGGGTGGGATTTAGGAAATTGTGGTATTTTAAGTGATGAGTGATAAGTGATGAGTTACGAAAATTAAGTGAGGAGTGATGAGTGATGAAATTTTAAAAACCAAACAGCCCCTAAGTCATCGTGGTAGCCATAGGTCACTTGACGTGTCCATGTCAGTATAACAATAATTACTACAAATTATCATTTTTTTTCCCACCATTTTTTTTTATCTCAACCAAACAAAGCAAATCCATATTCATTTTCTATCATTCTACTTTCCTACTCCTTCAACCAAACACACATCAAAGAAATTACAAATCTTTCATTTCTCTTGCTTTTCTATCCTCCTACTTTTCAATAACATGATCACAAGTCGTTAAACTACACATAATACAAATATGAAAGTTGCATTACAAAATATAAATTGATCCACAATGAGTGATTTTTGTACCTACAACACAAGGACAAATTTATTAGTATTTTATCTAGAAAAATAATATAATTCCAAACATAATTTGAACAACACAATAATAAGCAATCTTCTCATATAAATTAATTGCATATTAAATCACTGTCAAACAAGTCCAACTTTATAAATTGTATATTTCATTACTATCAAACAAGTCCAACATTTTCCAAGTATAATGACATATTACCACGAGGTGGCAACTCTAAGCACGTTGAAGAAGATTTTTATCCAAGTTATGAACCAACATCTCCAACGCCGCTAGAAGTGTTCTTAACCTAAAATGACCAATAAATGAATAGCTCCATTACTTAATATTATGAAAAAAGTGAGGAAAAAAGGATTATATATATATATATATAATGTAAAAGCATAATGTAGTCATAACCTGGTTACTCCATTGTTGAACCAATAAGGACTGATTTTAAAGTGGCCATTTGCGATTTTAAAGAGGTCATTTCTATTTTTAAAGCGGCAATTTCTTCCTGTTGATGTACCATTGCCTTTTTGAGCTTGCAGATTGTTTCTTTATCTCTGACTCTCTCTTCCTGTTGATCTACCATTGCCTTTTTGAGCTTGCGGATTGTTTCTTTATCTCTTACTCTCTCATCCTTTGATAAGATAAATGCGTTGTAAGATATATAATATTTAACTCACGACATTTAATAACTAAGCATATTATTAATGTAAAATAAATTTATTACCGTGAGACGTAATTAATCATCCCTCATTTATTAAGCAAACATATTTATTATTTATTTTAAAACTGAACATATATATAGTAAGACAAATTTATTATATGATATTCATTATTTACCAATTTTAATGAAATACTAATTATCCACTATATATGCTAATTGTGAGATACTAAAAATATGGCCACTTCTTTATAATTCCCTTTCAATTGATCAACCATTTAGATGAGGAGTGGCCCAAAGTCAAACTAATCATACAGTGCATTACCTACATTCAGAATATGAATGGTGTCATTAGCCTTCAAAAAAAAAAAAAACCACATTCCCTCTAAAATTGAATAATGAACTTGTAAAATGAACTTCAAATGAAGGATGTTAATTCTCCACTTTGTCGCCACAGTATAATGAACTTGTAAAATTGAATAACAATCCCACACATAATCAAAAACCCAACATAGAGCCAAGTAGAAAAACTGAACTTAATCTGTAATCCACAACAAAATGCCAAGTAATACTTGATATAGGAATAGAAAATAAACTATAGAGCACATAAGCAACACAACAGAACAATCAAAGAATATTTCAAATACACTAGATTTTAGCAAAAGAAAATCTAAGAGAGAAAAGGAAAAGCATACCCTTCACCACTTCCCCCCCCCCCCCCCCCCTTTTTTTTTTTCTATACCAGTTTTAACTCTAACTGTACACCATAAAATGGGAATTAATACTTGACCAACTAGTCAATCACTCATGGAATGGTTGAGGGGACAGTGACCTTGAGAAAGAGAAAATCATGCCTAACCATACCATATAAAAACCATATCCAATGAGGCATATATAATCCATAATTCCATATTATGAAAAGCCCATGAAATTACCAGGTCCATTGACAAAGCCAAGCATGCAATCAAAACACATCCAAAAGCTTGATTTTGAACTTGTTATCCTAATAGATCATCTAAATCCATCCAAAATTGCAATTGAAGCAACCAATATCTGAACAATGGATTCTAACTCAAAGAAAAATATCAAAGAACGGATTCATATAAGTTAAAAAGGACCAAATGATGTTGCAAATAACCAAATATTGGCTCACATTGTTCAAAACATTTACAACCAAACCCACCAGAGCCCAAAATTTAAAGTCTAAAATTGCAAACAACCACAATTACACCCCAGAATAATCTCGGATAACACACTATACCAAAACCCATTACATCCAATTCCTCCAAAAACCCTAAATTGCCTAAGATAATTACATGCCAATGCCACTCGCCAAGGGCAGCGCCTTCTAGCTTGACCACACCTTGAAGACCCACAGCACTGATTTGATCCGATTTAGGGAGTGGTGACCTTGAGAAAAAATAAAAATATAAAAAATAATTAGGTCCAAGTACATATCAGAAGCTAAGGGTGTGTTTGGATACTGCTTATTTTGCTGAAAACTAAAAACTAAAACTAAAAATTGAAAATACTGTAGTAAAATAATTTTTAAATGTGTAAATAGCGCAATAGAACCCATTTTTAATGAAAATTTTGTTGAAAAAAGAGGTTTGTGCACTGTTCACGGTTCCACTGGAAAAGCTAAAAACGCACTTCTAAAAAAAAAAAAGAACACAAACGCCGGACGCAAAACTCAGTATCCAAACGGATACTAAAAGAAAAAAAGGAATATAAGAGCACTCACAGCAGTGATGGTATATTGCTATATTTTAGCTTCTCAACTACTAAAACTGATGCTACAACAGTGGAGCTATAGCAAAAAAAAATTTGCTTCCAGCTACAGTGCACATCTAAAGATAGATGTGCACTGTAGCTCAAAGGTAAAAAAAAAAAAAAAAATTATTTTATTAAATTTCTCTCTCTCTTTCATTTAAAAAATATTTTCTCTTTCTTTCTTTTTCTCACTCTCTCTAGCTTCTCTTCCTTCTTCGTTTTTCCTTCTGTCTCTCTTTTCTTTTTTTTTTTCTCTCCCTCATCTACTCTCTGCTTTGCCGGCCTGTTCTTCGCCGGTCCTCGCCGACCTGTTCTTCGTCGGTCTTCGCCGACTTGTTCTTCGCCGATCTTCACCGACCTGTTCTTCGCCTGTTCGTCGCCGGTCTTCGCCAACCTGTTCTTCGCCGATCTTCGCCAACTTGTGGTGTTTTTTTGTTTTGTGGGTGTATTATTTTATTGTAATAGAAATATTATTTTATTGTGATGTTTATATTATTTTATTGTGTTGAAAGCTAAAATAGATCCACTGCTGTAGCATGTTTTGTAAAATGTATAGATAAAATAGATAAAGTACCTTTTTGTAGAGCTAAATTGCTAAAATTTTAGCTCCACTGCTGTAGATGCTCTAAGAGAGAATGAGAGCTGTGATCAAGTGATAGAAAGGTAGTTAAAGAGAGAATCAATTTAGAGAGAGAGAAGACAATGTGAAAACGGGAAAAAGAAGGTCGACTGCACCATTGGCAATGACCAACAACAGCGGTGTTGCTTGGATGACAGCATCCAATGAGAGAGAGAGAGAGAGAGAGTTGATTTGGGGAAGGGGGATTTGATTTGTATGACCACTACTACAGAACCTAATTGGCCGGTGAGAATCGAACCCAATCATAAATATTGGCAAATCAAAATAATGCATAAATCAATAAACAAAATTTAAAAGAAAGTTCAGGATGAAATCAAAATTTAAAGAAGGGAAGATCAGTGAGAGTGGTGGATTGGCTTCTATATCTTTCCTTTTGGGGACCCAAATTTAAAGCAAAGCAATAAGAAGCAAATGCAATGCAACTATTAGAGAGAGAGAAGAGAGATAAATTGTAATCAACGTTATTTCAATAGAAGTAGAGTGGAGTGAGTTCTCTTGTAATAGTAGTGAGAACCATGAAACTAACCATACGTTAAAAACCACTACTTGGCATTCAAATATTTTGTCTACACATGTCACAAAACCGAGCCTGCACATATAATCTAATAGTCTGTTTTTTTAACTGCTATTATAGGAACCACCTTTAGAACTCGCATTTTTTAAAGCATAATTTTATCATTATTCATTAATTCTACCCATGTTATTTTATGTCTTGACACAGAGCAAATCAAACAATGCAACAGTAAGATTGAGGAGCAGAAATATAAAAGATAGTAGCCTAAGTGGCAACACCTAAGCCTACATTGAGTTAGCATGAAACAAGAGAAAACCTCTGCACGTTAGCGTATAAGGTTGGTTGGAGTCAACACCAAACCATCAAGACAATTTCTAGAGAAAGTTTATTCATAAAAAACAATCCTCCCCCAATAGGTTTATATTGTGCTTATATAGAATACTAAACCCTAATTCTAACTAACACACTAATCCTAATAATGCCATATCTCCAAATTTCATCTCACACTCAAATTGAATGAACATATCCGCGTGTATATGAGATGAAATTTGGAGATATGGCATTGTTTGAGAAATAATGCTAGAGATACAAACTATTTTATAATTGTCATATCTAATAAGAGACCCACATCACTTATTAGAAAGTTAACATGAACTTCATCATTGTACGCTACTGGCAGCAACCACTAAAGACTTGTAAGAAGCAGGGAAGGCTATCTCCGACTACGAAGTTGCCAAGAGACCCTAGAGCTGGGCTGTCGAGAAACACCTTGCTATGTCTTTCTCCCTCTCAATCTCTCACTTATCAAGTTAGGCTTGGGATTTTGGTGGTGTTGTTCATGTTCTTTAGATGAGGTGGGTTGAGCTATTTTAATTTCTGGGTTTTTTTAAAAAAAATTAAGAAATAAATAATTAAATAAATATTAAATATTAAATTATGGTCAAAACGACGTCGTTTTGGGCAAGTTAATGGCAATTATGGACGAAATGTTAACGGAGGACGGACTAAAATGAGGAGGATTGAGAGTTAAAGGACTTAAATGACATAATGCAAACATAGATGATTAAAATGAAAATAGATAAAATTAAAGAGTGAGTTTTGCATTTTGGCCTAATTAATACTACAATTTTTTCTCACACAAATAAAGTGCGTTAACATGGACAAAGAGAGCTAATAACTTTTATGAACTTGAAATTATTTAGTTTGAAGTATGAAAACACAAAGCATTTTTATTACTTCTTCCTTTGTAATCTCTCATCTAAATCCTCTATCAATTTGATTATCAAATATGGTTAACACCTTCGATTATAAAAATTGGTGATTCATATTCTCCAAAGTTTCTGGATACTCTACCATGTAGAGTTTCTTACATCCTGAGCATTCTTTTAAAAAAATGGTTAAGATACTGCCACCTCATAAACATATTAATACATGCCTAAATCAGTCTTTCAAAAAATAAAGAACACTAATATATTTCCATTAAAGTTAGACTATTAAATGCTAACACAAAAACACCCCCACCAATTTTTATGCTTATATCATCAATCCGACAAATTCATTCCAACATCAACACCCTTAAGCTTCGTTTGAGAGTTCATAAGAGAATGGAATGACATGAAATAGAATGATCATAAGGGAATGGAAAGAAATGAAATGTATTTAAGCAAGGGAAAGGAATGGAAAAGAAATAAATGAAATAAAATGGAATTAAGTAATATTGATTAGATATTTTAAAATAAAGGAATGGAAAGGAATGAAAATGAATGGAATATAAGTAATCTTGTTTAAGAGTAACATAGAGGGAATGGAATGTAATTATTTTATAACAATATTACTATTAGACCCCTATTTTAAAATATATGGTTGAATATATATGGGTTTTTTTTTAGTTTTAATAATAATAAAAACTCATTAAATCTAATTCCCTTCCCTCTCATTCCTTCCAATTTCATAAGGAATGAAAATTTGAGATTTTAAGGGATTAGAGAGAAATAAGTGTTCCCTTCTACCCATTTTATTTTCTCCCACTTAGCCCTTGTTTTGGATGAGAGAATGGAATGGAATGGAAATGAATGAAAAGAATAATTTTAGAATATTATTTTGTTCACTTGTTTGGGAGTTTTAATGGAGGGAATAAAAAATTTATTCTATTGTTTGGGAGTTTAAGTGGAAGGAAATGAAATGGGTAGGAGAGAACACTCATTCCTCTCTATTCCTTTACAACCTCAAATTTTTATTCTTCCCAAAATTGGAAGGAATGAAAAGGAATGAAATTAGATTTAATAATTATTTTTACTAAAACTCCCAAAATATCCCTATGTATTCAACCCTTTATTTTAAAATAAGGGTCTAATAGTAATATTGTTATAAAATGATTCTATTCCATTTCCTTATATTACTCTCAAACAAAATTACTTACATTCTGATGGTGAGTTGAAACTTGAACTTCAATTCGTCCATGAGGAGTCATCCATATCAAGAAGATGAGCATAGTCGTACCTATCAGGACGGTCGTCGATGGGCGTATGGGTCGTCCATGAGGAAAACACTTGGACGACCCCCGACACTTAGGAAAAAATCCCAAAGATTGATCTACAAAAGCTAAATTGAACCATGTGTTATTACTTCGAGGCATGAGTTAAATCTTGGTTTATCGCTATAACTTCCTCCTCAATGCATAACTTCTAACGACAATTATAGAAGATAAAGATAGCGTATTCTAATTCCTATAGCGGTTGTAGAAGTTAACCTTGAACCCTTTGACCTCAAATATAGGGGAAGTTATGAGACAAATAATTGCTTCAAAAGCAGACTATATAAACACTCATTGACATCAGATGAAGGAAAGTTTGAGACAACTCCTAAAAAGTTGGAATTCTAGAATTTAAGAGAAAAAACTAACTTTAGCATCGGAGGATTTTTGGTCGGTCCACCCCGGTCATCTTTGATCGTGTGTTTTCCTTTTCAAGCCTTTCAAATGATCGCTAGACCTTTGAAGCCTGGAGCATTCAACCTACTGATTTTCTTTGCAATATCACATTCTATTCATTTTCATTCATTTCTATTCCTTTATTTTAAAACATCCAATCAAAATTACTTAATTCCATTTCATTTCATTCCATTCTTTTCCATTCCTTTTTTCTACTTAAATACATTTTATTCCATTCCACTCCCTTATGAAGTCCCAACCAAAACCTTAAACTCTCAAATAAGGGAAGAAAAGAATATTCTAAAATTATTCTTTTCATTCCATTTCATTCCCTCCTCCCAAACGAGGGCTTACTATACAGCTCAAGATAGAGTTTATGGACCAAGGTTTAGGTCATGACCCATGGAGTCCACTTCCTAAGAGATAGAGAAGAAAGAGCTCAAGAACAATTGCACAAAAGCTCTCCTACTGACCATTTTTCATTTTAATTTTTTCCCCTTAAATAAAGAATTAATATTTTCTTCCCCTCAAAGAAAGAAGCAGGTGATGTTTGGATGATCCAAAAAATAAAGAAAAATTTATTCTTTGAATTATCTTTTTTTTTTTTTTTTTTCGTTTTTCTTTGTTGTCTTTTCTTTCTACAAGAAAACAAGTAGCAAAATGGAAACTTTTACCAAAGTTTGGAATTTTATGTCATGACTTTTCGTGCATGCTATTATTTGTGGGTTAAAATAGTGAAAATTTTAAGGAGAGTAGTAATCTTGGATGATTTTTTCTGAGTATCATTCGGATTAATGGGAAGAATTGCTTTAGTGTTTTTTTATTTATTTTTGGTTTCTCAAGAAAATAAAAAGTTAATTAAATAGAAGAATTACCAATTTAGAATTGTATTAATGGATTGCTGATATGATAGTATCTTAACCATTTATTTTAGAAGAAATGTAAATATTTAAAGTTATCTACTTTATAGAAGAACCTAAGAACTCTAGAAGATCTCAATCCAAAAAATGTATAACAATTTGAAACATATATTACTGCAGTTTATTAGATGCTTTAAATACTAAACTTTTTATTTCTTTTAAATAGTATACAATATCAAGAGAAGAATTTATAAAAAATTATATCTTGTTTTTTGTTAGGGTAAAATATTGTTTTCCTTCTATTTGAATTTCATTTTTTATTCCTAAACTATAAAAGCTCATTTTTTATCCTTATACTCTTTATCGACCTTTTTTCATTTGTTTAGGGATGAAAACAAAGACAAAAAAAAAAAAAAAAATCAATAATTTAGGAATAAAGAAAGAACTTTTTTAAAGTTAAACAACAGAAAGTATAATATTTTCAATAGGTTAAAAATGAAGAACAAGTATAAGGATGAAAAAAGAAACTTTATACAAACTTTAATGACCAAAATAATATTTTTCATATTTTAACCTTTGGTATTATATGACTAGAGAAAACTAAATTATGATATGACTAGACATTTGAGGAAAATTGTAACTTTCCTTGAATCATTATTAACCATAATATTTTATAGATGGTATGTTTGGTTAGTAAAAGTTTGAGTACGAGTATCTTTATATTTATTTTTCAAATTTAGTTAAAATAAAAAACTTATCAAATTAGTTGAAATTTAAAAGGTCTGTTATAGAAAGCTGACACAAGCACTCAAATTGAATGAACATATCTGCGTGTATATGAGATGAAATTTGGAGATACATTGTTTGAGGAATAATGCAAGAGATACATATTATTTTATAAAAATTTTTACAAATAGTTGATGTGGTGAACGATTATTGGTAAATGAAAAAGTGATATTAATGATGAGTTTAAATGAAAACCAATAAGAGGTTACCCAATCAACATTTTATAAAAATGTTGTAAAATAGTTTGCAGCTATAACATTACTCTTGTTTGAGTAGTTTCCAAAGCAAAAGCAGGAAGTTTTTTAGGAAGGTGAGAGAAATGAGGAGAGATAGAAGACTGAACCTTACCAAAAAGAAAAGAAAAAAAAAAGAAAGATAATTTCTTTCTCCTATTTTATTTATTTATTTATTTTGATAGGAAACGCGAAACTCTCATTCCATAATTAAGCAACACTAGTAAGTTGCTCGTGCGATGCACGGATAATATTGTAATGTTTTATGTAAGGTAAGTTTGGAGAATGTTGCGCATATATTATACCATAATTGTCATAGAACTTTGTTAGTAATGAGTTCATTATAAAAGTAACAAAAACTAACAAAATAATGAAATAAAGATGAAAAAAACCTTAATACACAAAAATGCTAAAATCCTCGATTCATACATTATTGAAATTCATAGAAAAGAAAGCACACACCACATATATCATTATACAATCATCATTAAACCAAACTCAAAAAAAAAAAAAAAAAAAAAAAAACATTAACCCAAAACTCAATTTATTGTAGGAAAATAGTCAATATGTATTTCTTTAATGAAATATCAAGAGACTTCTCGAGAAAAAAGTTTTGGAGTCTAAAGAATGCGGATTGAATAGTCATGTTGTTTTTCCTCTGCAAATTCAATTGCCATTGACTAAATCCCTCCACCCTATCACTGCACACCCTTGGTGTAATGGTCACTCCACAAGTATAAATGCTTATGGGGGTATGGGGAGCAAGAGCCGGGGTTCAAGTCTCAGTTCTAGACTTCAAGCATATTTTGGAAATCGATATACACAATAACACAACCTATAAAAGAAAATAGAAAAACAAAGAATCTCACGATCTTAACCCTACCGATTGTAAGTGAAGAAATGAAATTTTGAAAGTAACAAAAGATAGCTTGAACTCATATATGTCAAGGCCACTTAATGTGCGATGGATAGCCATTGGCTATAACAAAAGATCACAAGAGCAATAGGTTTCTTCCATTGGCTTGGTGTTTTAAAAAATGTGAGTATGGAAGCAAAATTTGTGAGTAGCAGTAGTTTAGGAAATTTAATTTAAAAGTTTTTTTTAAGAGAAAGAAAGTTTTTTTAAGAGAGAAAAAAAAAGAGAATGGAGGCATATGGTCAAAGTTGAGAGGGGAAGGCGAAGCGTGAGAGAGTGGTTGGAGAGTCAAAGATTTAGAAAATCCTACATCAATCATTATAGTAGAGTATTGATAATGTACATAATGTGAAAACAAAAAGGCAAAAACCAAAACGTCATTTTGGAGGCAAGCTGTGATTAAAACATCTACACAATCATAAAGGTAGAAACTTTTTAAATAACTAACATAAAAACTTGTCATACCAAAAAAAAAAAAAATACTAACAGGGGAGGGAGACTTTGTTTATGAGATGTTTGTATGTAAATTCATAACCATAAAATAATAAGGATTCTCATAGAATAAAATAAAATAATAATGATTATAGTAAATAAAAGATATGGATTTGTGGAATTTAGGCAACAGAAATGCTAGAATATTATCTATCTCGATCTCATTAATTATTAGCATCCCTTTTTATTAAAAAAAAAAAAAAAAAACTGAAACATTTGGTATACTAAAAGACATGTAGGAGAGAGAGAGTTGTGATGTAAACTCAGTCAATTAATGAGAGAGTTGGATGATTGTAGAGAAACTTCATAGAAAGTGCCACTTGGCAAAAGCTTAGACCCTCACACAATGAGGTCTCTGCTTTTATATATATATTGATGATTTGTTACAGCTATGTCTTGAGCACAAGCCTGCTCTATATGGCTCGGACAAGACTCCATCCATGCAACATAGCTATTTAAAGACTTTGCATACTGTGCGAGCATATGGGCAAAAATATAGAAGTTGAGAATTTTATTTTATTGTAATGTATTTTTTATAATATAAATGGAATAATTGTAACTATTAATTTTAGTGACAACGTAATTGATAGGAACAGACAAAAGGAATGATATCAAACACTAAACGAAAAAGGTCTAAAATTATAAAATTTAGGGTTAGAAACAAGATTATCCTAAACTCAGAGAGTGTAATTTACATTTTAGTCTAAAATTTAAAATTATCCAATCCAAATAGGGCTTTAGACAGAGCTTAGAATAGGGGAAAAAAGAAGCTCTAGACATTAAGAACAATGGCTGCTACATTTCGCCATTGAATCCTTCTATTCTATGTAGTGTTATTACCTGCATCAAAAATGACAATAATAAAAGGTGTTAATCTTCGTTAAAAATAAATTCTCAAATTAGCGGCCATACTCCAAAATCATTTCGTAATGACAAACACATTACCAATACAACAACAAAACACAAGAATTGTCTCACATTACAAACCATACCTCATAATCACTTCAAAATCATAGTCACATGACCTATATTGTAATAAAATACAACAAATTATAAAACCAAAGTCACATTTCCTATATTGTAATAAACAATAACAAATTATACACCAAGCATTGTCCAAGAAGTGTCAATTTTATGGCATCAAGAATCCAAACAACCAATGAATTCTAATCAATTCTTCAATGAATAAAGACATAACAAAACACCCAAATCAAATCAATATCCTAAAAAGAAGTAAAGAAACGACACAAATTTTCTCATTGTGCACCATACTCCCCAAACATAGTCGCATAAAAAATATTCCTGAAAGTTACTTTCTTTCCCCTAATTATCCATGAAACAAACATGTACAAAGTGGAATAATACTGATTGATTAGTTCAGGTAGGAGAATTCCCTGTCTAGAAACAGAATTAGAAAACAAAATTAGAAAGTTACAATTATCTATTAAAAGTTCTAGCTAGAGGAGGTGTCAAAACTATGTAACTTTAAGGGTATATCATATTGTGTTGTACTTGTAAGTTTAAGTGCATTTGAAATGCATATATTCTGAATATTTACCAAGCAAAAATAATTCTTTCAACTTTTCCAAAGACATAGGGGACCCACATCATTCAAAATTAAAAAGGGAAGTAAAGTTTTATGGTCCTCTATGAGAGGACCTAGCATAGTATGTGATATCTTAACAATGATAATAATCATTGTTAAGATATTATGCAATTGATTTGCTTCCAAGAATTTTCTGTATTTTTTTTATTAATTTGGAGTGAATGGTAATTTGGTGATTTCTCTAGCCACTGAAATGTGATATGGTGGCCGTGAGTCTCAGAAGTTGTACTTCCTTTTCCTATCTGGTTTAGTAGTTTCCAGTTTTTTTTAAAAAGGTCTGAATTGCTTTTTTTCTTTGGCATGTAACTCCAATCCATCTAGGAGTTGAATGAAAGAGCTCAACAACTTTAGTTCTTCATTTTGAGGGTGTTGTTGCCTTCTTTTATCAAGTCCAATTTCCTAAAAGAATATCACAAGATGTGATTTGCTTACACTTTCATCATCTTCCTTCTATATAACATAACAAATTACCATTAATCCGATTTACTCCATATAGCAAACCAGACCATGTAACAATCAAATAATCCTATCCTATATTTTTCTATCAGTAAAATAAAAGCTTTAATGTTTTATACATAAAAAGGGGTGAGGCCAAAGTACAATCCTATTATATTTTCAAAATTCTATTCCATAATTCTCTCTGCAAAACCCTAATCAGTTTCCATTGAAAAGCCAAAAAAATTGTTTTTAGAAGTAGAAGGTGTCCAATTTACCCTCTCATCCCCATTAATGTCAATAACTTTTCCATATCAACACACAACCAAAGTAAATCAATAGAGTGAAAGAAAATAAAAAGTCTACGCCATATTTCAGCTAAACAAAATAGTACTTAGTTTTGGACAAACACCACTTTTGGTCCTTAAAGTTTATCCCATTTTTCAATTTGTTCCTTAGACTTTCAAAAATAGCAATCAAACCCTTAGAATTGATAAAATAATCCAATTTTTTTCTTTGGGCCTCAAAATTTGACCCAGTACCCCATTCTCTTCCTATTTCGTATTTCCCGACATTGAAATAGGGAACTATTCAACAAATTTGAGTTTAGAAGAGTGGACAATATATCCCATTTTTTTGTTTCATGTCAATACCAAGTAGCAATCATAACTTATAAGCCATCATGAGGCCACATGTCACTTGTAATATACCAAAGATTAACGGTGTATAATTAATTTTTAAACCATTACTCTTACATACCCAGTAGCTCAAGAGTTAAGGAGTATGTTGTGTTCCCTTTTTAGGGTTCATTGAGTCATGCCGCTTACTGTTGTGGAACTTATAGCAAGTTGGTTAGGCAAGTTCAATAGACTCAAAACTATGGTACTTTAGAATATGATCCCTTATTGTCTTCTGTAAGTCATATGGAGGGAAATGAATACACGTACTTTTGAAGGGGATGAAAGGTTGATTCATGAGTTGAAGCTTCTTTCAGAAATTGTTTGAAAGAGTAAATGCTTTAGGCGTTGTTACTTTCATGTCTCTGCCTGACATGCTTGATTTTTGTACTTTCATTGCTGTTTAGTTTCTTTTTATTTATTGCCTTTTAGTACACTACTTGTGTATATTGTTTTATCTTTTTGTCCTTATTACAATTTCAATGAAGTTTATTATTCATCATAAATAATTCTTAAGCCATTTGGAACTTTTTTATTATAAGTACGCCCAATCACATGACATATTGTTGTCAAGGTTAGCATGTAGACAAGATTAGATCATTCTAAAAACTTTAAAGGATTTGATTACTACTCTAGGAACTCTAGGGACCAAATTGGAAAATGAGGCAAACTTTAATGACTGGTGTTTGCCTATTATTTTTTATATTTTTAGAACAAATACTAGGGTTGTCACTGGGGTCACCCTGATGAAACTCCCACACTCAATACAATGTAATAAATTTGATCAGTCAAAACCCCAAGCAAAACATCATGACTCTACCTACAGTTACACCTAGACAGTTACAACTTAAATGTTTGGGCCCATCCCATTCCCATAATTTTTTGAATATACATTGATGCAAAACAAAATGTAATGTACAAAACACAGTATTAGAAGGCAACCGATGGCTGATCATTACAGAAAAATATGAGCAATTCTTATGAAAAGTAAGTGTAAAACACATTTTCATATTGAATATGGATTAGATGTGACAAGTTCAGCATCTACAAAAAGATAATAACATCAGTCTTCTTGTTTATATATACATTTTCCTGCCTCCAAATGTCCAAGGTCAAAACCCATTATCAATCAGAAGTCAGAACCACAAGATCATATATAACAATTATGACTATTAATGCCATTCAAGAACAAATTACATCCAAAAACCATATATTGAGATTTGCAATGGAATACTTACTTATAGCCACACAACAATATCTGGTATACACCAAGAATAAGATAGAACTGAGGAAATTAAATGCTGAAATTTTGAGTTGAATCAAGCTTTTACCTGCATTTCCTCTTCCTGCTCACTCCCTTTCTTGAAACTGCATCATTTGGTTTGCGGAGTAAGACAAGGTTCTCCATATAATTATCAACATATTGTAATGCCTTCCCATTAATACTCCCCAAATTCTTAAATTGTTGGCTCTCAGGGTCATACGAAGAGAGCATGTAAGAACATAATAAGTCTAACTCTATATTCCCTTTTTCGATGCCATGGGGGCCCTTTTGTGGCATAGACTCCATATTCGTCATTAATACATGACCATTCTTCCGGAGACCTATTACTGATGAATATCCTCCACTGCGATTAAAAGTAAACTGTTCAGTCCAAGAATCAACAACTCCATACTCTTTCATCACCCAAATAGAACAAGATTTGCTGGGTGTATTCATTCGGCATATTAGGGAAAGTAATCCCCTAAATACTGAAGCATTAATATATCCGCACCTGCTTGTACCATGTGGCAGCGATATCGCATGAAAAACCTCATCCCTCAAATCAAACGATAAAACTGCTAATTCAGTCAAATTCGGCCTAACCTTTACTGTGAAATGGATAGCCCCATTTAAAGAAGCTGCCGGACATGTATACTCATCAAAACAAATATTAGGTGGACAAGAGGTGCTAGCATCAATCATTTTCCAAGAACCCTCACTAAGAGAGTAAATCTCAACCAGAGTTGGCTCCTTTTTCATATAATACGGATTATACGGAAGAGCAATTATCACCACCTTATAATCATTTGTCCGTGGATCAAACCCGAATGCTGAATGACATTGAACATGACCATCTGTCTTAATCTTAATGCAATGCTTTGGTAGGATAATACATTTTCTAATAGAGGGATTACAAAGGATAAATCGCTCTTTCTCATAAAGGCAGAACAAACCATTCGCATAACCGATGAACACACATTTGTGAATACGACTACGACGACGAGTCGTTAGTGGGAACTCAAGATGTTCAGTTCGATCAAATGAGTCATCGTGAAATAATCTGTACTTCTCTACATTGGGTTTAGTAGCAAGGTCCCTAACAATTAATGTGTTGTTGGAGTTGGAGTTGGAGCTGGAAGGAAGTGAGTGTGATCGAGTGAGGTGTGAATCGATGAAGTCAGAGCTTGTGATTAGAGAGTTAAATGATTTTGAAACGCACCTGAATCGGATTAGGGATTTGACGGGTAGACTGGGCAGGATGTCACGCACCACTTCGTGTGGGAGATAGTCTGACATTTCTTCTTTCTCTTCACCCAGTTGAAAAGTTTGAGAGTTGAAAGTGAAACACTTCGGAATGATGTAAACTAGATGGATGAGTGTTCAGAGAACTATGCTGTCTCAGCTCGTCTAGACACTGTCACTTTCATCCCTATATTTTTGGTTTAGTTCAGCAAAACAAAATGTTTGTCTTTTTGGCCAACCCAAAAATCTTATATATGTATACACGTTTAACTTTCATCCCTAAAATTTTAAATTTACAAGTCATTTCCAGTAATACAAAATTTTTCACAACATTTTTGTAATGCGGTAAAGTGTCGTTGGTGAGAAAAAAATAGTGAATCAATGTGTAAGAGATGTCTGACCAGTCACAGTCTGCCACATTAGAGTTATAATAAAAAAATTGTGGAATAATTTGTGGTCATGCTACTACTCTTCTCCTTACAATTAGCGGTTGGTATTTATCTTATCTTTATCACTTTTCGAAATAGAAAGGTTAGAAGATATATTTTTTAATTTTTTTTAATAATGTTATAGAAAATTATTTGCAAAATATTTAGTTAGAAATTTTTTTTATTAGTTTTCATTTAGGCCTAGCATTAACATCATTTTATCATATACCATTAATAACGTGTCATCTTGATAATTGTCAATTGTGAAATATTTTGATACCATTAATATTTTGATAATAATGGAATAGACAAGGATGACAATAATAGGTTACAATTGTGAGGGGCTATTGTGGGTGAGTTGGGCCCGAGGAACCAAGTCAACCCACCTAGACTAAGCCCAACATCAAGCCCAATGCCCATTAGGTGATGTAGGCCTAATATGTATGGGGAAGGTAACCCCAGGCTTCATCACAATGGGCCCGATCTCTAGTTGAGTGCCAAGAATTGGGGCAACCACATCTTGAGAGATTCCTTAGAGGTTGGTGGTCTGAGCCAACCAAAAAGGAAATCTGTGTGCAGTCCCAACAAGGTTGGTCACTGAGAATTAACGATTCTAAAAAGATCCACTCCCGAACATTATCCGGCGTCTAAAACAACTTCCAAGGGAATCCTCTAAATTCGTGAGGATCCCTTGGGATTCTGGTGGGCATGGGAATGTGTGAGTGAGTGAGGAAAGAATTGATAACCACCCCATTAACGGAGGGCTATAAAAGGAGGTCAAAACAAAGGTAGAGGGGGTTGGACATTTGGTGGCGAGAGAGGTGGAGAGAGTTAGAGAGGGAAACAAATAAAGTGAACACACTGGGATACTCAAGGGAATTAAAGGGGAGAGTTATTACTTGTTTGGGGCCTTCATTGGTAGGATTGAGTTTACCCCCACATACAAATAAATTGTGACCCCATTATTATAGCAGAGACGATTTTGGGCACGCACATATTCTATTGTGATTAGAATAATATTACTATCTCCTTGGTCTAATACCAACATCATTTTTTTTATTTTGTACAAATTACAATAGGTCATTTTGTTGTGTCCATGCACTTATTGTTTCAAGAATTTTCTAGTTTATTACTTTAATAATTATAATTCCAAAGTTATAAAAAAAATATTTTGGAAGATTCTTGTAATTCAATTAACATTATATATATATATACCCAAAATGCTTAGATGGTTAAGAATGAATTTGACATCCAGCCCCACAAAATATCATATTAGGAAACAACCCATCATTGAAATCATCATAATCAAAATTTTAAAACAAATAATAGTAAATAAATAAAAAGGAAAATAAGGTCTTACGTTCGAACTGCCACACTAATTGTCCATTGAGTTTTAGAAATATCTCTTGGACAAGAAGTAGAACAGTCTGGTCAAAAGTTAATACTATTTCACAACTTTTTTATATCAAGAATAAGAGAGAATGCTTGAAATCTTTTGGTCCAAACTTGTCCAAAATTAGGAGATCATAATGTGATGGAGTAAAGAGACACAATCATGTTTGTGGTTTCAACAAGCAAGTGGTATGAACTAAAGTTCATGTTCTCATATTACATAAACCATCATATGTTTGATTGGAGTGAGAAGGGAAAGAACGGAAAAAGGGGTAGGGGAGGGGGATATAATCTCCCCAAAATAGATAGAAAAGAAAGGGAAATTGGATGTGAATTAAAGATGAGTAATAAGCCTTTTATCCAAGTTATTGTCAGTTATTATTATTATTTTCTTTCTACTACAAATTATCATTTCTTATATAGTACCAGTATAAATAATAATTCTCTTGGAATGTATCTTTTATTTCCTTTCACTTTTCTTCTCAACTAAACAAAGCAAAGCTATATTCGTCTTCTATCATTCTACTTTTCTATCCCTTCAACCAAACACACATCAAGAAAAATACAAATATTTTCTTTCCAGTAAGATGATTACAACAAGTTGTTCAAATGCATAAGAATACAAATGATAACATGATTACAACAGGGTTTTTTGTTTTTTGTTTTTAGTACAACAAGTTGTTAAAATACACATGAAACAAATATGAAAATTTCCAAGTTCAGCAATAAGTCATAACCTTTTCATATTATTATTTATTAGTTACAAAATATAAATTGCTCCACACTGAATGATTGTTGTGCTAGACCCACAACTTATATTTCTTACATACAACACAAAGACAAAATTGATTAGTATCTTATTTATAAAAAATAATAATTTCAAACATAATTAAAAAACCACAATAACTTTGCTTCTCCTATAAATTAATTGCACATTTTATCACTATCAAACAAGTCCAACATTATTAATTGCATAATTCATTACTATCAAACAAGATATATGATATTTAACTCAAGACATAACTAAGCATATTTATTAATGTAAAATGAATTTATTATTGTGAGACATAATTATCCATCCTTTATTTATTAACCAAGCATATTTATTGCAAAAATTTTAATACTTGGACATATATATTGTAAGACAAATTTATTATAAGATATTCAGTAATAACAATTTTAATGAAATACTAATTATCCACTTTTCTCAACAAAAAAAAAAAAAAATTTTATCCACTATACTAATAGTAAGATACTACTGTATCAAAAAAAAAAAAAAAAGTAAGATACTAAAAATATCGTCACTTCTCTATAACCCCTTCCAATTGAACAACCATTTAGATGAGAAGTGGCCCAAAGTCAAAATAATCATATAGTTAATTACCTACAAGAATGAACACTCAGTGTTGGTAAAAGCGAGGAGTGCACTTAAACGCAAAGACCTCTTGGAGGCTAGGTGCAAAGTGCAAATGCACGTTTGATTAAAGTGAAGCAAACATTTTCAAAGAATAATTCTTAAAGAGAAATGCAACAATTAAATTATCATATAAATTGAAATAAAAAATTTCATATAACATAAAAATTGCAATCAAGTCTTTTTTTTTTATCAGCAAGATATGAATACTTCACTTCCATGTAATATCCTTTCTTAAATCTCAGATGCCAATAATTTCCTATGACTAATGAATAATATTAGTTAATGATTTAATCACTTAATGACTATAAGTCTATAAGAATTAGTCTGTTACGTTCAACATCAACCACTAAAGTAACTAAGCAATTACCACAAGTATATTATATCATACTTTTTTTTTTGTATGAATGAGGTAAGAATATGAGGACGTAGCAATATGGTAATTGGTACTAAGCAAATATCCAATAGGGGAAAAAAAAAAGAATTAGAAGAAGAAGCTGGGCAGGTTACTATTTCAAGGAGAAAATTCAAGAAAAAATAAAAATAACAGTGGAGAAGAACGAGGTTTTGGGTTTCAAGACAAGTTACACTCAATTTTTTTTTATGAGTAAGTTACATTAAATATATGCCAAATCAATGGGTTATCAATAATGTCAAGATCCTATAGTTTTACTCCAGTTTTGGTTTATTTTTTGAGAAATATAAATAAATAAAGAAACACCAAAAATCGCGCCTAAAGTGTACTTCTTTGAATGAGCCTAACTTTTGAGGCAAAAACGGTAGAGCCTTAGGACTTCTCGCTTTGAGCTTAAGCGCGCTTTTTCCAACATTGTGAACAATGTCATTATCTTTCAAAAATCCTTCTATAATTCTTGACCAAAAGGCAGAATTTTTTTTATTTTTTTTTACAGAAATACTACACTCCCTCTAAAAAAATTCAGTAGCAAATGAACTTCAAAATGAAGGATGTTAATTCACCACTTGCCACCACAGTATAATGAACTAGTGAATTTAAATAACAATCCCACACATAATCAGTGTCCCAGCAAAATGCCAAGTAGAAAAACTGAACATAATCCGTAATCCACTACAAAAGTACTACTTCGATATAAGAATAGAAAATGAAATATAGAGCTCCTAAGCAAGACAAACAAACCAATCAAAGGAACTTTTGTATACACTAGATTGTAGCAAAGGAAAAAAAACTGAGAGAGAAAAAGAAAAGCATACCCTTCTCCCTTTCTTTTTCTATACCTGTTTTACTCTTATAGTACACCATAAAATGGGAATACAAAATACTACTTAACCAATTAGTCACTCACTCACGAAATGGTTGAGGAGAAACTGGAACAGTGATCTTGAGAAATGAGAATCATGCATAACTTTATCAAATAAAAATCATATCCAATAAAACAAATTTACAATATATAATATGGAAACCCATAAAATTACGCGATCCATCGATAAAATAGAGAATACGATCAAAACCTACATCCAAATGCTCAATTTTAAAACTTGTAATTCTAGTAGATCATCCAAATCCACCCAAAATTGAAATTGAAGAAGAACCCAAATTGATGTTTTGTATCAAAAACAAGAAGCAGCTAGACTCAATAATAAAATTTCCAATATCTGAACAACGGATTCAAACTCAAAACAAAAATCAATGAAAAGATTCATATAAGTTAAAAAGGACCAAATAATGTTGTAGATAACCAAATATTGGTACACATTACTCAAAATATTCACAATCAAACCCACCAAAACCCAAAATTCAAAGTCCAAATTTGAATGAATAAATACTGCAAGGACAGATAACTAACACATTAGATTTTTATTAACAAACCAAAATGAATGCTCCTATTAACAAAAAATCTGTATGTTTAGACATAGAATCAATCACTACATAACCGGTTACCCAAGGTGAAGAGCCACTTCTACTTCACTATTCACTAAAGCCGTGTTTTCTTCAATTTTCAATGTGTTTGGAAATGACAATTGAAATTCAGAAAATAAATGCATCCTCTTCGTTTATAATTTTTTTTAAATGCTCTTAACACATCTCAAGGCACATTAATAACCTGAGTCCAAATCTTCTCTCTCACTTTTTTTGCTCCACTCTATACTCCACCAATAAAAATTTGTCACGTATTCATCTAATTAATTAAATACTATCATTATTGACTTATTAAATGCTACCGCTATTAATTAATAGTAGTATTTAATTAATTAAGTGAATACGTGGCAAGTTTTTATTGGTGGAGTATAAAATGAAGCAGGAAAAGTGGGACAGAAGATTTGGACTCTAATAACCTAGAAGGATAAATTTGAATCCAAATCTTCTGTCCCACTTTTCCTGCTCCACTCTATACTCCACCAATAAAAACCTGCCACGTGTTCACCTAATTAATTAAATACTATTATTAATTAATAACAGTAGCATTAATAAGTCAATAATGATAGTATTTAATTAATTAGGTGAACACGTGGCAAGTTTTTATTGGTGGAGTATAGAGTGGAGCAGGAAAAGTGGGACAGAAGATTTGAACTCGATAAATTTATGCTGGTAGGACAATGTTTTCAAAAATAAAATAAGGGAAAACATTCTCCATTATCTTCTGACTTTTTATGAATTTTTCTTCACTGATTCACCTAAGTTCCTACCATCAAATAAATAGAAAATATCCCTCAAATTGATTTTCTTTCCTGTGATATACATGAAACAAACAAAGCCAAAGTGCAATTAGTTCTATTACAAGAAGTCCCTGCCTAGAAACAAAATTAGGAAGTAATGAACATATATAAAACAATATTAGCAAGAGGAAACAGAAAAACTGTCAAACTATGTAAACTCTTAAGGATAAATGAGTATGTTATGAATTTTAACCAAACAAAAAAGATTAAGCCAACATGTCCAAAGAACATAAGAGACCCACATGACTTGATAAAAGCTACATGAACTTTATCATTATACGCTGCTGGCAGCAACAACAACAAAAAATAAAGACTTGTAAGAGGCAGGGAAGGCTAGTTTCAACCACAAAGTATAGGTTCAGGCCAAACATTTTGAAAAATTTTATCTATGTAACTGCAGGTAGTGTCATGACATCTTGTTATGGGTTTAGAGTTGGAACTAGAGTCAACGATATAATTTAAATATAGTATTCAAGGTCCTCTCATAAACAACCATCAGGAATACCTAAAATTATAGGTCATTTTCTGATAATGTATTTTGCATCAATGTAAAGTCATGAAACGGAAATAGAAAAACACATTTTTAGATTGAATGCAAAGCAATGTCACGTACAGAACACATTATCAGAAGGCAATGATAGTCATATCAGAAAAACCATAGCAATACTAAAGAAATGGAAAGAGTAAAACACATTTTCAGATTGAATATGGATTAAATTTGACAAGGCCAGCATATAGAAAAAGATAATAACATTAGTCTTTAATTAATAATTATTGCTTCCATCTTGCAAATATTTAATCCCATCATCAACCACAACCACAAGATAGAATTTAATAATTGTGACCAATCTTGTTAGCCATTCAAAAACAAATTAATATCCAAAAGCAGTATATTGAGGTTTGAAAGTTAATGATTACTTATAGCCACAAAACAATACCGACATATACAAAGAATAAATAGAAGGAAAGTAAATGATAGAATTTTGAGTTGAATTATGATTTTACCTGCATTTCCTCTTCCGGGTAACTTTCCTCTTCCGGGTCACTCCCCCTTTGAGAAACTGCATCATTTGGTTTGTCAAATAAGACAAGGTTCTCCAGATAATTATTAGCACAACAATCTATTGTTGCCCCATACATCCCCAACTTCTTAACTTCTCGATTCTTTGGGTCATATGAAGCCAACCCAACAGAAAGCGCTCTTGCTGTTGTCACTAACATTTGACCACTCTTCCGGAAACCTAATACCCTCGTGATTCCTCCAGTAAGATTAACATTGCAAAGTTTAGTCCAAGAATCAACAATGCCATACTTTCTCATCACCCAAATGGAACAAACATCATAGCACTTATTCCCCTGACATAATAAAGCAAGACATAATATAAAAAGTGCTCCCCTGATCACTGAAGTGTCCAACGCATATGAATGTATCATCCCTACTGGCAACGACATCACGCGAAAAAGCCTCATTACTTAAATCAAAGGACAAAACTGATGGATGAATCCTCGATCCACGACCATTGGCCAAATCACGAATCCTTGGTACATGGCCATTGGCCAAACCATTCACCGTATAATGGACAGCCCCATTTAAAAAGGCTGCTGGGAAACAGCCGAAATCAAATATGATTCAAGGCGGAAAAGGGACTCCAGTAGTAGTTATTCTCCAAGAACCCTCCTTAAGAGAATAAACCTCAACCAAAGTTGGCTTGCCTTCAGACTGATCATTTTGATCAGTACGTTGAAAATCAATTGTCACCACCTTATAATCATTGGATTGTGAATCAAACCCGAATGCAGAACGACAATAATGGTGGCCGCGTATGAGCGTAAGGGAAGAACTGGGAAGGGTGATACATTTTCTAATAGAAGGATTCCAAAGAACATAATGGTCTTGTTTATAAAGTCAGAAAAAGCCATTCACGTAGCCAATTAACTTAGAGAAACTGGTTGATGAAAACTCAATATTCTGAAATGGGTTTAACAAGGAGTCATCGTTATTGTCATCGTGAATGAAATTGTAGCTCTCTACTACCTTGGATTCAGAAGCGGTGCAGCTCCTAACAACTAGTGTGTTGGAGTTGGGAACAAGTGAAAGTGATCGAGTGAGGTGGGAATTGATGAAGGAAGAGGCTGTGATCAGAGAGTTCCATGATTTGGAAACGCACCTGAATCGAATTAGGGATTTGACAGGCAGTCTGTTCAGAATCTCTCGAACCACTTTTTCTGGGAGATGGTCAGACATTGCTTTCTCTTTCACCCAAATTGAAAAAAAATTGTAAAACTAAAATGGATTCTGAACAGAGAACTTTGACTTCTTCAGCTCTTCAAGACACTGTCACTTTCATTTTATCCCTATATTTATGGTTCGGTTCAGGAAAAATATGTGAATGTGTACGTTTTTTTTGCTTTGCTTTTGTTTGGCTAAGTAGACAGAGAATGTATTTTGTTCAGTTTCCGGTCTGGTGAGCTAGTGTGCTAAAGCTAAAGCCTACTAGTGTTCTTTTTTATGATTTATCCTAAAATATTTTCTTCCAAATTACAGTAAACTCATGATTATAGATATCTTTTTGTTTAGCTTCCGTAGTTCACCTCAACTCCCCATGCATTAAAAATAGAAAAAATAATAATAATAATGAAAGCAAACACATCAAGATGGGGAAAGGAATGGAACCACCACCTAAGGTGGTGGCCGTGCAGGCTTGAGGTGAAATCGGCAACGGAGTTCGGTAAACTCGTTTTTAAAGAAGATGTTATATAACTAAATAACTAAATGAATTTTGTTGGGGGGGGGGGGTTTAGTAAATTTACAAAAACAAAACATTTGAGCAAAAATAAATGCCAAGTTTTACAATTCCTTTTTTTTTTTTTTAGGTAACTGGTAGTATAAATCATTGAACCAGGGGAAAAAAAACATATTAACAAAAGAAGGGAATGAACCTTCTCTTTCCATTTTCCCAAGGCAAAAATCTAGAATAGAATATATGGGAATCATTCAATCTATTTTCCTTACCTGTTGTCGATTATCCTATCCAATAGAGAAATTTTTGACAATATTTTTTCTCAACCTTTTGAGTAAATCACCCAAGATAAAACATAAAAAAAAAAAAAAAAAAAAATATGGTCACTCTAAACATGGTGGAGAGAGAAAATTTCTTCAGGGACAAGCTAATAATATGTTTATAAAATAATTTAACATATGTTATTTTTGGGGAAAATTACACTTTAATATTACACTTTACACCTTACACTTTTTAAATATAGGTTTTGCATCATAAATTATGCATCTTGTTACACTTTACACACCAATGTTAAGTTTACTGTTAATTTGAACAGACATTCAAAGTTTAGGATGCAAAGTATAATAAAAAATATAGTTAGGGGTGGTAAAATGTAATTTTTGCTTTGTTTTTATGGAATTGAAAAGAGGAGCAATTACCACTTTTCACACGGTGTTATACTTTTCCATCCAAGTTAACAACAAACTTAGTATCAGAGAGTAAAGTGTAACAAAGATCATAATTTAAAGTGCAAAACATGCATTCGAAAAGTTTAGGGTTTAAAGTGTAATTAGGGGTATAGTTAAGGTGGTAAATTTTTTTTTACATTTAATAAAGTATTTACGTCATATATATATATATATTATATATATATATATATATATATGTATGTATATATATATATGTATGTATGTATGTATATTAATATATCATTGTGTGGGCCTTTTTTGCAAGTATTGGGCTGGACCGCCTATTGCTACACTAGACCCAAAGTTTTCTTCTAGATTGAAGAGTCGGGACCAGTCCAAGAGCAAACCTTTCTGGTTCGGCTTGTGGGCAAACTATGCCCTTTGGTAATCAGATCTTTACGGCAGGCAGAACTATCATGTTAACTACAACAGGCAGATATCATAAAAATAATAGGAATTTAAGCAAAATAGTCAGTGGGTCTTGATGAATGGTGGTCGTTTTACACTATGATATCAAAATAATGAGCGTTAGATAGAGAGTAATGAACGTATTAAAGAAAAACAAATATCAGCTTGCCGCAACAAGCTATTTCGTGGAGTTTGCGTCAGGAAGGAGAACCACTCCTTCAACGCAACTAATTTCTCTAAGGAGGAAATTAGCTGCTTTGAAGGAACAGGCCTAAGTGACTTTGGTTAAATGAAGTTTCCTCCCTTTACCAGAGAGCATGGGTTGGAAAGGGAGAGAAGGATTAACCCATTTGGTACATGCCGATCATTCTATTAGCTTCGTTTTTTTTTATTTTCCTCTCCCTCTGTTTCATTTTAATCTTCTTCTTTTTTCTTTTTTTTTAGTTCCCCTATTTTCGTGATTCTAGCCCATTTTTCCTCCCCAAGTTTCCGTCCATTTAGCCGTGCACTGTAGGGCTCCTAATATAGGGCTAGCCGTGCTTGGTTTTTTACCATTTTAGCCTTTAACCGTTTTTGTCTAGCATGGGTTCCTTTGCCAACCATCACTGACTGGTCAGTCACCCAGCCAATGCCATTCCGCCTCAATCAGAGAAGGCTTTTTCATTTTGTTGCTCCTTCTGGCATTCTTACCTGTCATTGTGCAAATACTCTCCTTCCCTCTATCTCTCACGACATGCACCTAGTGGTTCTCACTCAACCTTGCCTCTTTTAGGTCGTATGCCTTCCCAGCAGGACATTGCTTCCAAAAGGGCTTTAGTAAGAAACGCAAAAATGGGTTTTTCCCCTCCCCACTACCAGACCATACCCTCTTACCTCTGACCCATGACCTCACCATTTCCTATATTGGCTGGGTATAGGCTGGTGGTGCCTGGGCCTTGCGCGTGCCTTGCCTCCATGCTTATTCAAATTTCGCCTGCTGCTCATCTGTCTGCCACGATCTGAAGGTCAAACTGCCCAGTCTGCTGCTCGTTTTTTACTTCTTTTGGCGTGGGCTGTTTTCGCCTGACTCCTCATTTATGGCTTGCATCATCTAAGGGCTGGGCCATGCTTGTTCGTGGGCCGTTCCAAGTCTTTATTCCCAACCCCTGTTACTTGCTTCTTGGATTCTGTTATGTTTGCCATGAGGCCTACTTGACCGGAGCCTACTGAGCTACTTTAGACATTTTCTGTTTATTCTTTCTCTAAGGGCCTAATAATCTCATTGGGCCCTTTGCTACTTGGGGGCTCCCATTGTCCCACCTGCTTCCGCTTGAATGTCCTCGGCCCGCTTACTCTCCTAGACGTCCTTGGCCCTTTTTCAATTCTATGTTTCCCATGGGTTTTTACTAACTTCTTAGGGTTCCTTGGCCCAAGTATTTCTCACATTTTCCTTAGGGCTCATGATATTTCCATGGTCCCTTACTTTCTTTACTTGCACTACTTTAGGCCTGCTGTAGCAGTCGTGACCCATTCTCACTTTTTCCACATCCATACAGCCCATGAGTTTGTTGTTACTTTCTTTCAAGCCTTCCTAGGCCCACTTACTTCCTTAGGATCCATTTATCTGCTCCTTAGACCCGCTATACGTTATTCCTGCCACTTGCTTAATGGCATTTTCACAATACTTTCTTTTGCCCATGACTTTGGGCCTTCCTTCCTGCTAGGCTCGCAAAAAATGAGCATCTACAAACATTAATAAAAAGTAAAGGATTCTTAACCCTTAAGTCCTAAACATGAAATCCACAATTATGATTTTTTCTATAAAGAAAAAATAAATAAAGTTTGTATCTCTATTTTTTTTAAAATAAAAAAAATTTATATTAAAAATATTTACTAATATTTTTCTTCGATGTCTCATAAATTTATTTAGTTCAATGAGCAACTATGGCATAGGAGTAATTACTAATTAAAGGAAAAAAAGTGCTTTCATAATTTATAAATTTTTCCATTTGTATGAAATACATTAAATACTCTTCTCAAAAAAATAAATAAATAAATAAATAAATGCACTTTATATGAATGAGTTATGTATGGTATAAAAGTAATTTTAGGAAACAAAAATGATGTATTAGTCATAACCAGTAGGCCATTATTTAAAATTTTATATTTTTACCAAAAATAGAAGGAAAAAAAAAGAATTTTTGGAAAGTCAATAGAGCCATGATCTGTCCTAGCCCCCCCCCCCCCCCCGGTCCTCCCTCTTTCTGTCCTCGAATGTATTTAGAGAGAAGAAAGACAAGTGCTTTGGAGATGATAATAGAATATATATATAGACACACACACACATTGTAAGGTTGAATTTATTTAACCATGTGTTGGCTTTATTCCATACCAAATTTGCTTGTAATTCAGCATTTAGAAACCCTGTATTTAGGTGAAAATTATATAAGGGTTATGTGTGATAAAGTGAGAAGAATTGATTAAGAGTGTGCATCAAAGAGGCAACTCGCGACTGGCCACCGGCCAAAATCAGGCACACATGTGGAGCATGCCGAAAGTTGAAGGGTCAAAATAGTTGGATCACTACAGGACAAAAAGCACAGTCTGACCATTCTGTTTTCTAGCAACTAAAACTCACAACTCATTCCAATCGCGAGTGACTCACCAAAACATCATGTTATGCAGAAAAATGACTTTTCACATTCCTTCTTATACCCTACTATAAATACATTTATACCTACGAAATGTAAAGAACTTCTAGAGAGAATTTTGAGAGAGAAACCCTAGAGAAAAACAAGATTGACTCATCCATAATCTTACACATTTGATTCTCCAAATTCCTCTACTCTCACCCTCTTCATTGTTATACCTTTGAGAGGATCTTTAGCCAAATCCTTACCTCACCACATTCATAGCTGTGAGAATGTTTTTTGGTGCTTAGGAAGCAGTTCAAGAGAAAACCAATTCATTTCGTCGATGCAATGGGCTAATTGCGGGATCTGGTAAGCTAGAGAAGACAAAATTTGGCATAACCCTATTGGAGCAAGAAGCTTAGAGGGCTCAGGTACATCGGGTAGATTAGGCTTAGAGTGTCTATTGTTATTCATGTATCTCAACTGATTTTCTAGTGGATCATTTTACCGCTTGAGGGTGGTAGAGAGGTTTTTCACCAAGTACTTTGGTTTCCTCTTCGATAACACGTGCCGGTGTTATCTTACGTTTGATTCTCTCTATCCCTTACTCTTTACTTTTAGTTACTGCTGATTTGTGATTAAAATATAGCTTAGAGTAGTTTGCATATTTGGATATAGCTTATATTTATCTTTCCGCACATATATTGTTTGAATATAAGCTTGTAAAGTAAAATTTGAATTTGAGGTCTAAACATTCACAAGTGTTTTATACACTAAGTGAGTTTTCATATATATATATATATATATATTCTATCATCACCTCTTTGAAATGAGGAAAATCTGCATGGGTAAGATGATTACCCAATTTGGGACATTTTTGTCATCCCACCCAAGTCACGGAGAGAGGAGAGAAAAAGTGGTTGTAAATATAAAATGACTTATGCCATTTACTCAAGTCAATGTTAGAAATTTTTTTTCACTGCAATTTATCATCTATATATGTAATTATATATTAGTAGGCAAAATTTAGAGAAAGTTCAATTAGAATCTAATTTTGCACTATGTGTCTAAATTTATGTGGAACTCATACCATAATTATCTACTTAAATTTTTTAATTTTTATGTCAAATGAATTAATGGGTGAAAAATACTAAAAAATCTAATATTAATGAACTATAAAATTATAAAAAAAATTAATCACATATACTCAATAAAAAATTAATCACAACAAAAATCACCACACATTTATCTTATTAATAATTAGAAAAAAATGATCATATGTAATATTAAATTTAGGTAAAAATTTTAATATATGACTGATTACGTTTACGTTTGAAAAAAATAATTTGACTAATTATTAATATTTTAATGATAAAAATTGTGTTTAATTTAAAATTTACCTATGCTTATACATGTATTACAACTACTAACGTACTATTTTTTTGTAATTTGACTAATTATTTATATTTTTATAATAAAAATTGTGTTTAATTTTAAATACATCTATGCATTTACATGAGTTACATGCTAGTTTATTACATAATAGAAGCATCACAATAATTCTTGACAAATTATTAGTTATTTCCTTTCATATTTTGTCTAAGTAACGCAATTGCAAATACTAAACAATAATCAAACAATTAAACTTAAAATACAACTATAGCTTATAGTTGCGTTTTCTATAGCCATGTTTACATGCGCGGCCTTCTCAACACGACCATAGGTCAAACAAGTCTATAGTTGTGTTTTTTTAAACATGGCTATAGGCGGAGTCCTATAGCTGCATTTTGAAAAACATGGCTATAGACCTTGTTTGTGCTGCATTTAGAACCCACAATTGTAGGTAATGTTTTGGCCACGTTTTAAAAACGCAACTATAAACCTGTGTTGTGCTGCATTTAGGACCCACGACTGTAGGTAGAGTTTTGGCTGCATTTTCAAACCGCGGCTAAATCCTCCTACGTATTTTATCTATAGCTACGTTTATGAAACGCAGCTATAGATTTTTTTTTCTTTTTCTTTTTTTTGTTGCTAAATCACAATTCCTGCCCAAATTTTCATGCATCACAAACAGCTAAATTTTCATTGCCAAAACAGCTGAACCAAATAACTATATACATGTATCAACAAACTTTGCATGCTCCCAAAACAGCTGAACCAAATATATACATAACCAAATATACATCACAGCTGAACCAACAAGTTTACAAGTGCCCCGTACATTTCAGCTATCTTGACATCTTCTACTTTCAAAATCACCAACAGATGAGTGGGGTGCATCTGCATAGAATGAGTAGAGAATTTTAAATTACATTTAAAAAAGAGAACCACAGTACTTGGAGTAGAGAATTTGCTTAAAACACTATGCATACCTTTGTGGAACAATTTTAACATCAAAGATAAGCACCAGTTCAAAAAAGACTTTAAAGAAATGCATGAAAAGAGCACAAAATAATTAAAGGAAACCATCATGAAAGCTAATCAAATGACATGCATAGATTGAGTATATCTTAATGAATGAATGCACAATTGACCACAACCAAGCACCAATAATATGAAGCACTCCCCCTCCAAGATGATATGTGATGCATGAAGTTCAATCAAATCTCTATAAAATTATAAACTCACAATACTCATCAAGCTTATATCATAAATTCATTGAGATTCATGTAACACAGCAAACAAACTATAGAAATTTAAAAATAATGAGCACCAAGCACTAAATAAAAATTTTAAAATAATGACATCTCTCACTACTTGTAAGGTTTGGAAAAACATGACAGTGTATATGTTTAGAGAAACTTTGTTTTACCTAAGAATTCACAATTTCATTCCCATTATTTTTGTACCACAGAGAGTCCCCATCAAGCATTGCCACCCTGAATATATTAAAGGCATCGAATTAATATCACATAACAATGCATTGCAAAAAGTTGGGTTTCGCTAAATAACATTTGTTTGCTACCTGAGAAGGATTAAAATCACGCATATGCGAGCTAAGTTTGGCAAACATTTCTCTCATGTGTGTCAACACTTCAGCCATTTGCTGTTTGTGCCTTGCTTTTGCTTGGGAGAGTTGCTCTTCATGCCTCGCCTTAGATTGAGCTAGTTGCTCTTCATGCCTCACCTTAAATTGAGCTAGTTGCTCCCTAAGGAAAGTCTCCAACTCTGAAATCATTTGGGTCGTTCCGCTGGATGACGGTGGAGTCGATGTAAGCCGTGAAAGGTTTGTGGCACTTCTTCCTAATGGGGTTTGTCCAAAACCAACCCCACGTACACATCTAGCGTGCTCTAGACCGATCACCTGAGCATACGCATCATCTTTGGATGAGAGGATTCCACCACCAAGCTCTCCTTGTAGTCGCATGACATCTTCATTCAAAAGTTCTCTCATCCTCGCTTGTTTTCCCACAAGAACCAAATAACATATTACACACCACAAACAACACAAACACAAAATACACTATAATTCGATTCAAATTGTGCTTACAATGTTCTCCTCTGCTTGGGGAGTAACAGCAGCCCCATCTTTGGTAGAGTATACTTTCTCATACACATCTGCATGCTCTAATGGCACCCCATTAGATTTCGCCTACATCATGAAAAGAATCCATACAATAAACACAATTGCTCTCATAATTGTCATGTTGTTTATCATTTGCATTGACTAAGGCGTTCATGAATTCTAAGTTTATAACTACCACCAGCAAGAAAGTTTAAAATTATTTTCAACATTCAATGTGATTCAGAAGCATAAAATCAGCTTATCTGATACACGATAAAAGTAAATTAGGTAGTAATTATACATCAAAGTAAATTATAGAGAAATGCTAACGAATGCCCTTAAAGCAATGATTTATAATCCATTTAACGAACGCCCTTATTGGAATTCTAATTCTTGAGGCTTCTCAAAATGGAAATTCCGATGAAAGTTTTAGGCTTTCGAGAGTATTAAAGGAAGTTAATATTGAAGAAGAAAGATGCTGCTTAACTTTACAACAACATCGGATAAAGAGATTTGTTACGTTAAAGCCATGTTTTTTCTTTTTTCTTTTTCTTTTTTGGCTAATTAAAGCCATGTGAGATAAGGCAAAGTTCAGTAAAGATATTGGTCCCTGCCCCAACCTCTTTGCGGCAATGTTGTTTCACATTTGCTGATTATAAACATAAAAAAAAAAACAACTGTTTCTCATGTGTTTGTAGTCATATTTTCTTATTTCAAAGATTGTAAGAATATAATAAACAAGTTGCAATTTAAATTCTCAATTTTGGTCCTAATTTATACGAGTTAATAAACTAAAGCCTTAAATCCTATATTATATAAGATGCAATTATAGTTGAACTAAAGCCTCAAAATGACCCATTTAGGCCAATGTAATGGATTAAAAGCAATTTACTTTACACAAACTAAAGGCTAAAGGTGTGAGCACATAGGATAGGAAGGCTTTTCATAATGAGTCAGCATGCATTACTATCATAGTCCATCAATTTGAACCTAACTATTTGCCACTTTCTTCCATGATTATTCATTTTGTGATGCTTAGGGCCTATTTGGTTAGCTGAAAAAAAAAACACTATTTTTTGTTTTCATTTTCAGTTTTTAGTGGGTCCTACCACTACAAATGATTTAGTTTTAACATTTGTATTCATTTTTCATTTTCAGTATTCTAAAAGTTGGATTTGAATACAAAAGTTTGAAAACGCATTATATATATGTCAGTGGAGTCCTTTCTTCCCTCACAAAGGGATGTGGGTCTCATTTGGGACCCATAAGTGGAGCCCACACCTCTTATGAGAGGAGAAATAATTCCTTTCACGATTATATAAAACACACTCATTGTATAGAATTATGGGGTAATTGATAGGCAAAATATACTAACATGGGCTTTTAATTAATTAGAAGCCATCTTACCATTACATTAGAGATTTGTGCAAAACTTTTGGGCCCAGACCTTGCTATCTCCTTTTGTTTACCACGACTCTCCTTGTTCTTCTCACTTAATGTCTGCAACCACATTACCGCAAAAAAATAATAATAATAAAAAGAACAAAACATCTCTTAGGGAATAATTGCTGTTGAGGGCTAAATTAAGACGATGATGAGATAGATGAAGAAAGTAGCAGTACCTTTGTTACTATCATAACCTGGTTACTCAATTGTTGAACAAACTGTAAGGCCTGTGATTTTAAAGCCGCCATTTCTGACTTTAGAGTGGAAATTTCCATCACTTTTGCTTTTAAAATGGCTATATCATGCTCTAGATGTAACATTTTCTTTTCAAGTTCATGGCTTGTTTCTTTATCTCGCCTCTCTTCCTCTGATACTAGCGTTAAACTATGCCAAGACAAATGAATTGTAAGAAATATGATATTTAAATCAAGACAATAATAACTAAGCATATTAATTTAATGTAAGAAAAATTCACTATTGTTAGACAGAATTATTCATCCTTCATTTACTAAGCAATCATATTTATAGCAAAACATATAATAACCGAATATATTCATATTGTAAAAACAAAGTCATTATAAGATATGCATAATTACCAATTTTGATAAAATACTAATTGTAAGACCCTCAAAAAAAAAAAAAAAAAAAAAGCCACTTCTCTATAACCCCCTTTAAATTTATCAACCATTTAGAATGTGAACGATGTCATTAACCTTCTAACATCCTTTTATAATTCTTAACATTACAATATTTTCCAAAAGCCAAAGATAGCCAAAAAAGTACAGCAATATCACATTCCCTATAAAAAATTCAGCAGCAAATGAACTTCAAATGAAGGATGTTAATTCTCCACTTGCCACTACAGTATAATGAACATATGAACTTAAATAACAATCCCCACACATGATCAGTAACCCAACAAAATGCCAAGAAGAAAAGCTGTACTTAACCTGTGATCCATCACAAAATGCCAAGCAGTCAAGTACCGCTTATTATAAGAATAGAAATGAAATATAGAAGAATCTAAAGCACGTAACTAACAAAACAGAACAATCAAAGAAAGTTTCAAATACACTATATTTTAGCAAAAGTAAAAACAGAGAGAAAAGGAAAAGCACACCCTTCTCCCTTTCTTTCTCTATACCAGTTTAACTCTTACTGTACACCATAAAATGGGAATACAAAATATTATGTAACCAATTACCAATCAAGGTAGTCAAAGGCAAAAGGCGACCTTAAGGCGCTAAGGTCTTGTATCACCCAAGGCATGAGATGACAAAAAGGCACTAGCTTGAGTAAAGCGAGACACCAAATTCTTAATATATTTATTATATATATAGAACTTAAATCATATGTACCTAGTGTGTTATAATATTACAATGAAGTGTTTTTCAACGTGTAGCATGAAGAAATTAGGTCTATTAAATTATTTCAAAATAGGATTAACATGGTTGAGGCTGTATTAGTTAGTTCTAACAATACATTTTACAATAAGCTTCTATATAACAATAAGTCTTACAAGACAAATTTGTAAATTAATTTAACTAACAATAGGTTTTATAACATGCCTTTTGAAATTAATAGTCTAAAAATAGGTTTCACAACAAACTTCTATAAAAATAAAAATAAATTAAAAAAAAAAACTTGAGGCTCTTGCCTTAGCGCCTTTTTCATGGCTTAAGGCAGTCGCCTTGCTCACCTAGGCTCTAAAGGCGAGTGCCTAGCTCGCCTTTGACTACACTGTTATCAATCACTTGATTCACTCCTAAAATGGTTGAGTAGATAGTGAACTTGAGAAAAAGAAAATCATGCAAAGCCATCTCAAATAAAAACCATATCCAATAAGGCAATTTCTAATCCACAACCATAAACCATATCCAATAAGGCAACTTATAATCCACATTATAAATAAATAAATAACTGATAAAATCACCCCATCCATTGATAAAACCAAGCATGCAATCAAAACCCATATCCAAAAGCTCAAATTTGAAATTTGTTATCCTAATAGATCATCTAAATTAACCCAAAATTGCAATTGAAGAACCCAAATTGAAGTTTTGTATCCCAAACAACAAGCTAGAACCAATAATAAATTTACCAATATCTGAATAGTGGATTCCAACTCAAAAAACATCAATGAATGGGATTCATATTTATTATTTAAAAGGACCAAATAATGTTGTAGATAAGCAAATATTGGCTCACATTGCTAAAAACATCCATAATCAAACCCACCAAAACAGCAATGCATTATTAAAACATACAAGACTCTGACACCCAACCCCCATTTCTGAATGGCTTACAAATTGTCTTCCAGTTTTTTATTATTCAATTGGTACAAGTGGAAGGGGGAATTAGAACCATGGTTCTCCTTATAAAGGAGACAAGGCAGTGCCACTGGCTACAAGGCTCTTGGCCACAAACTGTCTTCCAGTTGAACAAATGAAGTTTGACACCATCACCTAACCCACCCCACAAATAATCCCATTTTAATTTCTCAAGACGATGAGAAACACTTACTAGAATGGGGAATATAGATAGGTAAACTAGATAGTGTGCTCTTTATCAAGGTGATTCTGCCTCCTTCCGCTAAATAGAAATTTTCCCACCCTGCTTACCTTCTCCCCCTTTTTTTCCAAAATTGGATATGGGACTAAGGTTTTTTTTGTTATTGGTGTTGTTGAAATCATATAAAAATAAAATAAAACTACATCATTTTAGTGTCACTAATGGCATAATCTCAAACAGCAACGAACATAAGGGCCAAATTAATAGTAATTGCAAACTTAGAAGTATGAAATTGAAATTAAAAAATAAAAAATTCAAAGACCAAAATAACAATTGACCCAAACTTAGGAGGTGTAATTTGAACTTTAACCTAAATAATAATAAAAAATACCATTATTCTTTTCATATGAGAGGCAATGTCATTCACATCAATAACAATTACTTCCAAATTTGCAACTATCCTTATACAGAGGTTCATTCACGCCCCTTAATAACCTCAATCCAGAAAAAAGTGAGCAGCACCAAAAACAAAAATAATTAATGGGACATAATGACATATAACCAACCAGGTTTTTATTAGCAAACCAGAACAAATGCTCTTATTAACAAGACAACTATATGTTTGGACATAAAATGAACCACCAAATAACTGTTTTAAGCAACCTAAGGTCACAGTGACAAAGAACCACTTCTACTTCACTATTCACCAACGCTGTGTTTTCTTCAATTTTCTATTTGCTTGGAAATGATAGTTGATATTCAGAAAATAAATGCATTGATAATCTTCATTTATTATAAACCTTCTGTTAATGCATCTCAAGGCACATTAATAACCTAGAGGTTCCATGTTACGCTAGTAGGACAATGTTTTCAAGAATTTAAGGGAAACCATTCTCCATTATTTTCTAACATTTTAAACCTATATTACACGATTGACCTGAGTTCCTACCATCAAATGAATAGGAAAACAAATTCCCGAATTCATTTTCTTTCCCTTGATTATACAAGAAACAAACAAAGCCAAAGTGCAATAACAGTCCATTAGTTCCAGTACAAGAATTCCCTGTCCAGAAACAAAATTAGAAAGTAATGAACAATTGAACATATATACAACAATATCAGCTAGAGGAAGCAGAGAAAGTGTCAAATAATGTTAACTCTTAAGGATATATCATACTTTGTTGTGCATACATTTGAAATTAGTATATTATGAATTTTAACCAAACAAAAATGCTTCTTTCAACATGTCCAAAGTTTATAAGGGACCAACATCACTTGTTAAAAAGTTACTCGAACTTTACCATGACACAAACACGGTGCTGGCAGCAACCACTAAAGACTCATAAGAGGCAAGGGAAGGCTAGTTCCAACCACAAAGTATGGGTTCAGGCCAAACATTTAAATGTTCTTTTTAACCACATAACTGCAGGAAGTGTCATGATGCTTGTTATGGGATTATCTCAATGATATAACTTAAATATAGTATGCAAGGTCCTCTCATAATGACCATCAGGAATACCTCAAATCATATGTCAATTTCTAATACTGTTTTCTGTATATGATTTTTTTTTTTTTTTTTTGATAAAGTAATAAAAATAAATAAATCAGAAAAAAGAGTCATTCGAGAATACAGGAAGTATACTGGGCATTTTGTACATGACATATTGTTTTGCATCAATGTAAATTCATTAAACAGAAATAGTAAAACACTTTTTTAGATTGAATGCAAAACAACATGTCATGAATGAAACTCAGTATCAGAAGGCAATGACAGACATATAAGAAAAATCATAGCAAGCCTAATGAAACGGAACGAGTAAAACACATTTTCAGCATATAAAAAAATATAATAACATCAGTCTTTCATTCATATTTATGAAAGATTATTGCTGAAGTGTTTTGAGTGGGTTTTGTGGAAACAAAGCTCTATAATGACTACAAGTTTGAGAATTTTTTTAATGTTAAATGTCACTTAAATTCCAAAAACAAAATTTATGGTGTTAATATCAAGGATTTTCACCATATTAGCTTGGTTGGAAATGTCTATATGCTCATGGCAAAGGTGTTGGCTAATCTCTTTACCTAATCCAAAAAAAAAAAACAAAAACAAGAACAAAAACAAAAAAGGTGTTGGCTAATCACTTAAATGAACAAAAGGTGTCTTGTGTTAGACCCAAATGCTTTCAATAAAGTTTGAAAATTCCCTTATTTGGTGTTTATTTCCAATAACTGTCTTTGAAAGCAAACTTGATGGCAATGCTTTTAGAGTAATATGTAGGCTATACACTGAAATGAGATGTGATTATGTTAACTAGGGCTATTTCATATATCTGTTAGACAGACTCAAATTTGGTGAAAGTAGGAAGTGGGTTTGGATTTGTATTTGGACAATTCAGTTTTCTATAATGGTATATAGAACCACAATTTTCTTTTCTAATAGTTCAAGAGGACTGAGACAATGAGGCCCTTTCTCCATGCTTCTTTTAATTTTGGTTATGGGAGTCAATGATATGATGTACGCAAGGCTGTGGAGGGTGGGAACTTGGCTGCATTTCAAATTGAAGGAGAAAGTGAAGGGTTTATGGAAAGCTCTCCTCTTTTGTTTGCTCATGATACAATATTATTTGTGACGTAAATGCTGATCAACTTGGCTATATCTGATGTTTTCCTTCTCTGTTTGGAAGCAGTCTCAAAATTAAGGGTTAACCTACGTAGAACAGAGCTTGAACCAACAGGATAAGCGGAGTGTGTAATGAAGCTAGGCTTAGTTTTGGGTTTTAGGGTGGTGACTCTACCTACAGTATATTTGGGATTACTCCAGGTTTGTCCTTTATGACACAACCAGTTGGGAAAGCAATCATCGAAAAGGTAGACAAGAAACTAGCAATTTGGAAGAAGAAATATTTATCAAAAGGAAGAATGATCACTCTTATCAGAAGTACATTTATCTACACCACCAATGTGGGTAAATAATCTTTTCCATATCAGCACATAACCAAAAATAAATAAATGCAGTGCTGAAGATAATTCTATATCATCTATTCAGCTAAACAAAACAGTACTTATTTTTGGCAAACCCCATATTTATTACGTTTTACAACAAACCTTGGGGTTGCCACTAGGGTCATGCCAATGCAACTCCCATGCTCCATACTCTGTGATACATTTAACCAATTAAAACCATAACAAAATGTCATGACTCTACCTGCAGTTACATGGTTCTAAAAACTTTTAAATGTTTGGTCTCATCTCTTTATATTTTTATAGTTTCATCGTATACTTTGTTGAATGTACAATGATGCAAAATAACAGGTCATGTACAAAACACAAAATCAGAAGGCAACGGCTGATCATCTCAGAAAAATCTAAGCAAGTCTAATGAAACAGGAAGTGTAAAACACATTTTGATATTGAATATGGATTAGTTGTGACAAGTTCAGCGTATAGAAAAAGATAATAACATCAGTATTTCATTTATATTTACTGCTTCCAGCTTGCAAATGTTTAAGCTCATCATCAATGACAACCACAAAATTGCATTTAACAGTTCTGACCACTCTTTATAGCAAGTCAATAAGAGATTAAGATCCAAAAGCAGTATATTAAGATCTGAAGATGTTTACTTACATCCACACAACATTTTCTAGCATATGCAAGAATAAGATAGAACTGAGGAAAGTAAATGCTGAAATTTTGAGTTGAATCAAGCTTATTATACCTGCTCACTCTCCTTTTGGGAACTTTGTCATTCGGTTTGTCGAGTAAGACTAGATTCTCCATATAATTATCAACCCAAATTTTGAATCCCCTCCTACAAATTCCCAAATTCTTAACTTGTCTGCTCTTAGTATATTTCCTCTTCCTGCTCACTCTCCTTTTGGGAACTTTGTCATTCGGTTTGTCGAGTAAGACTAGATTCTCCATATAATTATCAACCCAAATTTTGAATCCCCTCCTACAAATTCCCAAATTCTTAACTTGTCTGCTCTTAGGATCATATGAAGAGATCTCAGAGTTAATTGGTGTTATTGTCTCCACTAATATGTTACCATTCTTCAGAAGACCTAAAAGAAGTCCTCCATTGCAATCAACAGTGAACTGTTTAGTCCAAGAATCAACAACACCATACTCTTTCATCACCCAAATGGAACAGCACTTCATATTGTTCTCAAGAGTATCATGACATAAAAGAGAAAGCAATCCCCCAATTACTGAGGTACGAACATAATCACTCGTACTGAATGCACCATTTGGCATAGATATCGCGCGAAAAACCTCATCACCCAAGTCAAATGACAAAACTAGCGGACACGACTTATTGTCCATATCCTTCACTAAAAAATGGACAGCCCCATTTACAGAAGTTGCTGGCTCCCACACAACAAAACTAAACCCGGGTAACAAAGAGTTGCCAGCCCTTGTTATTCTCCAAGAGCCCTCATTAAGAGAGTAAATCTCAACCACAGGTATTTTGGCTGCTTCAGACGTTTTAGTTCCATCTTGAAATACAATCCTCACCACCTTATAATCATTATTCCGCGGATCAAACCCGAATGCATTACGACTCGATGTCTTGACAGTAATGCAGGGTTTTGGAAGGGTTATATATTTTCTAATAGAGGGATTCCAAAGAATATAGCGCTCTTGTTCATATAGACTGAACAATCCATTCACGGAACCGATTAAATTAAAATGGAATAAAAATTGACACGTTAGTGGGAAATCAATGTGTTGAATTTGATCAGATGAGGAGTCAATGGTATCGTCAATTAATTTGTAGTACTCTAAATAGGGAACCAGTTTATCAACGCGTTGCCTAAAAATTAATTTGTTGAAGGAAAGTGAAAGTGATCGAGTGAGATGGGAATTGATGAAGGCAGAGGATGTGATTAGAGATTTCCATGATTTAGAAACGCACCTGAATCGAATTAGGGATTTGACGGGGAGTGTTTGCAAAATTTCCAGAACCACTTCCTCCGGGAGATAGTCTGACATTCCTAACCCTAACCCAATTTCAAGCTTTTTCTGAAATTTTCGATTTCAATTTCAAGTTAATTTCGTTTTTGCATTGTCCTGCTTTGTTATAATCAAACAAATTAGCGCCAAGATTTTTAACTTTTATCTCAAAAATTGGGGGCAAGACTCCCGCCATTGAAAGTTGAAAACCCTCTACCGTACACAGTTATTTATTTTATTTTATTTTTATATCCCCATCTATGCATCATTTATACTATTTAGAGTGTGTATAGATACTATTTATTTTGCTGAAATTAAAAAAAAATATTGCTGAAAGTATTGTACATAAAGGTAAAAATTAGTTGAAATAAGCTATGAATAATGTCAAAAAGTGCAGTGGAGCTTATGAATAATAGCAAAAATAAGTTGAATAGTGAAATAATTTTAATTTTTAATCTTAACTCAAACGCACACTTAGGGCCCGTTTGGATAGAGTTTATTGTTGAAAACTGAAAACTGAAAACACTGTAGCAAAATAATTTTTAAATGTTTGAATAGTACCGCGGGACCCATTTTTAATGAAAAAGTGGCTGAAAAGTAAAATTTGTGGGTCCGTGAACAGTGCACGAATGCACTGTTCACGGAAGACTTGGTCAACAAGTGCGGCTGGGAAGGAAAAAAAAAAAAAAAAAAACTGGATTCTGGACGCTGGACGCAGCCTCTGAATCCAAACACACACTTAGCGTGCTCTTGGCTCTAGCTGAAAAATGTTGTTTATTTTTGCTACTATTTATGAGCCCTACTACACTCTTTGATACTATTTGTGAATTTCATTGAATTATTTTAATTAACTTTTACATTTATCTACAGTACTTTCAGCAAATTAATTTCAGTTTCAACAAAATATGTGAATCTTAAACAAACTTTTAGTATGTACTCACCCTGAATAAATTAGAGTAAGATAAACCGAATGAATCAAAATGGATTAAGTTCAACTGAACTGGACCAAATTGGACAGAATTGAACCAAATTGGAGTAATGAATTGTATTGGACCAAATTGGACTGAAATGGGTATGTTATCTTTATTCTTGAAGCTGATGAAAATGACATGTGTTTCTATAAGTAAGAGTGGAATTGGGCTCTTCAACCTTGTCTTGAAAACTACATATATATATATATATATATAATATATATATATATATTATATATATATATATATATATATAGTACTTTTAACAAAAAAAATTCAATTTCAACAAAATAAGTGAATCTCAAACACATGTATCCCTTGGCCATCACAAGGAATACATGTGTTACTGTATGCTCACTAAACTGTCTTAATTGGTTTTTGAAATATAAAATTGATTAAACTTGTTTAGTGTGTGTGTGTGTGTGTTTTGGATCTATGAATGCTTTGCATTTTCTTGTTGGAAGATGTTTTTGAAAGCTTAAAATGTTGTTTGGATCTTTGGTTGACTAGCTTGCTTGATTGCATTCATTTTTGTGTTTTTTTATTGCATTTATTTTTGTGTTTTTCCTCTCTTTGAAAACCTGTTTTTATCAAGCTCGATAGCTTCTCGACAGATCTTGACAGATTACTATCTATTGAGACCCTTGGACTTCTTTTCTTAACAGATCTTAATGCATTTTTAATCCATTGAAGCTTTATGGAATTTGTCTCGATAGCTTCTCGACAGATTCTTGATCCATCGAGAAAGGTTCTACCTGGCTGATAGCTTCTCAATAGCTGTTCAATCCATTGAGGCACTTTTGTCGTCGACAGATTCTCGACAGCACCTCAACAAATTTATCTGTCGATAATTAGTGATCAATAGAATCTCAATAGATCCTCGATCTACCGAGACATGTTTTCCTTAAACAGCTTCAGCGCGAAATTTGTTTCATTTCTCTCATTTTCTCTTCGACGAAAACATTTCTTTTTCTCTCCTAAACTCTTTTCCCTTAACCCCTTCATCTTCCCCATTTGGATTTCGGCCTAAACCTTGCATTTTGCCTCTGGTATGCTTCTTTAATCTCTATTTCTTTATGCATTTCACACATTTAGACCTAGGTTTTAGGTTTTCTTGAAATTTTTGGGGTTTTTGAAAATCTTTGAGTATTTTGTGAAATTTTTGGGTTGGGTTTTGCTTATATAATGTCATATGCTCATGCATTGCATTACATTTGCATTTTCACAATATTTCATGCATTATAGATGTGTGTTTATACGTTGAAACTTGTGTGCTGTTAGGATTGGATTGAGTTGAACCCATGATGCAATTTTCTTTGCATGTCACATGCTCATGCATACGTACCTTTTCATTTCCATTTTTTGGTACTTTTTGTTGATGGTGCTTTTCTGTCTATCTGTCTGTCTCTCTCTCTTGAATAGTTTTCTCATAGCACCCAAGCACAAATCTGCTTCGTCCCGGAACTCTCTTCATTCCGGGGCATCTTCTTTTGATCCTACTCCTCTTCACGTTCGGTTCCATGATAAGAAGGCCTAAAAGGACTTCTCTGAGAACTTCTCTAGACGTGCTGTTCATTCGAAGCGCCGTGTGATTCTATCAGATTTTTTCGATACTACTTTACCCACTGTCATTCACAGTAGGGGATGGGAGTCTCTATGTGAGGTACCCGTGAGTTGTCCCATCGTGATCATTTAGGAGGTCTACTCCAACATGTATGGTTTCGATACCTCTATATCTCAATTTGCTACACGCATTCGAGGTACACGTATCGTAGTCACCGCGGAGATCGTTTTCGAGATACTACACGTTCTGAGGTTATCACATCCTAATTACCCTTCGTCCATATTTGAGGATTGTTTCCAAAGACGAACTTCTATCTCTCTTTTGTGAGACACCTTCATGGGGTGATTGTCAAAACGCCTCATGCTCGGGCTTTGCAAAAGGTCCGAGGTTTCTTAATATGGTGATAACATTTGTTCTCCATTCCTTGTCTCACTATAACTCCATTACAAAGCGTCGTTCTCAGTTTTTGCTTTCCCTCATTGAGGACCTTACTATAGACTTTTCTTCTCATTTCATTCTCTCCCTTATAGATGTCTATAAGGATATAACGACCCATGATAAGTTTATCTTTCCTTTTGCTATCACGAGGATCATCCACCATTTCTCTGCTCCTTATCCTGAGTCTTCTCACTTCACTGTCATGGGTGCCATCAACGTGGTGTCTGTTCAATGGAATGAGGCCCAACTTCAACTGAAGTGGTCACGGACCGAGACAGTGACTCCTCCAGCCCATTCCAATCCATCCACCTCTACTCCTTCTTCTTCTTCTACGGGTGGTGTGACACTTGAGGCCATCATGGCGCAACTTGAGAGCATGGATCCTCGCCTTGATCCACTTACTACTAAGTTGTATCACGTGAACACCCCTGTTATTCGTATTGCATGACGACAAGCTTGCATTGGTGGCTTCACCGCATCTCCATCTCCCTCTCCACCTTTACAGGCTTCAGAGGACGAGGATGATGATGATGGTTCCAATGATGATGATGATGAGGAGGATGAGGATGCTGGCTATTCCGGTGATGAGCAGATGAAAACTTCTCAATGACTTGCCCTTTGTCATTCGTGACAAAAAGGGGGAGTAGTTTTGGAATGAGAGTAGTCATGTACTTAGGGGGAGAGTTAGCATAGGACTTTTTGATAGAGAGAATGTTTTATTTTTTTGAGGGATGTATTGAGGATTTATGTATCTTTTCTTTTCTTTCTTTTTATATACATTATCTTTTTGTACATCAGTCTTGTGACCATTTAGTGATAGCAAACATTATACTTACATATCTTTTATATATATGATGATGTTGTTATCATTTCACCGATCTCTTCATATGTTGTTTCTTTTCTCTCTTTATACACATGTTTCTTATTATGTATGCAATCTTATATTTCTGTTTCACATTAAGATGTCTTGATGAGTTTTGTTTAAAGTGTTTCAGAAAGATAGGTTGTCAAAATCTATATTGCCATGAACTCTCTTTCAAGAGTTTGTGTTAGGATTAGATTTTATTGTATTTAACAAGTGATTATGAGGTTAGTGATTTATGACTTCTCTCATACTTCATTTGTTTGTTATGGTTTTATCACGGATTGCCAAAGAGGGAGATTGTTAGGACATATGTGGAACTTGTTAGAACATATATCATGTAGAATTAGCTAATATTTTTACAAAACGCACTTTACTTGTAATTGGATAGATCTAGGATGTGTTTAATACTTCAAGGAACAAGAGTTCAAGTCCAGTATTGAAGCCATGCAAATTTTTCCAAGAAACAAGTGAAGGAATACTGTTCATTAAAGGTTGACAGATAGCTCGACAGATGTATCTATCGAGATTTAATGTTTAATTCTCGACAGCTCTCAACAAAAGCTATATCTATCGAGAATTACGAAATTTAGATTTTCAGATCTGTTTTTCACGTATATACAAGCTATATGTGTAGGGTTTCTTTTCTCACAACCCTAAACATGTATAAAGATTATTTTAAGAGCTGTAAAAGGTGATGCAACTTGATGGAAAGTGATCATTCACTAAAATTGTGACCGGAGACAATTGCCCTAGTTCATCTTCTTTGTAGAAGCTACTGCATTTGTGCGCTAAGGGTTTTGTAACCAATGAGCTTCTTGATCTTCATCATTTGGATGAACTGAAGAGCTTTTTAGCCAATATCTTTCTCAAGTTGATGTGTTAGTCATGTACTGGGATCCGTGCATCAATTGATTAGTCACATACTTGGAGTCGTGCATTGAAAGTAGAGATTGTCACTACATTGCAAGTCCAATTGTGTATTAGGGTAAGGGTTTAACTGTAAATTGGTATTAGGTACTGGAATTCCTTTTACTTGTAACTGCTTGCTTTGATAATAGTAAATTCTCGGGAGTAGTAACCTTAAATTCACCTGGTGGGGTTTTGCCTTGGTGGTTTTCCCCATTCGTAAACAAATCACCTGTATCAAATTTTTTCTCCGTTACATTTAACTTAGTTGGTGATTTGTTTGTGCTATCACACTTATTGCATGTAATTGAATCTAATTAATTGATTAATTTACCAAAATGGTCAATACATTATTGGCCTCTCATTAACCAAATCCAAGGGCATCTTCCTTTGGGCATATGTATCACTTTACCAAATTTAGAAACATTTACCATCGGCAACAACCAGATTATTGGATCTATACCTATTTCAATATCTAGTGCCTCGAATTTACATATACTAAATTTGGCCAGGAATAAACTAACTGGAAAAGTTCATTCTTTAGAGAAGCTAAATAGAGTAAGGTTGTTTTCCATTGCTGAAAACCAGATTGGAAATGGAGGAGCAAATGACTTGAGTTTTCTCTGTTCTTTGTCAAATGCTACCAACCTAAGTGATTTGGAGATAAATACCAACAACTTTGGGGGGGAGTTGCCTAAATGTATTGGCAACATCTCAACCACTCTTACCTTTTCTATTTGAATGATAATAAAATTTCTGGAAATATTCCTAGAGTGATAGGGAATCTGATCAACCTGGAGTATATAGAAATGTGGAACAATAAATTTTCAGGTAACATCTCCTCTATACTTGGAAACCTTCAGAAATTACAATTTTTGGATTTATCTCAAAACAATTGCATTGGGAACATTCCATCCTCTCTTGGAAATTTAACAAATTTGTTGGAGTTGTATTTGGGAGACAATGATCTTCAGTGAAGCATCCCTTCAAGTCTAAGTCAATGCCAAATTTTGATAACTTTTCATCTTCCCTAAAACAATCTTAGCAGTATTATATCCTCGCAAGTTATTGGTTTCTCATTTTCACCAAATAGCCTTGACTTGTCTAGAAACCAATTCACTGGTGTCCTTCCCATGGAAATAGGAAATTTGAAAATTTTAGAACATTTGGATATTTCTGAAAACTTGTTGTTTGGTGAAATTCCTGCAACTCTTAAAAGTTGTGTAAAGCTAGAATTTCTAGCCATGAGAAGAAATTTCTTGCAAGGGGATGTTCCTTCATCTTTGGAGTCGTTAAGAGGCCTTACACATTTTGACCTTTCTGACAATAATTTTTTTGGAAAGATTCCAAAATATTTGGAGACCTTTGATTTCTTGCAATTATTAAATCTATCATACAACCATTTTGATGGTGAGGTACCAACAAATGGGGTTTTCAAGAATGCAAGCGCAATTTTGCTTAAGGGAAATGATGAGCTTTGTGAGGGCATACCAAAGCTTCAACTTCCTAAATGCAAAAACAAAAAATTTGAAAATAGAAAGTTGACTCTTACATTGAAGTTAATAATAATTTCTATACTCTTCGGGCTTAATTATTGGAGCAAATTTGGTCTTATCATTTAAATTTCTTAGTTCTTAGGAGAAAAAAGGAAAGAAAATACTTCAAGTGATTCAATAAATTTGCTTGTGAATGTATCTTACCAAAGTCTCTTAAATGCAATTGGTGGATTCTCTTCTGCTAATTTATTTGGTGTGGGTAGTTTTGGGTTAGTGTATAAAGGTATTCTTGATTAGTATAAGCATACTGTTGCTATCAAGGTAATGAACTTAGGGTGTCATGGAGCTTCCGAAAGTTTCAAAGCTAAGTGTGAGGCTCTAAGAAACATTTGATACCGAAATCTTGTAAAGGTGCTCACAGCATGTTCAAGTATTGGCTATCAAGGTCACGATTTTAAGGCATTGGCATACAAGTTCTTAGAAAATGGCAATCTAGATGAGTGGTTACATCCAACTCCAAGAAGAAATGAGGCTCTTGTGAAACAAAGGAAGCTAAGTCTTCTTCAAAGATTGAATATTGCCACTGATATTGCTAGTGCATTGGATTATCTTCATAATCATTGTGGCACACCAATTGTTCATTGTGACCTCAAGCCTAGTAATGTTCTTCCTGATAAGGAAATGATTGGACATGTAAGTGACTTTGGCTTGGCAAGATTCCTTCATGATATCATCCACAATTCTTCTACTAATCAATCAAGCTCCATTAGGGTTAAAGGAACTGTTGGTTATACTCCTCCAGGTAAATATAATTTACATTTATAAAATTTAATTGCTTTTCTTTTTCCTATATTTTCTACCATAAAAGATATAAAGCATTATAACAAATTTTCTAGATATCCTTTTTTTTCTTGATTTTTATTTTATGCCATTGAAAAAGTGTGTGTGTGTGTGTGTACTGCAATATAGGTTATGTGCACTTGTAGAGTATGGTATGGGAAACGTGGTATTAATATATGATGATGTTTATAGTTACGGTTTATTATTATACAAGATGTTCACTAGAAAAGGCCCATCAATGACATTTTCCATGATAGCTTAAATCTTCGTGACTATGTCAAAGTAAATCTCCCAGAAAGAATAATTGACATTATAGTTCCTATTCTTCTCCCAAAAAGACAAGAGGGTAAAAGAAGGATGAATGACACTTGCAATGAGAATCAAAATGGGAGTCTCAAAATTCAAGAATGCTTGACTTTGATACTTGGAATTGGAATTGCTTGTTCCAAAGAATGTCCAAGAAAAAGAATGAACATCAGTGTTGTTGTATTCAAGTTGCATTCAATTCGGCAAAGCCTTCTTAGAATTGTATACACAGACAATGAGTTCAAGTGACAGGTAATTTTCCTTTTTTAATTTTTAATCTTTGGTAGATATAATTCAGTAAAGGTCAGTCCAAATTTAATAAGGAAGAGGGAATCATCTTGCGATTAGAAAGCCACAGGCCTTCATGTTAATATTTTTGTTAATCTATCAAAACTGAGAAGATTGGAGCCACTTGCAATTTAAGAAGCTCATCCTACTATACATAGGATTGGAAATGAGCCCTGTAGGGATAAAGGGTCCATAAGTGTATATTGGGTCATGGGCCCTATTCGAGGACGTCTATTAGTCCGAGGACTAGGAGGTAGCAGGGAGGAAGTATAAATTAGAGCATCACGGACAGTCTTTTAATGGAAAGACTTGGGAAAGTAGTTTGAGGAGGAATGCCTCCTCGGCTAAATAAGGCAGAGGTCAGAGGGATTGGTCTACCCTTAAGGGCAACATTTCGAAGGGTTCTATTGATAAGGATAAATATTAGGGAAGCTAAGTACAGAAGGAAGCTAAGAAATATCTAAGGGAAAGCTACTACCACCACATTGAATGCTCTGCAACTAACCCTCTGGTCGCATTAATGTATAGGTGATGCCTGAACAGTGGTAAGTAGCCTTACAACTATTTCCAAAGACTTCAGGAATGTGCTGATGGAACAAGAATCAAAGCCAATAGCTTGACCTACACGTGGAGGGTGGAGATGAGGAAAAAAGGGATATATATGGGTGAGGAAGTCCCCTTACGGGGGAGGATCGAAAAAGAGAGGAAAAAAATACTATAGCATGAGGAACAGGACTTGTAATCAAAATCAAAAGAAGCATATATATGATTTAGTCTTCTCGGACTATGCCAAGGATGATTTACTTCATGCAAAACAATCATATTCTTGTTTTTTTTTCATCTGGGCTCACTATAGTTATCTTCTTATTCATTAAAGCCTAGTTTTTCAGCCCACTCTTTACAAATTCATTGTATTGGGATCTTTGGGCCTAAATCTTTTTTCCTTTAGGCTTGGGAACCAAATCAAGTCCTTACAATTGACGCCGTTTGTGGGAAATACTTGAGCTTTAGTGAAAACAACACTGAATCATGGTGGGCTCAGGGCTAAATCGAGAGGAGTTTGTTGGGTGCCAGCATCAAGATCAGTTTCTCAATCTTGGGCAAAGGAGGGACTGGGAAGTTAGTGTCCATACCACACATACCAATAGAAGCCAGTCTAGGAGTGGGAGCCACGTCTTTCATGAGGCAACTACCAGAAACATGCAATTGGAGATTGATCGTTTAAGAAGAAGGTTGCGCCAAGAGTGGCATAGAGGAACTCCTTCAAGTTCTAACCATTCTTTTGATGATGATAATGATCATAGCTACCGGCACAGGTCAAGGACTCCTCCTAGTGAATCTTTCTCCTATGGCGAGGAGGATCATGATAGGTGGGGGGCAGAAGTCCGTCACGAAAAGGCTTGGGCAACAATGCCATGAGTAAGGCTCTGAATCAGATCTCCAAGTCACCTTTTACCCAGAGAATTGAAGGAGCGAGGCTTCCCCGTTGGTTTACTCAGCTAATGTTTACCATATACAATGGTAGAACGGAGCCTATGGAGCACGGAAGCCATTTCAACCAAAGAATGACCGTTCATTCTAAGAACGAGACTTTAATGTGCAAGGTCTTTCCATCTAGTTTAGGGCCTGTGTCGATGAAATGGTTTAATGGCTTGAAGGAGGGATCTATTCACTCTTTTAAGGAGCTTACGAGGGCTTTTGGTTCTTGGTTTGTAACTTGTAGTAGGGTTCCTCGGCCTTTGGACTCCTTGCTGTCTATGGCCATACAAGAGGGAGAAACCTTAAAGACATACTCTAACTGATACTGAGAGATGTTTAATGAAATTGATGAGGATTTCAATGACGTAACTGTTAGAACGTTTAAGGTTGGCCTACCTACTAAGCACGGTTTGAGGAAATCGTTGACAGGAAAACCAGTTAGTAATGTGTGTCAGCTGATGGACCGCATTGATAAGTATAAACGAGTCGAAGAGGACCAACAACTAGGTAAAGGCAAGACTACGGTGGTCCCTCAAGATAGGAGGGACTTCAAGTTGGACAAGTATAATAGTAATCGTCATCGGCGGGATTTTTTTGAGCAATCCGGGGCTGCTGCTGCTCAAGTGGCTAACACAATGTTCTAAGAACTAGTACATCAAATCTTAGAAAAAATTAAGAATGAGCCATATTTTCAATGACCAAATAAGATGGGAGAAGACCCCACAAGGCGCAACCAAAGCCTTCATTACCAGTACCACTAGGAGCGAAGGCATACAACAGAGGACTATAGAACTTTGTGGAATCACTTGGAGCAACTAGTCCAAGGTGGCAAGTTAAAGCAATTTTTGTATCACCCCAATAGACATAGAGGCCAGGCAGGGTCAGAATCTTAGAAAGACGCTTCTTCAAAACCACCTCTGGGTACAATCAATGTTATTCTTGCCACCCCGGGAAGGACTGGTTCTCACTTCTTTAGGATACTATCCATAGCTCAGCCACTTACAGAGGACTTCTCCCGTGAGCTGGAGAGGAGGTAGATGAAGGTCCAACCAGCGCTGTGTTTCTCTGATGAGGACAAGGTTGGTACCTTGCAGTCGCACAATGATGCACTGGTGGTTACCCTTAGGATAAGGGGGTATGATGTGAAGCGATTGTTGGCTGACCAAGGCAATGAGGCAGAGATTATGTACCCTGATTTGTATAAGGGGCTAAAGCTGAAACCAGGGGATTTGACCGATTATGATTCACCCTTGGTAGGTTTTGATGGGAAGGTGGTTATACCAAAGGGCCAGATTAAACTACCAGTCCAAGTAGGGTCAGAGGTAGTAGAGGTGAACTTCATTGTAGTGAATGCTTACTCTCCTTACACTGCCATCGTGGCAAGACCTTAGCTACATCCATAGGAGTTGTCTCCTCCACTTTACATTTGAAGGTGAAATATCCAGCTGGTGAGCAGGTTGAAGAATTAATTGGGAGCCAATCTATAGCTAGGCAGTGTTTAGTCTCTGCTATTAGGCATCAGGCTGAATGTGAGCCCTTGGCCTCTATCGAGCTAGGCTTATAGCAATCAAGGAAGCTAGTGTTATTTATAGATATAGGGGTGAAGTGTGAGGAATTAGAAAAGGTTGTTATAGGTGATGATGGGGAGAAGTTCTTCCAGGTCGGAGCACAGCTGCCTCCTCGGGAGAAGGAAGAACTGGTGGCATTTCTTAGAAAGAATATTGATGTGTTTGCATGGAGTGCTTACGAGGCTCCTTGAGTAAGCCCGAATTTCATTTGCCACCATTTAAATGTCAACCCGGTGACCATCCCTAGAAAGCAACCACCTCGACGCTTGTCTAAGGAGCATTCTGATGCTATCAAGGATGAGGTGATCAAGTTTAAGCAGGCTGAGGCTATTAAAAATGTTTTTTACCCCGATTGGCTGGCCAACACAGTGATAGTAAAGAAAAAGAATGGAAAATAGCGAGTGTGTGTAGATTTCACAGATTTGAACAAGGCTTGCCCCCAAGGACCCCTTTCCCATGCCTCGTATAGATCAATTGGTAGATGCCACTGTAGGCCATCCTCGAATGAGCTTTTTAGATGCTTTCCAAGGATACCATCAAATACCCTTAGCTTTGGATGATTAAGAGAAAACAGCTTTTGCTACTCTTACTGGAAATTACCATTACAAGGTGATGCCCTTTAGTGTGAAGAACACCGGATCCACCTATTAGAGGATGATGACTAGGATGTTTGACCCACAGCTAGAAAAAAATATTGAGATCTATATAGATGATATGGTGGTAAAGAGCAAGTTAGAATCCGAGCACATTGGTGACTTCAGAAACATCTTTGGAATATTGAGGAAACACAAGTTGCGCCTTAATGCCTCTAAATGTTCTTTCGGTGTTGGTTCAGGAAATTTTTTGGGATACATGGTTACTTAACGTGGAATTGAGGTCAATCTTGATCAGATTAGAGTGATCAATAGTTTACAGCCACCTTGGAACCCTAAGGAGTTCCAAAGATTAACAGGGATGACTGCTACCTTGAACCGATTTATCTCTCGGTCAGCCAAAAGGTGCGGACCTTTCTTCCAATTGTTGAATAGATGGAAGGGATCTAAGTGGACCGAGGAGTGCGCCCTGGCCTTTTAATAGTTGAAGGAATACCTTTCTCAGCCACCCATCATGTCCAAGCCCAAGGAGGACAAGGTCCTGTTTACTTACATTGCTGTAGCTCTCCATGCAATTAGCCTAGTACTGATATGGGTTGATGATGGGGTTCAGAGGCCAGTCTCTTATGTAAGCAAGTCCCTACATGAAGCAGAGGTCCGATATCTACCACTTGAAAAGACCATATTAGCAGTAGTGCATGCAACACGTAAGCTCCCCCATTACTTCTAAGCTCACATGGTGGTGGTATTGACTCAACTTCCTCTTCAATCCCTACTTCGGAGTGCCGATTACATGGGGAGGATTGCTAAGTGGGGTACAATTCTAGGGGCCTTTGATATCAAGTATATGCTTCTCACCTCTATTAAAGGCCAAGTACTTGCCGACCTGGTGGCCGAGTTTGCTAAACCTTCTACAGAAGAAGAAGGGGAGAAGTAGAACATGGTTGAAAAATCAGTTGGAGTGATCTCTTTACAAGAACCTTTATTTTGGAGGGTATATGTTAATGGTGCTGCCAACCAAAGAGGATCCGGCGTGGGGTTGGTTATAGTATCTCCTGAAGGGATTTTTATTAAGATATCCTTGAGGTTAGGTTTCTCGGCCACGAATAACAAGGCTGAGTATGAGGCCTTGCTAGTGGGAATGACTATGGTTCAGAAGATGGAAGGAAAGTTAGAAGTGTTTTTAGATTCTAGGTTAGTTGTTGGACAGGTAGGGGTGAATTAGAAGCTAGGGATCCAAGGATGCAAGAGTACTTGAGTCAGGTCAGACATTTACGATCAGGGTTCAAGTCTTTCATCTTACAACAAATCCCTAGAAGCAGAAATACTCATGCGGATTCTCTTGCCATGCTTGCAACCTCCTCGGCTCAAAGTTTGCCTCAAGCCATCCTAGTTGAAGATTTATGTAAACCTGCCAAGGTAAGGAAAGATGTGGTTCAGGTTCATCAAATTAGGGTGGGACCTAGTTGGATGGACCCAATTGTTATGTACCTCAAGGATGACATCTTGCCCGAGGAGAAAGGAGAGGCTGATGAGGTGCGAAGAAAAGCTCCTCGTTTTTGGTTGTTCGAGGATAAAAAATTGTATAAGCGCTCTTTCTCTGAACTGTACTTGCTATGTATACATCCCGAGGCAGTAGAACCCCTTCTGGAAGAGCTGCACGAAGGGATTTGTGGGATTCATATAGGTGGCAGATCTCTATCTTACAGGGCCCTCACTCAAGGATACTAGTGGCCAGGTATACAAAAGGAAGCGCAAGAGTATGTGAAGAAGTGTGACCAGTGCTAGAGATTTGCCCCAAACATATATCAGCCTGGGGGAGTCCTTAACCCTCTTTCTAGTCTCTAGCCTTTCGCTCAATGGGGCTTAGATATTGTAGGACCTTTTCCTAAAGCAGCTGGAAACAGGAAATGGCTTTTGGTTGGCACTGACTACTTCACCAAATGGGTTGAAGCTGAGCCCCTCAGAGACATAGATGCTAAGAGATTCATGTGGAAAAATATTGTCACTCGGTTTGGGATTCCCCACACCCTTATCTCGGATAATGGGCTTCACTTTGATAGCAAGGCTTTCAAGAGGTACTGTTGCGAAATGGGCATTAAGAACAGATATTCAACTCCAGCTTACCCCCAGGGAAATGAGCAGGACGAGGCTGTGAACAAAGTTATAGTCAATAGACTCAAAAGGAGGTTAGACAATGCCAAGGGAAAATGGGTGGAAAAACTACCCAACGTTCTCTGGACATATAAAACTACCCATTGTAAGTCCACAAGCGAGACTCCTTTCTCTCTAACTTATGGGGCTGAGGCTGTAATCCCTCTGGAGACTAGATTCCTAACACTGAGAACATGTTTGTTTACTCCAGACAGCAATGAGGGGTTACTAGAGAAGAGCTTGGATTTAATTGAAGAGCGAAGAGAAAATGTCATGGTTCAATTGGCATATTATCAACAAAAGCTTAAGTAAGGGTATGACTTAAATGTGAAGTTAAGACCATTAGCCCCTGGAAATTTGGTATTGCAGAAGATTTTGGGTGCTGCAAAGAACCCAGCATAGGGAAAGTTAGGACCCAATTGGGAAGGGTCATACCATATCACCTTGGTAGCTAGGATAGGAGCGTATTTCTTGAAAGATCTAGACGAAAAAATTATATCACGCATCTAGAATGTAAATAACCTGCGAAGGTATTTCTATTAATAAAAGGTATTTCTGCCATGTTTTATTTATGACATTATTTGTTGTACTCATTGTTTATTTAAGTGTTAAACAGAACCTTGGTCATGCTTGGCTCCTCAGACCACATACCTTAGGTAAATTAATACTTCTTATCATTTCTCTAAGTGTTAAATAGAACCTTGGTCATGTCTGGCTCCTCGGACCACATACCTTGGGCAAATTAATACTTCTTATCATTTCTCTAAGTGTTAAACAGAACCTTGGTCATGTTTGGCTCCTCGGTCCACATACCTTGGGTAAATTAATACTTCTTATCATTTCTCTAAGTGTTAAACAGAATCTTGATTATGTCTGGCTCCTCGGACCATATATTTCTCTAAGTGTTAAACAGAACATTGGTCATGCCTGGCTTCTCGGACCACATACCTTGGGTAAATTAATACTTCTTTTTATTTCTCTAAGTGTTAAACAGAATCTTGGTCATGCTTGGCTCCTCGGACCACATACCTTGGGTAAATTAATACTTCTTATCATTTCTCTAAGTGTTAAACAGAACCTTGGTCATGCCTAGCTCCTCGGACCACATACTTTGGGTAAATTAATACTTCTTTTTATTTCTCTAAGTGTTAAACGGAACCTCAGCCATGTCAGGTTTCTTGAACCACAGGCGTTGAGGGAATTAGTAATTAGCCCAGCTATGATGGATAAGCCAAGCATTTGCAAGTAATTAGTCTAATTATGCCACACATGAGCATCACTTAAAGCATTTGTGAGTGTATCCATGATCAGATCATGAGCTGGGAGTCCTCTGCAATTCCTTAAATCTGCTGGTAAGGGGTAGGATATGTAAAACTATGGATGGTACGTAGGGTCCTTTAAGTGGGCTATGTTTAAGGTATGGTTTTAAAGTTAATAGTCTATTTTGTTAAGATTATGAGCCTGGTTGGTCCTGCCAGATCTGTTGTTGATTGTATGGGATGTGGCGGCTATATTATCACTTACCCTGATATCAGAATCAGGTTATATTTTGTTTGTGTATTAACTAAGTGTAAAAAGTATTTCTTCTAAGTTAAAAGTCACCTCTTGTTGAAAAATGTAAGCTTCGAAAGCTTCATTTATCCTGTGATTAATTATTTAAAGGGTGATTATGCTGTCACTTGCACCAATGATCATCAAAGTTAAATATGTGAGTGTGTGTTAAGTCAGATGCTATCACCCTTTGTTCTTAAACCAATTAAGTGTAAAGTAGAACATAGGAAATGTCAAAATTTGCACAAAACATCTATAATAAAAAAAAAATTAATTGCCATTAGATTAGACCTTGAGAAAGGCAAAATGATTACAAGAGATGAAGGTTTCAGAAACAACTGTTAAAAAAAAAAAGACAATTGCTCCAAGAATTACTTAAGCTCAATTACAAGTTTATCTTTCGCTAAGGTCTTAGAAGGCTGGTCAGAAGTTGTTGTTGAAGAAGCAGGTTCTTTACCCTTGAGGTCCTCCTTGGTGGGCATAGGTAGAGTAGCAAGGACGAGCTCTATAGTGTGGGAGGCCTCTTTCTCCTTAGAAGGGTCCTTGGGGGCAACTGGAGGTTGAGTGACATCACGGGCCACTTCCTTGGTTGTATCAGCTACTTTTCCAATGACCTCAGGCTGCTCGGCCTCCTTAGACGAATTGCCAGAAGAAGGGGGGGACCTTGGTTGGGCTATTCTTGCCAGTATCCGCTTCCTTGGAGGCAGCATCAGCTTTGGGACAAAGTAGCTGGAAACCTGAATGGCAAGAGGGTAGTACACACTCTCTGCTCTCTTTAGGGTAGAAGAGGCCTCAACCCCAGCTTGGTTGAGGGCCTCATTCCACACTTGGAGGCAATAGTATCTACATACCTCCGAGACCTCAGCCCCGAGGGCTTCCACGGTCTCTGCCACCCTTGCTTCATACCCATCTTGCTCAGCTTAGTCTTTGGCCTTCTCGGCCTCCTCCTTGGCCTTCTCAGCCTTTTCCAATCTCTTCTTTAGGGGCCTTTATTTAATCTTTCACTGTGACAAGTTCATCCTCGGCCTAGCGGAGCTGCTTGTGCTGAGCCTCCGCCTGCCTCTCCACCCCTTCTAAAGCGGCCTAGGCGCTCTTCTTTTCCCTTTCGGCCTTGGTTAGCTTGGTATTAAGCTCTTACAACCTTTTCTTTACTACCTCGAAGGCCTTCACGGCAGCAATGCGCCTAGACTCCTCCTCCTTCATTGATCTATGAGAGTTGACGACTATCTACTCAGCTCTGTAGGCAGCTTGGACGACCTTTTTTAGGAAATAAAGAAAAAGTAAAGAAACATCCAGGTTGGTGAAGTCAAGTATAAAAAATATATAATTAAAAAAAATAACAAGTATATACAATGATAGTAAAATAAAAAAGGGTAGTTAGTAGTCTTACCAGTGCTAGGTCCTTCTTCAAAGTGAGAAAGACCTCATGCTTCCTCATTGCCTTCAGGTCGGCCATGTCCTCGGGCAGTAATAAAGCCTGCTCCACGGCATCGGCCACATAATCAACTTTCTCTTGCTGGAAATCCTTGATGGAGGCGTCAGCAGTTAAAGCAGCTTCATCCAACACCATGGTAGGAGACCACGCTGGAGCAGCTACCTGAGCCTCGATTCTCTTCTCCATTACCGTTTGTGTTGTCCTGGCATGTTTGGCTCCCTTTTGGGGCTTGGCCTCTTTGAAGGAATGACTTTTTCCTCCCTCCACCACCTCCTTACCTTTGGGCTGATCCATTTTCCTTTTGTGATCATAAGGGTCGGGACGTTGGGCTTGGGTGGGTAGAGGGGCGGGAAGTTTAGTTTGGATAACTTTCTCCGACTCTTGGCCTCCTGCCTAGGCCTCCATCAGGTTCTGGAGACTTGATCTGGTCCTACGTTGGATTGGCATTGCTTCTGGGATGGCAGGGTCTTCTTATGAGTGGCTAACTTGTGCTGGGGGTAGAAGGCTAAGGTCACCGACCAGGCTTTCCGAGGAGCAGGGTAGGTTAAAAACTTCAAAATCATCTTTGAAATCCGAGATGTCAACTATTTCTTCTTCTTCTTTGATAATAGGCTGGGAAGAGATGGCTTCCTTGGCCATATACTAAAATGGCAAGGTCACTTCAAATAAACCTTGTGGAATGAGACCAGTGGTGAAAAACCCGGAGTAGCAACACTTATTAGAGGCAAGCGCGGGTCTTTCGCTTTGATCACGTTCTTCAGTGCTTGAAAATTGGAAGAGAGGGGTTTGTAGCCAAGGATGAGGTGGGCTGCCCTCAATTGATCGTCGCTGTGAACGAAGACCTCGGCTTTGAGTATATTGTCTAGGTCTGATTGGTTGACAAGATTGAGGTTGGGAATAGGGGCGTGCTTATCTGCAAAGCCATTAGAAAAGAAACTGTCAGAAAAATGACATGATTCAAAGAAAAATTCAAATTGCACACACAAATAAAAAGAAACAAGTGCAAAGAATATTAGAGAGAAAAGGGGGTGACATTAGAGTAATAAACCTAGACCTAAGAACCCTACCTGGTATCCCATCTCTCGTTGGGCAATGGAGGCCATCGTGCCACTTCTCTTAGATGATTAGAAAATCTCTATTCATGCCTTTGTTGGAATCAGGGAGGCATGAGATTAGCTTAACCTCAAGAGCCCTAGTATTTAAATAATACCCCTGCCCTTTTAAGAGGTGGAGGTTGTAAATCCAGTTGACATCGTGGTGGGTAAGGTTCAAGCCCATCCTTTCATTGAGAGCGTCTACACTACCTTGGATCCTAAACATGTTTGGAGCACACTGGGTGGGGGAGAGACGGTGAGCTATTAGGTAATCCCTAGTGACTCTACCTATGGAGATTCTCATCCCTACCTCTATAAAGGCAATCATAGGGATTACCACTTCTCCCTCTTGCCTCATAGCATGCCACTCCCCTTGTTTACAATATCTAATGGAAACCCTAGAGGGAATTCGGTATTGGGTTTTAAAATCTTCTATACCCTCTGGGCTGTTCACCAAGTAAGCAAATCTCCCCATATATGTAAAAGGGTTGAGGGAATTAAGTGGCTGAGGTGAAATTATACGGGTCGAGGAAAGGAACAGGGTTTAACTACAAAGAATGATAGAAGGGATTGGAAAAAGAAACAAGGAAAAAGTCACTAGAGGTTACTTACGGAAATGTATAAAGTCTCCTCGGACTAGCTCTTGAGTTTAGAAAGTGCAAAAGTAAGATATGTGAGGTTCTAAATAGTATTTATATGAAAGAGAAAAGTGGGCGGGATAATTCTCGCCCAAGTCCAAATAGAATCCTTAACCGTTGGATCTTCATCACGTTGTAAAATGTGGGAGACATGGAACTGCATAAATTTAATATAGGCACACCTCGGATGCCGAAGCGTTAGGGACGTGCGGTGGGCAATGGAAAAGGCATTTGCGTGGACAAGAAATGACGTGTGACAAGAGGAGGATAATGATAATAATATCAAAATCTCATTCTTTTCTGAGGAGCGAAATATGGTAATTTTGAAGGGCTATTGTAGGGATAAAGGGCCCATAAGTGTATATTGGGCCATAGGCCTTGTTCGAGAACGTCTATTAGTCCGAGGACCAGGAGATAACAAGAAAGAAGTACAAATCAGAGCGTCACAGACAGTCTTTTAATGGAAAGACTTGGGAAGATAGTTTGAGGAGGAGTGCCTCCTCGGCTAAATAAGGCAAAGGTTAGAGGAATTGGCCTACCCTTAAGGGCAACATTTCGAAGGGTTCTATTGATAAGGATAAACATTAGGGAAGTAAAGGACAATAGGAAGCTAAGAAATATCTAAGGGAGAGCTACTACCACCGCATTAAATGCTCTGCAGCTAACCCTCTGGCCACATTAATGTGGAGGCAATGCATGAACAGTGGTAAGCAGCTTTACAACTACTCCCAAAGACTTTAGGAAGGTACTGATGGGATAAGGATCAAAGCCAACAGCTTGACCTACACGTGGATGATGGAGATGAGAGAAAGAGGGATATATAAGGGAGAGGAAGTCCCCTTACGGGGGAGGATCGAAAAAGAGAGGAAAAAATATTGTAGTATGAGGAACAGGCCTTGTAATCAAAATCAAAAGAAGTTTAGTCTTATATATATAAAAGATTTAGTCACCTTGGACGATTTACTTCGTGCAAAACAATCATATTCATGTTTTCTTTTCATCTGGGCTCACTATAGTTATCTTCTGATTCATTAAAGCCTAGTTTTCCAATCCACTCCTTACAAATTCATTGTATTGGGATTTTTGGGCCTAAATCCTTTTCCCTTTAGGCTTGGGAACCAAATCAAGTCCTTACAAGCCCAGTCATTCTGCTAAACACACACACACACACACACACACACACACACATATATATATAAAATCCAAAATGGACCAAAAATTCATTTTCATTTGGTTGATCTCCACTACCGGATTGATTGTGATCACAAAGAATTGGCTTATATTCTATTACTGTAGACAGAGGTCTCATGATTGACATAAACTTAAATTTTTGCTAGATGTATTTGTTAGGATTAGTGCCCTTAAATCCTATTGTATGATGCTATGTATGATATTATGTATGACATTGTGTATTGTATGACATGATGTATGACTTAATATTGTGTTTGATAAAGTTATTTTATTATTATCTAAAATGATGGTAACATGAATATGAGACATTATCATATAGTCCATGAGATGCATTGTATGTGATTTATGTGAAAAGTCACAGAAGATGTAAATCACAAGTTCCTTGTAAACTCAGAATTAATAGTTCGTAGTCGGTGATGAAATTGGGCATTTCATCTGCGAAGACTATAACGTGTCAACTACGATGATTTGTCTTGATCATGGAAGTGGAAACTTCTAGTTGATATGTTGATATGTTTTAAGAGTTAAAACATATTGAACTGGACCGCTGTGAGATTTATTATTCTTCTAACGACTGTCAAATGAATAATAAATCTCACGACTTCTATTTGCATGAACTCTTAATCCTGAGAGAATAATGGACCTGATCATGAAGTGTAGGTTGCTTTGATATATCAGGAGTGAGACCTGAAGTGACGGTCAAAACCTCAGTATGTTGGGCAGCCACATTTAGTGTTGATGGAACATATATTCTCAAGATGGAATTCATAGTCTCTTGACGGAGATATAAAATATTCCCTTGAGATAAGTTTAATGGGTTCAGTTATTCAGAGAGTTAGGCCTAACCACTTTAGTAAGAAATTGCTAAAGTATGTATTTATGAAATTGGATTTCATAAATATATAATGCATAACTTTAAAGAATTAAACCGGGTACTCAAGGATAAGATGTAGTAATTTACAAAGTGGCAGTTTACATTTATGACTTTGTGTTACTACGAATATTTTATGAAGGGGTTACGTGTATAATAAAGTCTTGGGATATAATTTATTAATAAGGCCTAGAGTACAATTATATTTATATAGTGGTATTAAATATAATTAATGGTAACTTTGGACTTGTCAAGAGTTGACAGAAAAGCCCAAGGCCCATTGGAGCTAGTGTCTTATTGGTCCCTTTTGATCCCACTCCAAGCCACACACTAAAGCCCAATTGGAAAGGCCCAATAGGCCAACCCAATTAGATAATCAGTTAGTTATAAAGGGAGAAACATACAGAATTTTTATTGGTGGTGATTAGAAAAGAAAAAGAAACGGTGTGTGAGAGAGTGTGAGACACACTTTCATTCTCCCTTTGAAAAACTGATTGAGAGACCACACATCTTGGGCGTAAAGTGGAATTGGAGTGAAGATTAAAAGTGTTCCCAAGTGCTTCTAATCTTTGTTTTGAATTTTTCCACACCAAGGTACGCTATCTTGTTCTTAAATTCTGAAATTTACATAGTGCACGTTATCAATCATGAATGAAATAGACCCTAGTTCGTCGCTTCCGCTGTGGGTTTTGCATGAGATGCAAAACCAGAATTTTTCCTTCAGTATTGAATTTCTGACACAGACATGTAAAGACTACTAAGTCAAATAATCTGTTGTAGAAACATTGCTTTTTTATATTCTAAGTATCTTTCAAGTAAATAGATTGCCAATTCCATAATAATTGAATGAGATGGGACTTCATATTCCCACACAGATTAGCCTTAAAAGGTAAAAAAAAAAAAAAAAATTTGATACTAAAATTACTAAGTTGTAGGTAATGAATTAAAGAATGTCATTTAAATTCTTGTTATCGAAGAAAAAACCTCACTCTATGCATAGTCATAAAAAAAAAAAAAAAAGAATAAAATTTGTCTACAAACTAGGTTGTAGTAAAAAACTAACAAATCCACTTAGTATTTTTTTATTAGATATGAATTTTGATAAATATAATTAGATTAAATCTTTCATGCGTGCAAAATTTTCAGACGATTAAAGATTAATAGCCATGTTGTCAATCAAATATTTAAATTTCAAGTTTTTGTAATATAAAATTATGCATAAAATATAAATAAAATGATTTAATGTAAAATAACATCCGATTGGCACAAAATTTGGCATATGTATTAAGATATAAAGAATATGTAATTTTCTCAACAAAAAAAAAATGTAATGAGACAGTTAGATTTTCAAAATATGTAACCATATTATTTTTCTTATTAAAAGTTGTAGCCTTAAGTTACAACAACGTTTGTAGCCAAATTTTTTCCTAAAAAGAATTTTGAAGCTTATTATTCTAATTAAAAATGTATCTTCCCTCACCATAGGTGGACATGACTGATGATTTATTATGAAGGCCAACACTGCTTAAGAATTCAGGTGCATTTGGCACCTATTGGCGCATTTGGAGGTAACTTGGAATGACATACACTTTGTTCGTTTGGCACCATCTTCAAGATTTTTAGTTGATACTTGGTACATTTGGAGGTAGCTTGGGGTAATATGTATTTTGATTTTTGTTTTTAAGTTTTTCAGTTGGGCTCTAATTTTTGTTTAACACTTAAGGCATTTATGGCTTGAGAGAAGTCTAATCGAGGTATAATATATATATATATATACACACACACATATACAGACACTTATAATTTGTGAGTGCCTTTTGAATGTGAAATATTGTGTAAATATTTTGTAATTTCACTTTGATGTAGTAAATTCATTTTCTCATAGATGTAGGATATCGCCGAACTAAGTAAATTTTTGGTGTTCTTAATTCTCTTGAGTTTTTGTGTCCCTTTTTCGTTCAACTTTTATTCATTTCTATTATTTGTTTGTGAGGTCTTTCTCAAATCTATAATAATTTTCGCAACCAATTTTATGTGGGAGAACTTCTAGATGTCCTTTTGCACAACAAACTAATATAAAAACTTTTGCTGTCACAACACTTTTTTCCTATGCTCTTTAAAAATTAAGATGATGATGCATGTTGGGGAGAGAACACCTTGGACAGACTCCTTGTTGAGGGATTAATATATCATATAACGATACTATTTAACCTCAAAACTCCAATCAATGAATTTGGGCTCAATTATGTTATTTTAACTATTGCCTTCCTATGAGCCACGAACAAGGCCTATTAGCTTTTCCTCCTTACCTATGAGCTTTTCCTTCACTAGCTCATCATCAATGAGAACCATGTGTCAATCTTAAATGCTCATCAATAGGACTAGTTCACACATATATGTCCATCGAAATCTCACACCACACTTGTGTGCGCTCCAAGTATACACACCTTGTCCTCAACTATGAAAGGGGCCCTTGTTAACCTTGCCACCTTGCTGTGCACTACCCTAAGCTCTAACACCACTTGCTAGAATGTGAACATCTTGGAGACACTCTTTTGCTAAGAGGTTAATGTAATATATGTAGAGGTGTCACTTAACCCAAAAGCTTAAACTTAAGAGTTTGGGTCTAACTATATTATTTTAATTACTCATTCTTATTATTATTATTTAATGTGTGACTTTATTTACATATGTGTACTCAACAATAATGCTTTTTGCGATATTAAAACATTGCTAAGCAGCCCTGAAAATGGTGCAAAAAACATTGCTAAGCCAATTTGTGGAGTAATGAAATCCAAATTCATTTAATATTTGCTAAATCACACCGACCTTCCCTAGAGATTTCTGAAATGACACATCCCTTCTTATGTTCTATGAAATCATACTCTTCCAAGAGGGTTAATTTCGTACCAAAGGCCATTTTGGTTTAGTCAATAAAACAAAATAATTTGATATTGGTGTACTATTTCAAGATTACTACTATTCATTCATATTTATTTATGCAAGTATAAATTTATTAATTTTTATGTTTATCCACATCAAATTGAAAATACACATATTTTATAAGCCTAAATATTAGTCTAAGTACATTGACCAATATTTTAACTTAAATAACAAATTTTTTTTTTTGTGAGTTTCAGTTAGTTCAACTGGTAAAATTTCTAATAGTTAAATAAGAGATTTAAGGTTTAATCCCTGTTTATACTAAAAACTAATTGTTGTTTTGGTTGATGATAAAGAGTTATTATCAGGAGCGGACGTCATAGGTTGAAACTATCTCAAAAAAAAAAACAAGTTTTTTTTTAATAAAAAAATTTTCAATTTTTTATTGTGCTACCAGAAACACATATGCATGCTCCATGCTCGTACAACCCAATATCTTTTCGGGTTCATTTTAGACTAATACTGGCATTTATACTTTTTGGTGGGTTTCGCATTCACCTTGGTTCTTCTTCACCCATTCGGATTCGCAGTTGGTTCTAGGCTTGGGTTTTTTTTTTTTTTTGAAATTCTAATTGGAATACTGGGCCGGGTCAGTTATGAGTAGGTTGCAGATGGGGCCCATGGGCTTATTTGATCCATTAATTAGTGAGAGAGAGGTATTAAAAAAAAAAAAAAACTGAAGGAGGATAAATTAATTAAAATAAAAAATTAAAGGAGGCAATTTTCTATTTTGTTGAAAGAGAAAATCATATTAAATAAAAATTGTCTAAGGAACATAACACACCAAGCATTGAAAAAGAATATTGTGTAATGGGTATATATATTGTCCCTTTCATGTGAGAGTGGACCTCATAAGCATCAAACTCATCCTCATATAAAAGGGGTATTATATGTACATCGGTTACATTATATACCGTCTCCCAAGCATCAGCCAAAAGTTGAGATCATCCCACAAGAATTGTCTCGCATATTTTTGTTAAAATACAATTTAGTCTCTCAAAATTTTCTTGAGTTGTTGATTTTGCCTGTACAACTTTTTAATCTACACTAGGTTATATGCAATGCTTCAAAAGCTGTCCTGGCAGCCTGTTATCAATTTTATTTTGCAGAGTTTTGTTATCAATTTTATTCAAACTCGGAGCATGTAAATTATGGCAAACAGGGAGAAACTTTATTATATAATTTATAAACTATAACATCATAATTTATAACATTCATCACCAACAGACCCGTTGATTCTCAAAAAAAAAAAAAAAAATCACCAACTGACCCAGTCAGTTGTGGAGACTGAGAATGACTTACAATATATTACTGGGGGATACTAACTTGATAGAAGAAGAAAAAAAGTGCTGAATTAAAAAACTAGGGTGCTACAAATTATTTGCTCCAAATCCAATGTCACAAATCATGAACTTGGCAAACTATGATGGCAATCTCCATGATAAGTCATCAGCCATGTGCACCTGTGCATCTCCGCTGTAAGAAGATAAATTCCAATACAATACTAAGCTTTGGATTTCAAATAATGATGATGTGGTGAGTGCGGTCTTTCCAAGCAGTTGAAACAACTTAATTTGTAAATTAAGTATCAACTTTTACAATAAAACAAATTTGTGCAATTATCAAATCTCAACTCATTTTATATTTATGGAATTGGCAATCCATTTATTTAGGAGATTTAGAATTAACACATTAAAAAAAGATTTAGAATTATAAACAAGCAAGATGTGGATTTTAGTTAGCTCAACTGATAAAGTTTATTTTCTAATCATTGTAGAGTGGGTGCCATAAGTTCTATAAATAAATAAAAAAAGCAAAAAATTAATTTATTTTCTTTTTCTTTTGAGAAAAAAATGATTGTCCAACAAATTAGTTAATTTTGTGATCTCAATCGTTCCAATAGTGGATATCACCCAAATGACAAAGCATTTTAGGCCGCTTTGGATTTTTTGTTCTTGAAATTTCTTTTAAACAAGCTATTTATTTAGGACAAAAGACACATTTAGGTATTAATTGGGCTCATTCCTAATCCTATGTAGCATGTATAGCTGAATGACCATATCAATTTGTAAGTGGCTTCATTCTTCTCAGTTTTGCTACGAAAAAAAAAAAAAAGCGCTAATATGAAAGAATGTGGCCTTCTAATCACTATATGATTCCTTATCCCCATCTTCCCATAAACAATATTTGGATTTGCCTCATTAAGTTAGATCATGTGGTCTGGGTGGATACATTACCAAATTCTATATCCCAATGAGAAAACAAAATTTACCTGTAGCTTGAAGTCGTTGCATTGTGTACGCTAGTTTTAAGAATGTTTTCTCGAATTTTATGCAGCTGAACTACAACAACATTGATATTCATTCTTTCTCTTGGATATTGTGTGGAACAAGCAACTCCAATTTCAAGTACCGAAATCAAGCATTCTTGAATGTTGAAACTTCCATTTGGATCCTCATTTTGGGTGTCATTCCTTGGCTCTTCCTCTTGTCTTTCCCAAAGAAGAAAAGGATCTACAATGTCAATGATATGTTCAGGCAAAGCTGCTTTAACAAAGTCATGAAGGCTTAAGATATCTTGGTAAATACTATCAGTTGGCCTTTTTCCTGTGAACGTCTCTAACAATAACATGCCATAACTATAGACATCACCATATATTGAAACTTCATTTCCCATACCATACTCTGCAAATGCAAAAAAAATAAAATAAAATTATAATATAGGCATGTTTTCATACAATTAAAAGTGGGGAAAGAAAAAAATCTAACAACTTTAAAGAATATACCATATTCTATTTTCTAGATATAATACATCCTTTCTAAATCTTTCTTTTCATGCTTGAAACTATAGTAAAGAACCGTGGCAGGGAAGGGAAAAAAAACTTAAGAAATGTTAAATATATACCTGGAGGAGTATAACCAATTGTTCCTCTAACCCCAATGGAACTTGATTGATTAGTAGAACAATCTTGGGTAGCATCATGAAGGAATTTTGCCAAGCCAAAGTCGCCTACATGTGCAACCATTTCATCATCGAGAAGAATATTGCTTGGCTTGAGGTCACAATGAACAATTGGCGTCTGACAATGATGATGAAGATAATCCAATGCACTAGCAACATCAATGGCGATATTCAGTCTTTGGAGAAGACTCAACTTCCTTGGTTCCTCAAGAGCCTCATTTGTTCTTGGAGTTGGATGTAACCACTCATCTAGGTTGCCATTTCCTAAGAACTCAAATACCAAAGCTTTAAAATCACGGCCTTGATAATCAATACCGGAACATATTGTGAGTACCTTTACAAGATTTCGATGTCTGATGTTTCTTAGAATTTCACACTCAGCCACGAAACTTTTGGAAGCTCCATGACGCAAAAGGTTAAGCACCTTGATGGCAACCGTATGTCTACCTTGATCAAGAATTCCTTTATAAACGGACCCAAAGCTACCCACACCAATTAAATTAGTAGAAGAGAATCCATTGGTTGCATTTAGGAGACTTTGGTAAGATACATTCAAATTTGAACCACTTGAGGTACTTCCATTCCTTTTCTTTAGTAAAGAATAAAGAAATAGAAGCAACAAAATCAAAGTTACTCCAAAAAGCACAGAAGCTGTTGAGATTATTATCTTCAAGGTAAGGGTCATCTTCCTCTTCTTGGAATTTATGTATTTGCATTTAGGAAGTTGAAACTCAGGTATGCCTCCGCAGAGTTTATCATTTGCCTTAAGCAAAGTTGCACTCACATTTTTGAAAACTCCCTTTGTTGGTACCTCACCCTCAAACTGGTTGTAAGAGAGATTCAATATTTGCAAATCCCAAAACTCCAAAAATTTTGGAATATTACCAGACAAATTATTGTTCGATACATCTAGAACTTTAATACCTCTCAATGATTCCAAAGATGAAGGAATGACTCCTTGGAAGAAGTTTCTTCTCATGGCTAGAAATTCTAGCGTCACACAACTTCCAAGAGTTGTTGGGATTGTACCAAACATCATGTTTTCAGAAATGTCTAATTGTTCTAAATTTTTTAAATTCCCTACTTCTATGGGAAGGACACCTGTCAATTGGTTGGCTTTCAAGTCTAGAATAATGAGGGAGACTGAGAGAGCAATAACTTCCGAGGCTATGGTACCACTAAGATTGTTATTATTAAGATAAAATCTTAGCAAATTTTGGCACTGACCTAGGCTTAAAGGGATGCTGCCTTGAAGGTTATTATTTCCTAAATTCAAAATTGTCAAAGCTGTTAAATTTCCAAGGGAGGATGGAATGTTTCCAGAAAATTTGTTTTGGGATAAATCCAAATATTGTAACTTATGAAGAATTCCAATTTCGAAGGGAATATTACCTGATAATTTATTGTTCCAAGTTCGCAAGTCCTCCAAGTTGATTAGATTTCCTATCTCAGCAGGAATGTTTTCTGATATTTTATTATTGTCTAGATAAAAAGCGGAAAGAGTAGTTGAGAAGTTGCCAATGCATTTAGGCAACTTCCCCCCAAAGTTGTTGCCATTTATATCCAAAAAGGTGAGATAAGTAGTATTTGTCAAAGAACAAAGAAAACTCAAGTCATCTGTTTCCCCACTTCCAAGATGGTTGAGATAAAGGCTTAAAGATGTCAATCTATTTAGCTTCTCCAAAGAAGGAACTTTTCCACTTAGTTTATTAATTCCCATTTCAAATTTATCTAGATTTGTGGCATTAGATATTGAAACAGGGATAGATCCAGTAAATTGGTTGTCAGCAAAGATAAATACTTCGATATTTGGTAGAGTGATACCAATGTCGAATGGAAGAGACCCCTGGATTTGATTTCCAGATACAGAAAAAGTCAATAAAGAAGAGAGATTGTACATTAAGCGAGGAATGGTTCCAGAAAACCTATTATACTGCACACTAAAAAATGAAAGTTTCATCAATTGACCAAAAGAATTAGGGATACTCCCACCCAAATTGTTATAAGTTGCAGAAAATCCTTGTAAAAATGATAAGTTCCCGAAAAAAGGTGAGACAGTTCCTGTAAGATTATTCATATGAATAGAAAAGAATTGGAGCTTTGTCAAGGAGGTAAGCGTAGTAGGAATTTCTCCTACCAATTGGTTATAACCAACACGAAGGGCGACAAGGTTGTTGCAACCAGATAAATTGCTTGGAATTTCCCCCTGTATTGTGTTATTGTACAGCTCTAAGGCTAGCAATCTAGTCAAATGACCAATTTCTGGAGGGATTTCATTATGAAGTTTGTTGTTTTGTAAGCTTAGATTCCTCAAAAAACTTAAATTCCCAACATATGGAGATATAGAGCCTACCAGTTCTAGAGATTGCAAGTTCAATACGGTGACCCTTTGGTGTCGGCTGCCACATGTAACCCCTTGCCATTGACAAAAGTGGATGCTGTCATTCCAAGAGCTCATAACCCTAAAAGGATCATGGATTATCTTGGCTTTGAACTCAAGCAGTGCCAAACGGTCCGTCTCATTATTCCCGCTGACCACTGAGGTGACAAATATGCCCAGGCACCAAAGAAGAATAAAAGCGTGCATGGAAAAAGATGAAGATGGAGCTGCACTCATTTGCAAAAGCCCCATGCACTATGGTTGAAGGAACTTAGTTTAGCTAAACGTTCTGGTGATTATATTTTGAAGGAAAAAGATTAGTTTACAAACAAGCAACTGCGTATGTTGTCCAGAGAGAGGGCTGATTTGGCTGTGTAGCACCTTAAGAACAAGCAAATATATAGCACTCCAAAATTTCAGTGTTCGGTCCCACTCCAAAATTGCAAGAATAACTTGAGGGTAATATTCAGGAAGCATATTGAAAAAAGTGTAAGGACACTTTCCCCATTTTTTTTTGGATGGTGGGAGAGTGAGATTTCTTAGTTAGAAATATCACCAAACGCCAGCTAAGGTTTAAGGTTTTTAACTTTGCACAATTGTAAAGTTTGCATTTAGATTCAAACATAGCAATTTTTGTCTAACTTTTAAGGGCATACACCGGTAAAACCCAGCTTTTTATAATGAAAACTTTGCAGCTGATTCTTATTTTAGTTTGCATTTAGATTCAAACATAGCAATTTTTGTCTAACTTTTAAGGGCATACACCGGTAAAACCCAGCTTTTTATAATGAAAACTTTGCAGCTGATTCTTATTTTTATCAATTTAATGAAAATTTTATTTTATTTTGTTTGTTTTTTTATTTTTATTTTTGAATTTGTATCTAGACTCACACCTTCACCATTTTGTTATATATATATATATATATATGGAAGTGTTGTCCTGGCTTTAAATTAGAGTATTTCATATTCCATATTTATGAGACACCTTGAAAATTTCATGGACCTTTGATGTGGTGAAATAAATATGAGACTTCAAAGTTTATGTCACGTCCCAACACAATAAGTCCATCACCAGGGTACTTTCATGGTGTCATTTGTATTAGTTAAGGGTGGATATTGTAATTATTATTAATACCTAATAGTGACAAATTACAATACATCTTTTTATTTTTTTTGTCAGTATTTTTTAGCTCTTATAATTGTGGTAAATTACAATAGACCATTATTATTACTAGTAAGTTGCCCGTGCCATGCACAAATAATTTTATGATATTTTATGTAAAACACTTTTGAATAATGTTATACATAAATTATAAAGAAAAAGTAAACTAAATTAGAGTAAAGAAATATATACATTTTGAGATATTAAAAATTGGTTTAGTAGCTCCATTGCATATTTGTAGCCTTCTTAAGCTAAGAATTTTTTTTTTAAATCATGAAACCAAAAAAAAAAAAAATGCAAAAGAGTAATGGGACCATGAAATAAACTAATTTGTGTTGTCTTTACATATTTCATACTATGAAATAAAAGTATATCCAACTCTCTAACTATCTTTCACTCATCGATAGTGCGACATTAAAACATGGTGTGAGCAAGTGTGTATGCATGTGTCTTATAGATGATTTAAAATTAAACCATGGTAGAATATGACTTTACATTGCGCACCTAATATTCCCTCTACTTATATACCCAAAACAAAAACTAACTAACCAAATTACCTAATCTAAATCATATTTAAGCTCCTAATTTAAAAAGAAAAAAAGATTACTCGTAGGGGTTTCGGTGTCTTGATGGTGGTGAGAGGTCAATATAACGGAGGTGGTGACCCCTCAGATTTCTCTTTCTCTCTATTTCAAATGTTTTGTTAATCTTAAGTCTTTTAATTTGGTAATATATAGTGAAATAGTGCATTTTATTTAACAATTTACAACATTTTTATGTCTCTTTGTCTCTCTTTAGAGTCTTATCTCGTTAGCTATTACTATTAGCCCACCCTTATTTATTTATTTTTTGTTTTTGAAACGCTAAAACAGTGGGTATGCTAAAAGACATGAAGAATAGTGAAAGGTGTGGTATAAGCTTAAGCAATTAATGAGATAACAGTAAAATTAGATAATGTGAACTTTTGGGTAACAATAAAAAAAAAATTAATGAAAGAGGTAAAAAAAGACTATATGCAAAAATTGGAGTGCCACTTGGCATAACCTCATGTACTCTTGCATGAGATCTCTGAGAGAAAGACATTTTGTAACAACTTTTATTCTACATTATTCCTCCAAAATTTTTTTTTTACTCGTTCCTTGAATCGAATAATTATAATGGCTATGTGTGCACAATTTATAACTGTTGTTTCACTACATATTTATAACCTTCTCAAGGTGAGATTAATTTTTCATCCTAAAAAAAAGGTCAGATTAAGTTTTTTTAAAATCATGAAACAAAAAATAAATGCAAAAGACTAACAGGACCGTGAAAATCAAATAATTTGTGTTGTGTTCGCATATTTAATACTATGAAATAAAAGTATGTCCAACTCTCTCACTGTCTTCCACTCATTGATAGTGAAACATTAAAACATGGTGTGAGCAAGTGTGTATGCACGTGCCTTATAGATGATTTTAAATCATGGTAGAATATGGCTTTACATTGTGCACCAAATATTTTCTCTACTTATATACCCAAAATAAAAACTATCCAACCAAATTACCCAAACCTAAATCATATTTAATCTCCTAATTTTAAAAAAAAAAAAAAAAATACCCATAGAGGTTTAAGGTCTTGAGGGTGGTGGGAGGCCAATATAACGAAGCAACGTCCCCTTAGATTTGTCTTTCTCTCTCTTTCAAATGTTTTATCAGTCTCAGGTCTTTTATAGTGAAACAATGCATTTTGATTTTATAGAGAAATAATGCGTTTTATTTAACAATCTACAACATTTTTATATCTCTCTATTTCTCTCCAAGGTTTTATCTGGTTAGTTATTACTATTAGTCCTTAATTATTATTATTTTTACTTTTTTAAAATATTAAAATGGTGGGGATGCTAAAAGACATGAGAAAGAGAGAAATGTGTGATGTAAGCTTAGGCATTTAATGAGAGACTAATGAGATAACAGTAAAATAAGTTAATATAAACTTTTGGGTAATAGTAAAAAAAAAACTTAATGAAAGAGGTAAAAAAAAAATGCTAAATGCAAAATTAAAGCGTTACCTGGTAAGACCTCACACACTCCCACATGAGATCTCTACTTATATATATATATTCATGATTATTTCTTTATAATTTCTAATCACTAATTAACATGAGTCTTAAAAAATTTTGTGATAGGACTTTATCATACGTACAAAATAAGAATAGATTTATTTTATTTTTTTTTAAAAAAAAGGATATTGCTATTGTGTTCATCCTTTAAAGAATTTAAGCATAGATTGAATTTTCATTATTTTTGACAATTTTTCTTTGACTTTTTTATAATTTATATATTGTGTTAGTTTTAATGAATTTTTTCTCAAGCTTTCAGATGATGAACTTTAGATAAGATGTTCAACTTTTATATGCCAAGCATTGATTATAAGTCTTGTACATGGAACAAATAGAGATAAGAAATTAAGAATATGGTCCATTTTGGTTGGCCTTAGCTTGATTTGTCTAGACATCAATTTTCCTTGATTATTACTTGTATACAAAATTCCAAAAATATTAAATTCGAATAGGTCCCTTACTAACCTAACCAATTGGAATTGGATGAAATTTCTTCCCATTCACACTAAACGTTGTGTACACTCCAAATTTTTTCTGCATCTCATATTGATACGTTGTTAATAGGTATCATTCAAGTCCAACATGATAGAGAGTTGTAATTGAGACTAAGGCCCAGAAGCTTTACTATTCAATACTTTGCGAGAAAAATTAAACACTAATTTGATGTAACAGGAGACTATGTGATTTGACGTTGTATACACTGGGGTTTGTTCTTGATGTTGTGAAATTGCTGTAGGTACTAAAAACTTTAGTTTGATTAGTTGGCAATGCATGTTCTTTAATAGTACAATATTCCTAAGTGTGACTTAGTTACACGGAATTTTTGTGCAAATGTGTCTAAATTTCTTTTAAAAATTTAGTTATAATTTTAAACACTAATTTGGCGATTTTTATATGATTTCATATGTTATAAATAACCTAAATGTTATTTCAGTTTGTGCAAATTATACAACATAAAATCGGTAATTTAGCAAAATAGGCATAGGAGAAGGCATGTAGTGGTTTAGGAAGAGTAGACATTTAGTTATAAGGGAAGAGGAGAAGGCATAAACATAAGAAAACCTTAGGATGGAGGAATAAGGAAAATAAAGAGTTTTTGATGATTAACATCCCTCTATCTTATCCATTAGTCTTATTTATTACTAATTAAAATTTGTTGAGTTAGTAAATAACTGATGGCATCTAATAAGTGTAATAAATTAAAAATGAAGTATTTTATTTTTAAAAAAAAAAATCAATTATCTTTTCAAATAAAGTGCTACTTGGCAAAACTTCGTGCTCTCCCACATGAGGTCTTTGCTTTTATATATATATATATATATATTTACTCATTACTTGAACTGAATAATTATAATGGTTATGTATGTGCAATTTATAACTGTTGTTTCACTACAAATTTATAGCCTTCTCAAGGTAAAATTGATTTTTCACCCTAAAAAAAAGGTAAGATTAAGTTCTTTTTCAAATCATGAAACAAAAAATAAATGCAAAAGAGTAACAAGACCGTGAAAATCAAATAATTTGTGTTGTGTTCACATATTTAATACTATGAAATAAAAGTATGTCCAACTCTCTCATTGTCTTCCACTCATTGATAGTGACACATTAAAACATGGTGTGGGTAAGTGTGTATGCACGTGTCTTATAAATAATTTCAAACCATGATAGAATATGGCTTTACATTGCGTACCAAATATTCTCTCTACTTATATACCCAAAACAAAAACTATCCAACCAAATTACCCAAACCTAAATCATATTTAATCTCCTAATTTAAAAAGAAAAAAAAAAAAAAAAAAAAAAACCCGTACAGGTTTAAGGTCTTGATGGTGGTGGGAGACCAATATGACGGAGGCGACGTCCCCTCAGATTTGTCTTTCTCTCTCTTTCAAATGTTTTGTCAGTCTCAGGTCTTTTATAGTGAAACAATGTGTTTTGATTTTATAGTGAAATAATGCGTTTTATTTAACAATTCACAATATTTTTATGTCTCTCTATCTCTCTCCAAGGCCTTATCTGGTAAGTTATTACTATTAGTCCTAAACTATTATTTTTTTACTTTTTAAAAAAATATTAAAACGGTGGGATGCTAAAAGACACGAGAAAGAGAGAAATGTATGATTTAAGCTTAGACAATTAATGAGGGACTAATGAGATAACAGTAAAATAAGTTAATGTAAACTTTTAGGTAATAGTAAAAAACACTTAATGAAAGAGGTAAAAAAAAATGTTAAATACCAAAAGTTTACATTAACTTATTTCACTGTTATCTCATTAGTCCCTTATTAATTGCCAAAGCTTACATCATACATTTTTATATTCATGATTATTCTTTTATAATTTCTAATCACTAATCAACATGAGTCTCAAAAAACTTTGTGATAGGACTTTATCATAGGTACAAAATAAGTATTTATTTATTTTATCTTTATTTTTTTAAAAAAAGGATATTGCTATTGTGTTCATCCTTATAAGAATTTAAGCATAGATTAAATTTTCATTATTTTTGACAATTTTTCTTTAATTCCTTTATAATTTATATATTGTGTTAGTTTAAATGAATTTTTTCTGAAGTTTTCAGAGGATGGACATTAAATAAGATGTTCAACTTTTATACGCCAAGCATTGACTATAAGTCTTGTACATGGAATAAATAGAGATAAGAAATTAAGAATATGGTCCATTTTGGTTGGCCTTAGTTTGATTTGTCTAGACATAAATTTTCTCTCTTGCCAAAGTCCGACTTATTTTAGGTGGAAGTTTCCTTGATTATTACTTGTATACAAAATTCCAGAAATATTAAATTGGAATAGGACCCTTACTAACCTAACCAATTGGAATTGGATGAAATTTCTTCCCATTCACACTAAACGTTGTGTACACTCCAAATTTTTTCTACATCTCATAATAATACGTTGTTGATAGGTATCATCCAAGTCCAACAAGATTGAAAGTTGTAATTGAGATTAAAGCCCAAAAGCTTTACTATTCAATACTTTGCGAGAAAAAATAAACACTTATTTGATGTAAAAGGAGACTATGGAATTTGACGTTGTATACACTGGGGTTTGTTCTTGATGTTGTGAAATTGCTGTAGGTACTAAAAACTTTAGTTTGATTAGTTCGCAATTCATGTTCTTTAATTGTGAGAAGTCTACAATGGAAAACTTTTGTGTTCCTACAACAAATGTTTTGGAGAGAAAATTGTTAGCCCCCTCATCCCATTGGGACCCTTCTATTTATACAAAGGAAAAATGGTCCAATATTCTTAAGTGTGACTTAGTTACATGGAATTTTTGTGCAAATGTGTCTAGATTTCTTTTAAAAATTTAGTTATAATTTTAAACACTAATTTGGTGATTTTTATATGATTTCATATGTTTATAAATAATCTAAATGTTATTTCAGTTTGTGCAAATTATACAACATAAAATCGGTAATTTAGCAAAATAGGCATAGGAGAAGACATGTAGTGGTTTAGGAAGAGTAGGCATTTAGTTATAAGGGAAGAGGAGTAGGCATAAACATAAGAAAACCTTAGGATGGAGGAATAAGGAAAACAAAGAGTTTTTGATGATTAACATCCCTCTATCTTATCCATTAGTCTTATTTATTACTAATTAAAATTTGTTGAGTTAGTAAATAACTGATGTGGCATCTAATAAGTATAATAAATTAAAAATGAAGTATTTTATTTTAAAAAAAATCAATTATCGTTTCAAATAAAGTGCCACTTGGCAAAATTTCGTACTCTCCCACACGAGGTCTCTGCTTTTATCTATATATATATATATATATATACTCATTCTTTGAACTGAATAATTATAATGGTTATGTGTGTGCAATTTATAACTGTTGTTTCACTGCATATTTATAGTCTTCTCAAGGTAAGATTAATTTTTCACCCTAAAAAAAAGGTAAGATTAAGCTTTTTTTAAATCATGAGACAAAAAACAAATGGAAAAGAGTAACAGGATCGTGGAAATCAAATAATTTGTGTTGTGTTCACATATTTAATACTATGAAATAAAAGTATGTCCAACTCTCTCACTGTTTTCCACTCATTAATAGTGAAACATTAAAACATGGTGTGGGTAAGTGTGTATGCACGTGTCTTATAAATAATTTCAAACCATGGTAGAATATGGCTTTACATTGCGTACCAAATATTCTCTCTACTTATATACCCAAAACAAAAACTATCCAACCAAATTACTCAAACCTAAATCATATTTAATCTCCTAATTTAAAAAGAAAAAAAAAACCCGTACAGGTTTAAGGTCTTGATGGTGGTAGGAGACCAATATGACGGAGGCGACGTCCCCTCTGATTTGTCTCTCTCTCTTTCAAATGTTTTGTCAGTCTCAGGTCTTTTATAGTGAAACAATGTGTTTTGATTTTATAGTGAAATAATGCGTTTTATTTAACAATTCACAATATTTTTATGTCTCTCTATCTCTCTCCAAGGCCTTATCTGGTAAGTTATTACTATTCGTCCTAAACTATTATTTTTTTACTTTTTTAAAAAATATTAAAACGGTGGGATGCTAAAAGACACGAGAAAGAGAGAAATGTATAATGTAAGCTTAGACAATTAATGAGGGACTAATGAGATAACAGTAAAATAAGTTAATGTAAACTTTTGGGTAATAGTAAAAAACACTTAATGAAAGAGGTAAAAAAAAATGTTAAATGCCAAAAGTTTACATTAACTTATTTTACTGTTATCTCATTAGTCCCTTATTAATTGCCTAAGCTTACATCATACATTTTTATATTCATGATTATTCCTTTATAATTTCTAATCACTAATCAACATGAGTCTCAAAAAACTTTGTGATAGGACTTTATTATAGGTACAAAATAAGTATTTATTTATTTTATCTTTATTTTTTTTAAAAAGGATATTGCTATTGTGTTCATCCTTATAAGAATTTAAGCATAGATTAAATTTTCATTATTTTTGACAATTTTTCTTTGATTCCTTTATAATTTATATATTGTGTTAGTTTAAATGAATTTTTTCTGAAGCTTTCAGAGGATGGACATTAAATAAGATGTTCAACTTTTATACGCCAAGCATTGACTATAAGTCTTGTACATGGAATAAATAGAGATAAGAAATTAAGAATATGGTCTATTTTGGGCGGCCTTAGCTTGATTTGTCTAGACATAAATTTTCTCTCTTGCCAAAGTCCGACTTATTTTAGGTGGAAGTTTCCTTGATTATTACTTGTATACAAAATTCCAGAAATATTAAATTGGAATAGGTCTCTTACTAACCTAACCAATTGGAATTGGATGAAATTTCTTCCCATTCACACTAAACGTTGTGTACACTCCAAATTTTTTCTACTCTCATAATGATACGTTGTTGATAGGTATCATCCATGTCCAACATGATTGAGAGTTGTAATTGAGACTAAGGCCTAGAAGTTTTACTATTCAATACTTTGCGAGAAAAATTAAACACTCATTTGATGTAAGAGGAGACTATGGAATTTGACGTTGTATACACTGGGGTTTGTTCTTGATGTTGTGAAATTGCTGTAGGTACTAAAAACTTTAGTTTGATTAGTTCGCAATTCATGTTCTTTAATCGTGAGAAGTCTACAATGGAAAACTTTTGTGTTCCTACAACAAATGTTTTGGAGAGAAAATTGTTAGCCCCCTCATCCCATTGGGACCCTTCTATTTATACAAAGGAAAAATGGTCCAATATTCCTAAGTGTGACTTAGTTACATGAAATTAAAGAGATAAAAAAAAATTAAGTGAAAAAGTGTAAAATTTTAATTAATTTAGATGTGAAAATCGAATTTTTTTAAAATTTTATGGACAAAAAATGAATGCAAACTTTGGAGATGAAAACAATATTGTTATAAAAATTTATATTTTGTAAATATTATAAATAAAAACTATCTAATGAATATTTAAATAAGAAAAGTGTCACTTAAAATTATCACGTTGAACCTCAAACTGTATCAACTGTCAACTATCAAGTTGCTCTTGTTACAATGATTTTTACTATCATATTTTGTTTTTATAGATAATATTTCGAATTTGTAGTGTTTGGTGTTCATTCTATGATAATTACTTTTTATTATTTGGTCAAAATACTCATTAGTTATTTTTATCATTTTTGAATAATGGAGTCGGGCATGAAAGCAAAGCTGTGGACGTAGTCTCATTTCTGCGGCTAAACTACTCAAGCGTACCCAGTTGGTCTAATGGTCCTCAACTTTCTAAAAATCCAGAACTGGTTTGTAGCCATAAGTCTAGTCCTCTGCCTTCATCCTTACGCATTTTTCATCTAATCAAGATATTTTTGTAAATCTGTAGGGGAGTTGGTATAACAAGACAGGTCTTCTTTGTCATGTCGTAAGGATAATAATACGCTAGGTGGGGAGTTATTGTCAATGTCACTGTCTCGCGGATGCAGAGAGGATGATCGAGATATGTTTGAATTTGAAATCTTTGCCACCAAAATTTCAGTGGTCCTGCTAAGTTTTCCTGCATTAAACATGAAGGTTATTATGAAGAAAGAGATTTGAGAGCAGGGGTTTACATCATAGTGCCAAGTGATGGGGACGAGCGTGATAAATTGGGGGAAACTGGGAAGAAATAAATATCTAGCTGAGGGGATAAGGTAAAAACTAAAAGGTGGAAAAAATAAGTATGACCAAATCAGTGAAGAAAATTATGTGGAACAGAAGAAAAAGAAATATGACACTAGTAGATTTAGAAGGTATAGAACCTCTCAGATCTCGCGAGAGTAACTCACAAATCTTCCAAGAGTCTTCAAAACATAGTTGGAGTTTTCATTTTATACTTAGGAATGTTGGATTGAAACCCTAAACGTTTTCGTGGGCTTAGGCCTGATTTAAATTCTGTAGAAATTATTTTTCTGTGATTTTCGATTAGTCAAGCTTGATCTTCAATTGATCGAGCTTCACTGAAATTTAATTCTATTTCCTGCAGCTTGAATATTCTTCAGACTTGACTTAAAATACTTTGAGCAATGTCTAACACTTATTCTAGACATGTTTTTATCCTCGGTTTGCCAACATATACAAATTAGGACTCTAAACATTTAATTCTAAATCTTTAAATCCTAACATTGCAATCTTTAAGGACAGTATGCATACAGTTCTTGCATGGGAGCTTCAACTTTGGGTAGGCGTGGAGTTGTGAAAAATATTCTCCTAACATTAGTCATCCACTAATTAATATTGTTTCCACTTTGGTTACATATAAAAATAAAAATAATAATAATAATATAATAATAATAATAATAACAATAATAATAATAGTCTCTGCCTTACAATGATTAAGATTTTCTTGAGCAAAAAATCTCGAACCCACACACTTTGACATAATTTAGATACATGACAAGGGAAAAATAGGTTTTCTTTTTTAGTAAATATTAGTGGTGGGCTTGTATATAAATGATATGGTCCAATCACACATTTACAAATATGTAAATCATTAAAGTGTGAACAAATGTGTGTCAATAGAAGAGGTGTTTTCTTAAGATATCCTAGGGAAAAAGAAGAAGAAACATTTTTACTTTGGATTCCATACTTTTTGTTTAAACCTCAAATTTCAAGGCCACGCCTAACTATGTTGAATTTATGGTGGGAGTTGGGAGGAATTTTGCTTTCCTTAGAAATAATTATTTATAGTGGAGTAATGAATTGTATTGGACCAAACTGGACCGAAATGGTTGTATGTTATCTTTATTCTTTAAGGTGGTGAAAATGACATGTGTTTCTCCAAGTAGGAGTGGAATTGGGCTCTTCAACCTTGTCTTGAAAACTTATATATATAATGGATGGAAAGAAAAAGTTGATATGATCGTTGGTGTAGGCTAGGCTCAACATAACTGTAGGAATAATGAATGATAAGCTTTAGCTTAAGATATTTTATGTGTAACCATTTTGGTCCAATTCTCTCTCTCTCTCTCTCAGAAATGAAATATACAACTCACTATAGCTTATGCAAAATGATTTTTTTTTTCTATTCAACTTCCAGTTTTTTTTTAAAATTATTTCTTTGTGTTTCTCAAGGGTGAAGAAAGAAACTGAATCATGCATATTGTGTGTAAAACAGAGCATGAAATAGATAATCAGGTGTAAGCATTTTGAGAAATGATTAACTAAAATAAAAAGACAGTTTTTTTCATAAAATAAACAACAATTTTTACACAAGTTGGTGTGAGTGCCCTTATAGTATAATTTATTGAACAAGAAAAAGAACAAATTACTAAAGAAAGGAATTAGAGCCTTCATTTTCCACTTCCTCAAGGCAAAAATCTGGAGAAATTACACTTTAACTCCCTAAATTATAGTTCATATTACACTTTGCACCATAAACTTTTCATATGTACGTTTTGCACCATAAACTATAACATTTGTTACACTTTACTCCCGACGTTAAGCTTGCTATTAACTTGAATGGAAATTCAAAACTTATGGTGTAAAGTGTAATCATAAGTTTAATTTAGAGTGATAAAGTGTAACTTATTTTTTGTTTTTAAAGCATTGGAAAGAGGTCAATTAAGTCTTTTCACGTAATGTCATACTTTTCCATCCAAGTTAACAATAAAATTAATGTCAAGATGCAAAGTGTAACAAGAATCATAGTTTAGAGTACAAAACATGCATTCAAAAAGTTTAGGGTGCAAAGTGTAATTAAGAATATAATTTAAGATAGTAAAATGCTATTTTCCCCAAAAATCTAGAATAGAATAGGTGATAATCATTGCATCTATAGTCCTTACATGTTGTCTTTTATCCCTTTCCAAGAGAGAAATAATATTTTTCACTACTTATTTAATAATGTTACAAGTATGATAATTTTCATAGTATTTTTCATAGCAGTTGAGTTGGTGAATTTTTTATAGTTCTCATATGGATTCGTGACTAACATCACTTTATCTCCTACCATTAAGAACTTGTCATCTTAGCAATTGTGAAAAATTTTTGTGAATTTATGCTTTTTGCAACTTTATTTTCACAATTGTTGATTTTTTTAAAAGGAAATTTTGTTATAGTTTGTTGTGAATTGAACATCACTTTCACCTTGGTCTAGCACTAAAACCACTTTTATTGTGAAACCAAACCCATGCTAATAAGAAAAACTAGAAATGACTAGTTAGATTTCATTTTATTCAATATAAATTATGAAAAATATATCAATATATCATCCACATCAATAAATTGTGAAAAATGTTATAATAGAAGTTTTGTATGGAGCATTATTATTTGATAAAACAATCTAAAATAGTTTCTAACCACACCGACTCTTGCTCCACTCCATGTGCAAGTGCATGGGCTATGTTGTTTCCCTTCTTTCGTGTATGTCTATATGACCTCTTGAAGCACTTCATCTCCTCATTAATGTCGTCTATAACTAGTCCCTTTGAGTGATCTTCCCGTTTTGTTAAGAGCCACTGTTATGGTTTTCAATTCTCTTCCAGGACAATCTCTGATACACCTATTTCTTTCGCAAAGATCAGAGCATTGCTCTCTTCCTGCTGCCATAGCCTCCACTGCTTTTGCATCTTCCACATTGGTGTGCCTTTCACTAAGAGCTACAATCATTTAGCCTTCACTGTTTCGAATAATCACCCCAATGCCAGCTTTGTTTTCATCTTTGAAGATGGCCCATCAAAGTTGGCCCTATAGACTCCATTTCCAATGGAGCTTCCCACATTGTGTTTGTTTGTTATTCCTGCTTAACTTTTCATTGACTTGGGGTTTCATTTGTCAGGTTTTGATTCTCACACATCCATTATTCCACATCTCTTTGTTCACATCCGCTTGATATGTTAAAGAGTGGTTTTTAAATCAATTACGGATATGTGAAATAATGGATCTGAACTAGTGTGAAAGAATATTTTTTCTTTTCTTGCCCCTTGCAACTCATTTTCATGCTTCTAGATTATCCAAGCTATTATGACAAAGAGCTCTAACCGATCTGAAGAGTTTACACTTACTTCTTCCATGCGTAACTTCTTGTTCTTGTGTCCACTTATGCCCCCCTCTAACTTCTGCATTCCTTCTCCTTTATCAACATAGAATACACACTTTGATTATGTAGCTACCACTTAGAGTCATCATCCAAATCTATTTAGCTTCAGGTAACCTATAGCTCAATGGAATTTCCTTTATTGCTTTTCATCTATGTCAATGTGGCATGAAGATGTAGTCTATCAATCTTCGATTCTACTCTGCTGCTATGTTCATCTATGATCAATCAGTGAGCTCACTACAGCTTCGGGGTGGACCTTTATTGGTGAGACTAGCATATAAGGCATTGGGGTGGGGAGCTATTTGTCACTCCAAATCTTCACTTTCCTTCCATCACCCATCTCATACCTATACTGAGCACCATTCGGGGCCCCAAAGATAATTCTCCAAGCATATGAACTAGCTCCATTCATATTCACCTCCATAAATTTGCTTGTTAGAAAATATCTAGCTTTATTTACTCTATAAAGAAGTGAACGGCTATCACTCATTAAAACTGCCACCCTATTTGCTAGTAAAGCTAACTTAAACTCACGAAGTGCTTTAAATCCAATTCCCGCTTCTGACTTGGGTGCCCACATTTTGTCCCATCTAAACTAGTGCATTTTCCTTTCTCTGTCCATATGAATCCACTAGAATTTTCACATCTTAGAAATCAAGTCTTGCACAATTCCTCTGAGAGCCTAAAACTGAAACAACTCATAGGGTATGGAAAATGACAAAGGCCACTATCTTGATTAGTATCTCTTTCTTGGCTTGAAAGAGTAGCTTCTCTTTCCACGTTTAAAGCTTCTTCGTTACCCTTTCTTGTATTTCAACAAACACTTTTTTACCTCTTACTACCCTCATTGAATTTGAAGATAAATATATAAAAAGTAAAAAAGCGTTTTTTTTTTTTTCCCCATAAAAAAAAAAAAAAAAACAAACAAACGCTTTTTTACTTTTTAAATTTTTATCTTCAAATTTAATGAGGGTAGTAAGAGGTGTTTTTCATATTGATTCAGTGCTCTCAAACACCTAGCAAGGTTATGATTACATCCTGACTCTCAACTAATATATTTACACTTAAAAATATATATTTTCTTCTCACAGATTACTATATATTACCTGAGGCCTCTTTATATTGTCTGAAGATATCTTGGATTTCTATGTACTTATCCATGGTGGTGGATGCTCAGGTTCTCCATTTAACAAAAATAAGTAGCAATAGAGACACATTCCTTTACAGTTGATATCCATTATTCATGAAAAAACCCATGCTTCTTATCAATTTTTCAAGAAACACATCACCTTTCAAGAAACCTATCTAAAATAATATCCTCTCATAATGCATAATTTACTAAATTCATTGAAAACTTCTTTTTTTCTCCTTCTAAACTTACAAAAAAAAATACCTTTTCATATCAAGCACAAATTTTACGTGTCAAATCAAGACCATAATTTCCCAATAATAACAAAATATGAAGAAAAAATCTCATTCCCCCCGCAAAGTCACATTTCCTGACCTGCAGAAGAGGATCTTTGTTGTACTTGTGTTGAACTTTGATCTCCAGCACCACTAGACATGTCCCCAGCCTAAAAAATAAGATAAAGAACTCCAATCAACATTATAACAGAACTCTAAATACTGCATAAAGTAATGCATTTACATTTAAAAAATGAAATATATTTATAACAAAAGCACAACGAAGTAATAACCTGGCCCCGGAATTGTTGAATCAAAAATACCACTTTTGATTTTATAGCGTCCATTCTCTCCAATTGTGATTTTAAAGAGGTCATTTTCTCCATCTTCTGTTGTATTATTGTCTCTTCTTCAGCCTATAATATAAGATAAATAACTCCAATTAACAATATAAGTTGACTCTATATACTGCATAAAGTAATACATTTACATCAAAAAATATATAATATATTAATAACAAAAGCACACCGAAGTAATAAACAGGCCCCCTAATTCTTGAATTATAAAGACAAATTCTGATTTTACAGTATCCATTTTCTCCACTTTTGATATTAAAGTGGCTATTTTATCCATCCGCAGCTGTAGTATTGTCTCTTGTTGACGTAACAATGCCTCTTGTTGCTGACATGCTCCCTCATCGTGTATCATTGCCTCTTGTAGAGTCATTAGTATTGTCTCTAGTTGATGTAGTATTGGCTGTAGTAGCTGGCACAAGCTCTCTTCTCCTTGTATTGCCTTTTGTAGCAGGCGTACTCTCTCCTCTTCATCTAAAGTCAACCTGGAAATTTGGTAGCAATAAATACGCTAAAAGGCTTGGATGGTTGAAATACAAAAAATGATTTGAACAATTAGTAAAACCAACAAATATCAAATTAGAAAGCAACCCATTATAGAAAATCCACACAATCAATCATTTAAACAAGAGAAAAAGGAAGTTATGAAGATGTCTACATTTTCAAATTTCTTGCATATTAAGCTGCGAAATTACAAACATAGGAAGGAATGAGGTGGATAACTTTACCCATTCCAAATGTTTTGGGCATGAAGAAGAATCAAATTTAAGCGTGAATGACCTCTATCTGAAAAAAGTGAAGTCAGAGAGAGAATCCTCTAAATCCTTCGGGCATGAAGAGTCATCAAATAGAAGCTTTACTAAAGAAAAAAAGAGATACAAAACCCTGCTAGAAAATAACTAGAACCCCAAATCCCAAACACTAACATAAACACACGTCTCTATCAACTTAATAAATCTCAAAAACCCAATGAAACCAAGTCAAAATAATTGATAAAAGAGGAAAGAAAACCTGGGAAAAAAAGGTACCTGAAAAGCATATAAAGATTTGGAAAATCAAAATAATGTCAATAAACAATATTAGGAATAAAGCCATGTGAAATCAAATTTAAAAAAAGAAAAAGAAAAATGTGGATTAAAGAGAGTGGTGGATTGGCTTTCGTACCTTTTGTTTTGGGGACCAAAATTTTAAGAAAAGCACCAAGAAGCAGTGCAATTTTATTTATTTTTCCTTTTTTTCTTTTTTAAAAGTAAGGAAACTCTTCAAGCAACCCCTCTTGAGTAAACCCCGGATACACAACCTTGCCCATAAGAACTGTGTATCAGGTAATCTCGAGCCTAGATCTATAGTTTGGGGGGGAGGGGAATGGGGAGGGGGAAGGAGGTGAGATTTGAGCCAGAGATATCAGGCACCACAAAGGATGGCACTACCACTATGCTATCACTTAAACCCTGTGCAATGTAACAATTAAGAGAATAGTAACATGAAAAGTTTGGCTACCAAAGATTGTGGCCAGAGACTAAGTGTTAGTAAACAATGAAACAAAAAAAAAGGTTATTATTGAAGAGGCTTGAGTGGGTTTTGTGGAAATGGAGCTCTATAATGACTAAAAGTTTGAGAAATCTTTAATGCTTATGTCACTTAAATTCCAAAAGTGAACGCTAGGTGTCTTCTATTAGACCCAAATACTTTCATTAAAGGTTGGAAAATCCCTTATTTGTTGTTTATTTCCAATAAATGTCTTTGAAAGCAAACTCGATGGCAGTGTTTTTAGAGTAATTTGTAAACTGTACACTGAAATGATATGTGATTATTTTAACTAGGGCTATTTCATATATCTGTTAGATGGACTCAATTTTGGTGAAGGAGGAAGTGGATTTGGTTTTCTATTTGGACAATTCGGTTGTCAACCATGGTAAATAGAAACACAATTTTCTTTTCTAATAGTTCAAGAGGACCAAGACAATGAAACCCTTTCTCCATGCTTCTTTTAATTTTGGTTTTGGAAGTACATAATAGGATGTTACACAATGCTGTGAAGGGTGGGTACTTAGCTGCATTTCAAGTTGAGGGGGGAAGTGAAGGGGTTATGGACAGCTTTCCCCTTTTGTTTGCTCATGATACAATTTTGTGACGTAAATTCTGATCAACTCGGCTCTATATGATGTTTTCCTTCTCTGTTTTGAAGCAGTCTCAGAATTAAGGGTTAATCTAAGTAAAACAGAGCTTGGACCAACAGGAGAAGTGGAGTGTGTAATGAACCTAGGCTTGGTTTTTGGTTTTTGGTTTTAGGGTAGTGACTCTACCTATGGTATATTTGGGATTACTCCAGATTTTTCCTTCACGACACAACCAGTTAGGAAAGAAATCATTGAAAAGGTAAAAAATATACTAGCAAGTTGGAATAAGCAATATTTATCAAAAGGAGGAATGATCACCCTAATCAAAAGTACATTTATCTAGACTACTAATGTGGATAAATAATCTTTTACATATCAACACACAACCAAAATAAATAAATGCAGTGCTGTAGCTAATTCTATTTCATCTATTCAGCTAAACAACACAATACTTATTTTTGGGCAAACCCCATATTTATTACATCTTTGCAACAAAACTTGGGGTTGTCACTAGGGGCCACCCCGATGCAACTCCCACACTCAATACAATGTGATACATTTAATCAATCAAAACCACTAACAAAATGTCATGACTCTAGCTACAGTTACATGGTTCTAAAAACTTTTAAATGTTTGGCTCATATCTTTTTATTTTTATAGTTTCATCTTATACTTTGTTGAATGTACAACAGTGCAAAATAACATGTCAGGTACAAAACACAAAATCAGAGGGCAATGGCTGATCATATCAGAAAAATCTAAGCCAGTCTAACGAAACAGTAAGTGTAAAACAAATTTTGATATTGAATATGGATTAACTGTGACAACTTCAGCATATAGAAAAAGATAATAACATCAGTTTTTCTTATATATTTACTTTTTCCAGCTTGCAAATGTTTATGCTCATCATCAACAACAACCACAAAATTGCATTTAACAGCTCTAACCACTCTTTATAGCAAGTCAATAACAAATTGACATCCTAAAGCAGTACAGTATCTAGTATATGCAAAGAATAAGATACAACTGAGGAAAGCAAATGCTGAAATTTTGAGTTGAATCAAGCTTATACCTGCATTTCCTCTTCCTGCTCGCTCCCCTTTTGGAAACCGCATCATTCGGTTTGTCAACTAAGACTAGATTCTCCATATAATTATCAACGCAAAAATAGTATGGCCTCCCACCAATTCCCAAATTCTTAACTTGGTCGCTGATGCCCCAATAATGTGGTAGTTTTGCCTCCACTAATATATTACCGTTCTTCTGGAGACCTAATACCCTCAAAAGTCCTCCATTGAGATTAACAGTGAACAGTTTAGTCCAAGAATCAACAACGCCATACTCTTTCATCACCCAAATGGAACAGCATTTGTTGATCGTGTTTTTATGAGTATCATGACATAATAGAGAAAGAGATCCCCTAATTACTGAGGAATGAAAATAATCAATCCTAGTGAGTGCACCATTTGGCACAGACATCTCGCGAAAAACCTTATCCCCCAAAGTCAAATGACGAAACTAATGGACACCATTTATTGTCCCTATCCTTCGCTACAAAATGGACAGCCCCATTTAAAGAAGCTGATGGTTGCCCCCAATCATCAAAACTAATCCCGGGTGAAAAAGAGTCCCCAGCACTTGTTATTCTCCAAGACCCCTCATTAAGAGAGTAAACCTCAACTAGAGGTATTTTGGCCTCTTCAGAGGTATTAGTCCTACATTGAAATGCAATCCTCACCACCTTATAATCATTAGTCTGCGAATCAAACCTGAATGCTGAATGACATGTAACACGGCCGTACTTCTTGACAGTAATGCAAGGCTTTGGAAGGGTTATAAATTTTCTAATAGAGGGATTCCAAAGAACAAAGCGATCTTGTTCAAAAAGACTGAACAAGCCATTCGCGGAACCGATTAACAGGAAATGGTTTATACGACGACTCGTGAGTGGGAAATCAATGTGTTGAATTTGATCAGATGAGGAGTCATTGTTATTGTCAATTAACTTGTAGTGCTCTACATGGGGACTAGCAACGCAGTGCCTAACAATTAATTTGTCGGAGGATTTGAGAAGTGATCGAGTGAGTTGGGAATTGATGAAGGCAGAGGTTGTGATTAGAGAGTTCCATGATTTGGAAACGCACCTGAATCGAATTAGGGATTTGACGGGTAGTCTTTGCAGAATTTCCAGCACCACTTCCTCTGGGAGATAGTCTGACATTCCTAACCCTAACCCTAACCCAATTTCAATTTCAGTCTTTGGTTCGACTGTCTCTGTTTTATTTCCTTTTTACACCGCTCTGCTTTGTTATAATCAAACAAATTAGCGCCAAGATTTTTTAACTTTAATCACAAAAATTAGGGGCAAGATTCCCGCCAGTGAAAGTAGAAAACCCTCTCAGTACACATTTATTTATTTATTTATTTTTATACCGGCATCTATACATCATTTATAATTTTATATTTTACTAGCCTTTGAGTACTTTTTTGCATTTTTGGGAAAAAATTAATAATATGTATCTATTATAATTTATACTATTATTTAAGGTGTTTTTCTTGTTTGGATTCATCATTTTTTAAGTTTAAAAATGTCTTTAAGTAGAAACAAAACTAAAGGACACTTCGGTAAAAATGCAATTCTAACTCCCACTAAAACAATGCCTAAAAAATAGAATCACTCTCATGTTAATTTTTAAATTGCTTTATCCACTTATAAATTAGATTTTCATATAAAAATTATATATATATATAATAAAAATACAGAGTTTTTTCTTTTGGCTAAAAAAAGCCTCATCGCACGCGCGAAGCATGTGGGATGAGGTTAGTTTAGGATTACTATATTTTCCAATCACCAAAATTCTTAAGAGTGTGATGAGATTTATGCGTTTGTAATTAGAAACTGCTAAATCTCATCGCTCTCATAGGATTAGTGGCAGAGGCAGAATTCTAGTACGGGGGCAAAATTAATTTGAAATTATTAAGAAATATTTATAACAAAACAAATATACAATTGTAAATCAGTAAAAATTTACTAACTCAACTATTGTAAAAATATTGTGTTTCTTACCATTTAAATAAATTAAATAAAAAATAAAAGGAAAAAATATTATGAGTCTTTAACAGTATATTAGTGAGAAAGTGAAAATGTGGGAGAAGCCAAAGCTAAAAGTTATTTTTGACTTGTTAACTTTGCTGTGTCTTGATAAAATAAAATAAAAAGACTTTGACATGTCAGGTAACTCCTTGCTCTCATTGTTACAGTGCCATGTTCATTTTTTGAGGAAGATTGTGTCAGTTTTTGGTTCCTTTTACTGAGTGTTATTTTGTTTTTTTTTTCCTATGTTAATGAATCAGAGAGGGCAAGCTTTTCTCATATGCCTATAGCTAAGAAAGTTTCGGAGGAGTCAGGGGGTAATTGCCCTCTCTCGACCCCCCTGGCTTCACCTTTGCATATGATTTTGGTGATTAAAAAATGCAACAATCCTAAATTAGTATACTTAAAAAAGTTTTGTGCCTTTAAAAAAATAGCAGAGCCGTTAAGGGTGAGCACATGCAACGAATGTGTGTAGATGCTAGTTTTTCTAATGACAAAAAAATGTGTGATTAGTGTTGATGATGCGAAGAAAATCAGTAGGCTGGATGCTTCGGACTTGAAAGGACTACTTGCTCTCTCGATGGCCTGAAAAAAGAAAGAAAAGTGATTAAAGGTGACCAGGACCACCGGCCAAGAACCCTCTGATGGCAAAGTTAGTTTTCTCTCTATATTTTTAAAGTTCCAACTTTTTGGGAAATGTATAAACATACTTTTGTTTTGTCTGAATGAATGTTTATATAGTGTCCTAAGAACAGTTATCAAACTTGTAACCTTCCCTGAATTTGAGGAGGTGTGAGGGTTCAAAGATAACTTCCATAACTGCTTGGGAGTTACATATTTCTCACCTAACTGTTATTGGAAGTTACGCGTGTAATAAGAAGTTGTACTACATGCTCAAGAATTTTCCTAAGTGTCTAGGGTTCGTCCAGGGGTCCTCGTCCTGAGGACTTCCAGCCGAGCGTACCTCGCATCTAAGGGAGGTCCTTCCTTTATGGACGACCCCTTCCATGGACGAGGCTCATGATGACCCTAGACAACATGATGGGGTTCTTGTGAAACTTGACTACAAAAAACCTCATCAAAACATCTTCCTGCATGAACGAGCTTCATGGACGAGCTTCTTACAGCCTTCGATTGCTTGCTCTTACCCTGGACGACCTCCATGGACGATTATTGGAGTTTATCCCCCATCAGTTGCCCTCTTGTCTATGGGTTGTCTAGGAAGCATATAAAACGATGTCATTTTTTGGACGCGTCTTTATGTTAGTTGTATGCGTGCCACGTGTCGTAGCTTCATTGGCAATTTGTCATGTTGATTTAATTTCTCGAGGGAAATGCCAGGTGGCGTGTCTTGATTGGTCACGTAATTCGAGACACCATTTTTCAACGCCTATAAATAGTGGATTTCCTCTCATCTCTTTGCACTTTTTCAAATTTTCTTTTTTGACATCCTCGTCTTAGCACCTCATCTAGAAGTTTCTTGCATCCGTAGTTCCCCTTCATCTAAACTCAAGTATTTTCTATATCCTCGTCCTTAGGTTTTAAGCTTTCTCAAAAAATATCTGTAGAGCTTTCTTCGTCTAGCAATAGTGTTGACAAAGCTATAAACAAGTATCATGACCCTAGTAGTTTTAGTAGGTCTAGTGATAGTAGTAGTGGTGATAGCAATAGCAGTAGTGAGGGAAACACCATAGACGAGTATAGGTCAGGTGTTCCTGGGATTCCTTAGAGGAATTTCAAGAAAGCCTTAGGACGAGGACTAAGTCTGGGTCTAGGGCTGGCATAAGTGCCCTTTCGTCTTCTGCTCAAGACAAGGAAGAAGTGGTCTATAGTTGTGCTATTGGGGTTGCCTCCAAGACAGATGAGAGAAAATTAGGCCTCCTAGAGTAGCTGTGCGTGATGAGTGGTGTTGTCAGCCCCGTTTTGGCGTTGGCAATTATGAGGCTTACCTCTTGGGGGGGGGGGTTTTGAGGTTGCCCCTCAATGCCTTCACCAAGGAGTTGCTTTCTAGGTTAGGCTTAGGTATTTGTCAGTTCAACCCTAATGCATGGAGGCTAATAATTGCTATGCAAGTTTTATGGAGGAAGGTGTTTGAGGGGGATCGTCCTCTTATTGTGGACAAGTTCCTCTTTTGTTATAAGCCCTCAAAGATTAGCCAATCCCTTGGCTTTTACCAATTTACAGCCAGAGGGAGAGATTATAGGCTGATAAAATCCTTAGTCACCTCAGATAGAAAATGGAAGACGGAGTTTTTCTTCGTCTCTAGCTTTTGAGCTGGACGCCCTATTGAAGTTGACAGGGATTCATTCCCTCCCTACATAGGAGAATTAGGGAGCCTTCGTCCTGAAGATACGTCTGTGGCTAAAGCTTTACTTTTTGTTATTTTTTTATTGTAGTCATCTAATCACTTTCCTCTCTTTTTTGCAGGTGCTAGACGGCCTCGCTTGAGTAGGTTTTACCTTGAATGGGTTCAGAAAGCTCGTCTTTACCTTGAGAGGGACTTCCACTCTTTGGCCACTTTCCAACGCCTCGCTACTTGGGGATTTGGTCCTGAGCCTTCTCCTGAAGCCACAGCCCACGAATGTATAGTCCGTAGACATAAGTTTTTACTTTGAGTGATCTCTTGCCATTTCTAGAAGTGATTCTAATGAATTTCTCTACAGGAATGGCTACCATGAAGGAGAACAAAGGGAAAGAGATAATGGACAAGGCCGTGGGGCCAGAGGTTTAGCCTCAGCCTCGTCCTATTCTTGAGGAGTCTGAGTAGCCTCGTCCTTCCTCTGGGGATAAAAGAAAGAGTTTGTCCCTTGGAGTTGATTTGGAGAATCTCCTTAGCAGACGAAAGGAAAAAATGGTCAAGCATAGGTCATCCAAGGCTAAAAACACTCAAACCCAAGACGATTGACCTAACCCTTTCCTCGTCCCCCAGTGTCCCATCCAAATTATGGATGTTGATTCTGAACCTAAGGATTCCCCATCCGTGCAGATCTCATCCAAAGCTGCCCCTCCTTCCTCGTCTCAGCATTCTGAACAAGCACCTCAAAACCTTTTTCCAACGAAGGCTTGGCTTGGGAAAGGTTTGAGAAGGTTGTGATGGACGAGGATGTGATGGCGTGCTATGACATGTCTTTAAAGGATTTTGAATGTTCTAGCATTCATGACCTTTTTAAGGTATGCCCCTTTCCTCTTTTTTTTTTATTTTTTTTTATTTTATGTATCTTGCCAGTTTTGTATATATGCCCATTATAATGAAATTTTTAATTTGTGCAGGCAGTGTTTAAGTTTATCACCGCGTCCAAGCAAGCAACCGAATTGGACAAGATGAGGATTCTGCTGGAGAGGACGATCAAAAAGGGAAAGGACGAGTCTACAAGGTGGGTTGAAGTAGTTGCTAAGGCTAAGGAGGATGCAAGAAGCTAAAAAGCAATGTCGAGGAGTTGAAGACAGACGTCCAAGAGAAGGACGCTTGTCTTGAACTCCTCCAGAAGAAGAATGACGAGCTAAGTGCCCTTCTTGAAAAGGTTAGGGAAAATGCGGTTGCAGAGTTTAAGTCGTCCAAAGAATTCACCAATCAACTAGACACCAACTATGCAGTTCGGTTCGAAGATTTTAGGATGGAAGCCATGGAAAAATTCCTTGAAATTGACCTTAGCCTCATTAAACTTAACCTGGGTGAGGCTGCTTCAAGCTCCCTCCTCCAGACGAGCTCAGAGGATGTCAATGTTGAGGACGATGCCTCTACGAGGCCACCTCAGGACGACCCTGATGCCAACACCCCTCCTACTTAAAGACAAGATTGTTAACTTAGTGTTTTTTTTTTTTGGTCCATTGTTTTTAGGACCTTTATTAAAATGTATTTGAAAACAATTCTCTCATTTAGAGTGTTCTAGATGAGTTTGTTAACAAATGCTTTTTAAGGCTTACTTTGAAAGGGTTTTTGGATGACGGTCTTCTACCATTATTTTAAACTTGTATACAATTTTATCCAATATTTAATTTTATTGTATGGACGAGTTTATGCTCTTTTTTCACCATTAAATGTTATTGTCTTTTAAACAGTGAGTATTCTAAGTAATGACTGGTCGTCCGTGCATTTTGCTCATGGACGCCCTACTTATACACGGACGTCTTTGTTAACCATTTAAATTTTCCTAAGTGTAACTCGTCTCAGAAATGGCAATGATGGTCACACGTTTTTTTTTCCATCCATAGGCTAGGCAGTTGGCAATCGTCTTTCGCCTAGACGTTTCTAGTGTTTGTCTCGTCCTAGAACACCTGGGCGTCTTGGCAAGATGCTCGTTCATAGACAAGCTTCATTGTATGCCCTTTTCTTGTCTGTTAATCTTCAGACGAGCATGCCTTAGTTTATTTTTCTTTTCTTTATCCTCATTTCGAGGGAAGCTTATGAATGTTACATCCCTGCGTCCAGAGATTTTCATTCGTCTTATGGTTTTGCCCCCCTTGTGGGTACTATTATGGAACTTAGATTTATGCATCAAATACATTTAGAAATCCAAACCATATTATTATATGAACATTATCCACAAGTATGACATACGCTTAGAAGCTGGTGCCTTAAGAAAATACTTAAATATATAATCTCGTCTTTCACAAACTTGTCTGTAGATGGTGCAAAAGTTTAAGAACTAGTGCACTTTTTATTCTTAATACACACCATAGTAGTAATAGAAACACAATAGTAAATATTAGTAAACACCACAGTTGTGACCTCGTCCATATCTGTAACTGTAAGTGCACAATTGCACCTGGCCCCAAGAACAGTTATGGGCTCAGGCCCAATGAGCCTTAAACAATACGAATTTGTAGAGTGTGGGCTTGAAACCCAGGTTAGAAGAGTTTAAGGGTTCTAGGGCAAGTCAAAGATTATCAATACGTAAAACAACAAGGAATATTGCAACTCAACCTCCTCGGACGTAAGCCGAGGATGTTCTTATATTATCTTTGTTTTCTTTCTTTCTCTTTTGATTACAAAAAATAATGGGAGCCCCTTTTCTGTTCGGGTCTCCCCTTAATACTCATCTTTTTAATCCCTAATACACGTGTTGCCCTATCTCCCCCTTAGCCTAGATATTTCTTTTCTCAGTGCCTTTGAATAGTAACCAGAAGTTTCCTTCCACTGTTCAGATGTCACTTCCTCATTAATGCGGCTAAGGTAGTAGGTGAAGGGTCTTTAATGTGGAGGCAGCAGCTTTAGTACTTTTCAAACATCGAGTTTCTAGGACATCCAGGGGTTCACCCCTCTTAACCGTTGGTCTCCATCATGTCGTTTATGTGCTATTATGATAACGTTGCTGATTCTTCTATGCCCATCTGAGAGTAAAATCAACCTCGGATTGGTCCTCGGGTCCTCGGCACATGAGCAGGCCCGCGGCACTACAAAATTTACAAATCAAGGATAGGTCGGCCTTACTTAGAGTGGCCCAAAGGCCCATATACCTGTTAGGACCTTTTTACTCCCCACAGTAACCTTGTCCTTGGTGAATCTTGTCCAAGCTCATTACTGGTAGTACCTCCTTAGGTGCTCCACATTCCAGGGGTACTCTAACTTTCGTCCGTCCAGAGCTTCTAGGTAGTACAAACCCCGCCTTTTGCAGTTGATTACCCTGTAGGGTCCTTCCCAATTGGGTCCCAATTTTTCATGAGCTGGGTTCCTGGTTGCCAAGAACACCCTTTTAAGAACAAGGTCTCCGATTTTGAAACGCTTGGATTTTACCATGGCATCATGCTGCCTAGCCATAAGATTCTTGTATCCTGCTGTCATTTGCTCCGTATCCATCCTTACCTCGTCAATGAGATCGAGGTCAAGACGAAGTTGCTTCTCATTTTCTCTCTCCTAATACTTCATCACTAGATGATTAGCCATATGAACTTCTGCCGGTATGACGGCTTCACTTCCATAGGCTAGCTTGAAGGGGGTTTCTCTTGTTAGGGTTCTTACAACTGTCCTGTAGGCCCAAAGAAAACCCGGTAACTCGTCTGGCCATATCCCCTTTGCCCTCTCGAGCTGAGTCTTGATGATTTTCAGCAAGGATTGGTTCACTACTTCTGCTTGGCCATTCGCCTCTGGGTGGGAGGGTGAGGAAGTGTGATTCTTGATTCCAAACTGTTCGCAAAAGTCCCTGAAAGGTGTGTTGTCAAACTGTCGTCCGTTGTCTGATACTAGTACCCTAGGTACTCCAAACCTGCACAGAATATTCTTCCAAACAAAATTCTTAACATTTTGCTGAGTAATTTTGGCAAGAGGTTCGGCCTTCACCCACTTTGTAAAGTAGTCAACCCCTACTACCAAAAATTTCATTGGTCTCGTTCCTAGGGAGAAAGGACCCAGGATATCCAATCCCCACTGTGCAAAGGGCCATGGGGCCATCATTAGGGTCTGGTACTCCGACGGCTGCCGAGGGACGTTGCTATAATGCTGACACTGGTCACAAACCTTGACATAGGCCTTAGCATCTGCTTGGATTATAGGCCAGTAGTAGCCTGCACGGATGACCTTATGGACAAGCGATCTTGCTCCTGAGTGATTTCCACATGCTTCTTCATGAACTTCTCTCAAAACATAGTTTGACTCGTCTAGAGCCAGGCACCTTAGGTAGGGCTGAGAAAAGCCTCGCTTGTATAGTACTTCGTTTATGAGAATGTATTTGGCTGCCCTGACCTTTAGCTTCTTAGCCTCATCCTTGTCTTCTAAAAGCCTTCCATCTTTAAGATAGACTACTATTGGACTCATCCAATTTTCTCCCCCTCTTATTTGCTATTTATCTAGGAGGTCTATACTTGGAATGTACTGGATTTTGTTGTACACGTCCATAACTTCTCCCCCCAAAGCTAGTTTCGCCAAGGCATCCGCTTCCATGTTTACTTCCTTGGGAGTTGAACGAAACTCACTTCCGTAAAGTTTTGGACAAGTCATCTCACTTTGTTAAGATATTTCTTCATCCTATCTTCCTTAGCATCACACATTCCATTCATTTAATTGATCACTAGCTGAGAATCTCCTTTGACTATTATTGACTCCGCCCCTAAAGACTTAGCCAATTCCAGCCCTTTGAGTAGGGCTTCATACTCAGCTTCATTGTTGGTGATTTGGTACTGTAGACGAGCTGCGTACTCCATTTTGTCTCCCTCTAGGGACTTGAGTATGACTCCAATCCCCCTGCGTATAAGGTAGATGATCCGTCTACATTGATAACCCACCTTTCATCTCCTTCGTCTTTGTTCAGCTCGTCCTGGCTAGGAGTGAACTCCATAATGAAATCCGCCAATGCCTGTGCCTTGATCACGCTCCTTGGCAAGTATCTGACATCAAACTCACTAAGTTCCACTACCCACTGGATTAATCGTCCTGCAACTTCCAATTTGCTCATTGCCTTCTTTACGGGATGATCCGTTAGGATGTTGATAATATGAGCTTGGAAATAATGTCTCAACTTCCTAGAAGCCATAATCAAGGCAAAGGCTAGCTTTTCCATCATCAGATATCGTCCTTCTACCCCTCTTAATGCGCATCTTCTATAGTACACCTATTTCAAAACTCGTCCTTCCTCTCTAACCAACACCGAGCTTACAGCGTGTGGGGACACCACCAAATACAAATATATTTCCTCCCCAGGTAAAGATAGACTTAGCAATGGCGCTGTCATGAGGTAAGTCTTCAGGTCTTGGAAGGCCCTTTGACACTCGTTCGTCCACTCAAATGCCTTCTTGAGGATTTTAAAGAATGGCAAACACTTGTCAGTAGCTTTCGAAACAAACCTATTAAGGGCGGCAACTCGTCCGGTAAGATACTGGACTTCTTTGATGTTCTTCGATGGTTCCATACTCAGTATCGCCTGGATTTTGTCTGGATTTACTTCAATTCCTCTGTGTGAAACCATGAACCCTAAAAACTTCCCCGACAAAACTCTGAAAGCATACTTGCTTGGATTTAATTTCATGTTATACCGTCGAAGTGTATCGAAGATCTCTTGAAGGTCGTTTAGATGCTTTCCCTCGTACAAGCTTTTTACCAGCATATCATCCACATAAACCTCCACATTTCGCCCGATTTGAGGGCGAAACATGTGGTTAACCAGTTTTTGGTAAGTCGCCCCTGCATTCTTCAAACCGAAGGGCATTACCTTGTACCAAAATAACCCTTGGCTAGTAATGAATGAGGTATTTTCTTAATCTACCTCATCCATCTTTATCTGGTTGTAGCCCGAGAAGGCGTCCATGAAGCTCAACAACCTGTGACCTGCCGTCGAGTCCACCAGCTAGTTGATGCGTGGCAACGGATAACTATCCTTGGGGCAAGTCTTGTTTAAGTCAGTAAAGTCCACACATATTTGCCACTTGCCGTTGGCCTTCTTTACCATGACTACGTTCGCCAATCAGTTCGGATAATAAACTTCGCGGATGAACTCCATGATAATCAACTTCTGGACTTTTTCTTTGATGGCATTATCTCGTTCAAGAGCAAAAAGCGTATTCCTCTGACACACTGGTTTGGAGTAGGGGCACACATTTAGACGGTGAGTCATGACATTTGAATCAATACCCGGCATGTCCTTATGACTCCATGCAAAGACATTAAGGCTTTTCTTCAAAAACTAAACCAGAGTATGCTTCGCGTTTTCTTCCATGTTCATTCCAATTCTAGTGAACTTCTCGGGTCTACTCTTATCCAAAGGGACGTCTTCTAACACCTCAGTGGGTTCGACTACGACCCTTCTCTCGTCTATGCTCATTGTCTGTACATGTTCGTCCATTGCCAACATGGCTAGGTAGCACTCTCTGGCGGTTAACTGATCTCCTTGTACTTGGCCCACCCCATGCTAGGTCAAAAATTTGACAGACAAATGATAGGTAGAGGTTACTGCCTTCCAACTATTCAAAGTTGGTCTTCTAATAATAGCATTATATGATGATGCACACTCAACGACAAGGAAGTTTACCTCTTTGGTTATCTGTTGTGGATACGCTCCCACCACCACTGGTAATGTGATGGTGCCCACAGGCTGCACCTTCACTCCTCCGAATCCCACCAATGGCGAATTCACTGGTAGAAGTTGATCTCGTCCTAGCCTCATTTACTAAAAGGCAAGGTAATACAAAATGTCCGCCGAACTGCCATTGTCTATCAACACCCTCTTGGTCATGTAATCAGCAATGAATAGAGTGATGACTATCACGTCATCGTGCGGGTGGTGAACTTGTCCAGTGTCCTCGTCCGTGAAAATAATGGCTTGCTCATCTGCTTCCCTTGTCCTGGGAGATCATCCAAACAGCTGAACGTTTTGCACCACCTTCAGGTATGTCTTCCTCGACTTGGACGACTGCGCTGTCGAGGTTCCTCCTATAATTACTCTAATTTCTCTAAGTGGGGGTTGTGATGACTCCTCCTCCTTAGCCTTCAGTTTCTCGTCCCTCTGGTCTCGTCCAAGGAAATTCCTCAACTTCCCTTGTCTGATAAGATTCTCTATCTGCTGCTTTAAATCAAAGCACTAGTCTGTGTCATGCCCATGGTGTAACACCCCGACCCAACTTTATAATTACACTATGTGATTGAATGGTTAATTACTATTTTAAGCCACTTTCTTTTATAATTATATAAGAGTATTTAATAAACATATTATTTTATAATTCCTCTGAATAAGATTTATAAAGATTATAAATAAGTGAATGGCTATTTGTATTATAAATATATACTAAGTATGTACAAAACTATTTTAGGTGGTTAAGTTATTAGATATATAGTTGTTTGTGTTTAAGGTAAGGGTTAATAATGCAAAGTTATTTTATAGTTTGAGCCTTTCTAGAATATAGAACTTGGAGGGTGAAAAGTGTTAATACCAAAAGTTGAAAAAAAAAAGTGAGTCAACCTTTTCTTTTCCTTGTCAACACATGTGCCCCACCAATTCTTCTCACTTATCTTATCTTCTTGGATGCATCAAAAAGTCCAGCCCTCATTCTTCTTTCCCTTTTCCTTTTTCTTTGTTCTCATCTCTTTCTCCTTCTCTTGTCCTCACACGGCAGCCCCTTGCTTCTCACCAACAGCTCTCCCTCTCTCACCAAAACAATAAATCTCACTCTACGGAAGAAATTAAAAGATTGACCCTAAGATTTCAGCTTCAAAGTTTGTGGGTAAGTAAATAAAAAAATAAAAAAAAAACCTCATCTTTTTATGGGTATTTTAATGGTGGAATGGTTTGGCTTTAGTTTCACTTCTATGTTTTCTAATATGATTGTTAGAAGCTGAAATTTGTGGTTTATGAAATTAGGAAATCATGAACTTGTAAATTTATATTTATATGTTGTTCTAAGAAGCTTTGAAATTGTGTTGATGGTTTGTTGAAGTTAAATTAGGGTTTTTACTAATTAATGATTGTATATGATTAAGGAAGTAAGAAAAAGTTGGGATGAGTACTTTTGATGTTATTGCTGGGATTTTTGTTGTATTTTATTTTGCTCTAAATGGTTAAATGACTGAATATAAGTGTTTTCTAACATGTCTAATGAGTGTATAAAAATCCCCATGTGATAATAAGACTATTTGCAATCATTTTACAATTTTACAAGAAAAACATTTCAAAGCTGTCACTGTGACAGATTCTGTGTTTATGCATGATAAATTATGTATTAAATTGTATACAGTAAATTAGGAAGCTAGGAATAGTTCTTATGAATTCTAAGACACATATGGTTGTAATGGAAGTAGTCTCAAAGTATTTTGATCAATATAAAAATAATGGTTTGATTTTTAAGTTGCATAAAATTCTGTCAGGACAGATTTGAGTATGCTGTATTGTATGATTTTTAGTAAATCATGGTTGTATGCTTTGACTCCGAAATTGATATGGTATTTACCAGACATCCATAGGAGTTTCTCTGTAAATTTTCATGAATTTTGGATGTGTTATCCCATTTGTATTTTATAATTGAAGTATATGCTGCTGGAATAAAACAGTGAATAATAAGGGACATGCCTAACTTTGAGGATTTAATTCTAAAGTTAGGGTGAATGATTTGAGCTATAATTTATTATGCTCATCATTTAGTATGTCTAGATCATAGATAAATTTTGTATAACTTGGTTCAAGGTTTAATACTCAAAGGTTTTTCATGTTACCATATGAGTGTATATGGTTATATGACTATGCTTAAAAGAGTTTATGTTTATGCATGCATTATTGCCCTAATCTCAAGCACCTTTTGAAATGAAATTGGCTCTCCTAGAGATATGATATAAATATGAGAATGTTGGTTTTCTTTAGTTTGGTACATCATTTGTTGATGTGTGTATAATATGTTTGTGGGAACCTCGTTGAGGTGGGATTATGATTTCCTTGATTTTAAGATATAGGTTTTGAGATAAATGCGTAAGCTTATGATAAGGTATAATTGATAGTAATAAGTTTTGATATTTGGTTTAGGTGTTACCAGTACCCAAGTTTAAGCTCATTCGACTTTAGGCTCTCAGTTCCTCTGCTTTCAAGTAAGGGACAAGTTATATAAGCATTTGGTAAGTCATGAGGTTAATTTAAAGTATATTATGCATTAAAAAGTTTTTTTTATTAGAGATATGGCATATAATCATGTTTTAGACAAAGATATATTCGTGAGTTCTCGAAACTTTATGTATATGATTTAAGCATATTGATGCTGTTACTAATTCCACAAACATGATGTTTAAAGAAAACAATGAAAATAATTTTATTATGAAATGTTATCTAAACTATGAATTTCAGTATAATGTATAAGTATGAAATGTTTTTGGGTTATGTTCTCTGATGATTTGAACTCTGCCAGTAGGGGTTAATTACTGTCTATGAAAAATGTTATCTGTTTGGCCATTAATGTGGGACTGACTTTGCTGTATCCGCCCTTATTGGTTACAGCCAACTTGTGGAAGAAGTCAACCTACCCCCATGGTTGAAAGATATGTATTATGATGTGATCCTGGGAATACCTGGTATTGTGGGGAATGCTGGATGCCTAGCACAGTGGTGCTAGAAGCCTCCCAAATAAGTACAAATTTATTAGATATGGACTAACCAATATGTTATGAACAGCTATATTATTTTATAGATCATAAGAGAAGGAATTGTTTAAATGCATTATGAAAAGTTAAAAACTCTCATGAAAAAAAGTTTATGATGAAAAGAAAAGCTGCTCTTTAAAGATAAAAGTTTATGAAGTTTTGTTGTGCTTTAAAGATAAAGCTTCTGATAAAAGTACAAGTTTACGTTAAAAAAAATTATCAGATATCCTGTTATTTATGAAACGTTAAGTTTTATGACTATGAAAGTTATAATATTTTATGAGAAGAAGTTTATAAAGAAAAGTCTTCTTATTTGATAAAATATTTCTAATTTAAGACAAAGTTACCAATTATTTGATTTAAGTTAAAATGATTGTTTTGTAACAAAAATACACACACACACACACACACACACACATATATATATATATATATATGTATGTATGTATATGATTTTTAAACAATCAACATTATATTTGGTGACTTTGTAAGAAACGAAAGAAATTCAATCCGAAAGGTTTTGGTAATACTAATCTGATAAGAAAAAAGAGAACAATTATTTTCCTACAAAGAGCGTATAAGTTATTATTATAAATAGTATAAAATACTATGCATGAAAAGATGTTCTCCTATCTAAACATTTATAAAATGAAAAGTTTTGATTTACATGCATTCTTATTAAATTCTTATGTATCTTACCCTTATTGAGCTGTGTAGCTCACCCCTTCCACCCTTTCAGTCACAAGTTTTATTTTGGAGCAGAGGGAGCCTTAGTCGAGTTTTGGAAGGAGCTGATTTTAGTTTTAAAAGCATTGATCCCAAATTAGCAATTTAATGTTTAGTTTTATAGTATTGTGTATTTTAGGATTTAATAAAATTTGTGTACCTTAAAGTATTAAGAGATGTATTATGTGAATTTAGAATTTAAGTAACTGGTGGATTATGTTATTCTTTGAAGTACAATGTAGATGCTCTGAATGTCCAGTGAAAAGTTATATCATTTAAGTAAAAAAACAAGAATGAAAAGAAAGAGGGAAGCTTTTGTTAAAAGTTAAGTTGGTTCTTGTTAATATCAGGTTTAAGCTTAATATTAGCATGCCGGTTATGGTCACAAATCCGGGTATCGAGTTTGGGTCGTGACACTTGGCCTCTGTGAAAGCGGCAATACTTGTTCCTATTGCGCTTGTTAGGATCTCCTTTCATTTTGTCTGACCACTTCAAGGACGGATCATCCTTGATTAGCATAAGCACCTACTCTAGTGGCATATTCAGGGGTGTGTATTGCTGATTTCTCGCTGAGGAACTCACCTTCTTACCATTTCTTTCTTTTTTCTCTTCTGCCCGAGCCTTCTTTGGACGATGACCCTGATCTGGATAACGCTGGTGACTTGCTTCCTAGCGCTCTGATCTCTTTCTCTTCTTGGCTATAATAGCGTCCTCAGCATTCATGAAATTATGGGCTGAATGGACGAGTTCGGCCATAATCTGCGGTTCCTGCTCGTAGAGCTTATGGATGAACAAGTCTAAGTTAACCCTATTATGGAAGGAGGCCAATAACAACTTGTCATCCATTTCGTCTACCGTTAAGGCTTCTCTATTAAAGCGAGTAATGAAGGACCGTAAACTCTCATTCTCCCCTTACTCAATAGTTAGTAAACTGGAAGAGGAACGCTTGTGATGTTGTCCTCCAATGAAATTATTGACAAACAACTTACTCAACTCCTCAAATGATCCCACCAAGTTTGGGAGTATTTTGCTGAACCACACCGATGCTGGTCCTTTAAGTGTGGTAGGATAAGCTTGCACATAATCTCGTCTGGGACCCTTTGGAGATGCATGGTCATCTTGAAGGTAGCGATGTGATCACACGGGTCACGATTTCCATCATACGAATCTAAGGAAGACATTTTGAATTTCGGGGGTAGGGGGTGACTGTTGATGGAAGCCGTGAAAGGGGAGTCCGTTTGGTTAACTAAATCATCCACACCCGCCTCATATTCTCCTTCATCTCATCCATGGCTTTTCTTATCTGGTCCATCTCCCTTTCCAAGTGTGGAATTCTTCTTGAAGCAGTACCCTTTGTCTGATTTTTGGATTCAACATTTTTCCCTCCACCTTCCTGACTCTGGGCTCGTCCTTCTGTGTGTCCATCATGGCGCTGCCTCTTTTGATTGATTTCCCTGTTCAACTCTTGATAATGACGGGTCAATTCCACCATAGTGGCAACCATGGACTGTATATGTTGAACAAAAGGCGGTTGCATGACAGGCGGTTGCATGACAGGCGCTGAGTGATGATCGCGGAGGGGATTACTAGAAGCATCCCTACTCTCCTGGTGGCTTGGGCTGGTAGCCCTTGATCATGTTCGAACCATTCAGCCTTTTGTCTAGGAAAGGCTAATCGTTGAAAACAATCAATCGAACGAAAAGAAAACACCTCCTTCCCCACAATCGGCGCCAACTAATGATGCGAAGAAAATTAGTAGGCTGGATGTTTCGAACTTGAAAAGACTACTTGCTCTCTCGATGGCCTGAAAAAGAAAGAAAAGTGATCAAAGGTGACTGGGATTGCCGACCAAGAACCCTCCGATGGCAAAGTTAGTTTTCTCTGTATATTTTTGGAGTTCCAACTTTTTGGAAAATGTAAAAATGTACCTTTGTTTTGTTTGAATGAATGTTTATATAGTGCCCTAAGAACAGTTATCAAACTTGTAACCTCCCTTGGATTTGAGGAGGGGTAAAGGTTCAAAGATAACTTTCATAAATGCTTGGGAGTTACATATTTCTCACCTAACTGTTATTGGAAGTTACACGTGTAATAAGGAGTTATACTACATGCTCAAGAATTTTCCTAAGTGTTTAGGGTTCGTCCAGGGGTCCTCATCCTGAGGACTTCCAACTGAGCGTACCTCACATCTAAGGGAGGTCCTTCCTTTATGGATGACCCATTCCCTGGACGAGGCTCATGATGACCCTGGACGACATGGTGGGGTTCTTGTGAAACTTGACCACGCGAAAGCTCATCAAAACATCTTCCTACATGGACGAGGTTCTTACAGCCTTCGATTGCTTGGTCTTGCCTTGGATGACCTCCATGGACGATTATTGGAGTTTAGACCATCAAGTGTTATTTTTTAGACCATCAAAAAATAAATTATAAAAATTTACATCAAATGAAAATGTATAATATGATTTGAGGCTTACACATTTTTCCACTAATAGTATGCATCTAAATCTACTAAAACAGTCAAAATAACATTGAAATTATTTGTGATCACTTGCAATTCCATAGCGTTGATATACATTTTTAAATAGCCGAAGTACAATGCACCCGCTAGTGCAATTGAGTTTTGCTGAACCCAAAGATGTTGACGCCTATTTTCCTATGCTTCGCAAGTACCAGGCTTTAGTGCTTTACCCCATTGACGCTATACTGTTATAGTAGCCTAAGTTTTTGCTTCCTAATTTTGTAAAAATAAAAAAATGTTATAACTTTAGTATTAAAAAAAAACACATCACTTCAACAAAAAAAAAAAACACATAACAAATAAATATATGTAGTAAAACTCCTCCCACAATAAAGAGATAGAGGAGTTTGATCATAAGATTTCTTATTTGGATTTTTTGAGAAAAATGAGTGTGATGAAACTTATGCATTTTTTGAGTGTATTAATTACTCTAGTAACAAATTAGATTATCATATAATGTATTAATTAGATAAGAAACCATTACAAAACCAATATAAATTGACAGAGCCCCTTAGAGAGCTAGTTAGTAAAAACGTGTACTATACATGTACTGTACGCGTATGTTCGAAACTTTTAAAAAAACTTTCATCTCCCGTTTTGATTCCAACAATATGGAACTAAAAAGTTTAAATATTCTGTCTCATTCTTCCTGTTCTATTGTATACTCCACAAACAAAAACATACCACATGTCCATATATTATATTTGATAGGGTTGTCCACGGGTCGAGTTGGGTTTGGAGTTGAACAAAAACCAACCCGATCAAATTGAGTGAACAAAAAATAGACCCACAGCTGATCGAACATTCGGGTTGGACTCGGTGGCTAGGGTCATCGGGTGATTTCGGGTTCGAAATACAACAACTCAGAAGAAATCAAACCCAAGAAAAACACTGACCACAACCATAATCCAAAGCCAGAGAAATCAATAGCACAACATAAAAAATACCACAAACCTAGATCTAAGACTAATACGAAGAGAATTTGATTTCACAATATTAGAGCCTCGAAGGAGATCTAAGCCACACAACGACCACTCCCTCTCCCACCATCACTGCATCCATCACAAGATCAATACAACCACCATCATATTTCACAAGATTAGAGCCTCGGAGGAGATTTGAAGTAGATTAGACGATGATTTATGGCAAAGGTCAGATTGTACAAGATAAGTACGTCCACCATCGATGGATCTTGAGAGTGACTCGACCTAGGACACTGGCAGTTGGGAAAGTTGACGACAGCAGCTAGGGTTAGTGATTTGTGAGAGAGATGAGAGAGCGCGAAAAGAGAATCTGAAGTTTTGGCCCAAAATAGATCCAGACCCCTTCAATTCTTAGGTGTGAATAATGATGGAAACAAAATGATTTCCTTTTAAATTTATGGGCGGTCGGGTCGGTTTCTATGGGTCAAGAAGTGTGAGACACAAATTTTTGAACTAAAAACTTGATATTTTAAACTAACAGACCCGCATCCGACCCGTCTAAGCATTCGGGTCCGACCATGGGTCTTCAGGTCAGGTCAGTTCAGTCGAGTGGGTCGGGTCTTCCGGGTTGATGGATAACCCTATTTGACACCACATTATCACCTACCATGAACAACTTTTCACTTTAACAATTGTGAAATATTTTATGAATTTAGACTTTTTGCAATTATTTTGTTAACAATTGTTGTTTTTTTAAAGGAAGTTTTGTTATAATTTGTTGTGATTAGAACATCAATTTCATCTTGGTCTTGTACTAACTCCACTTTTATTTTGCACCCAAACCCATGCTAATAAGAAAAATAAGGGATTGCTAGTCAATTTTCATTTCACTCAATATATAACATAATGGTCGGAACTAAGACTCTGAAGGCTTTCCAACTCTCTCAATTACAACAAATCATATCAATATATCCTTAACTCATAAATTGTGAAAAATGCTATAAAAGAAGTTGTGTATGGAGCATTATTGTTTGGTAATACATGTTGGAAAAATAGCATGGAGTGAATACGAAATTGATATTTTCTATGTTCACTTGAAGATGTTATTAAAAATGATAAAAATCCTGAGTCCCACATCAGAAATGAAAGAGATAATATATGAGTTTATATACTCATGAGTTGGACATTAGGTTGGGCTTTTGGCATATGTGAACTGGGCCTACTTGTCTAACTAATAATATTTTATTATTTTAATTTTTGAGTCAATTAGTCTGTGCACAACAATTATTATTGAAACAAAATGTTTGTTTAGTAACGTATAATTTTTTATAGTCCCTCATTCATAAAAACCAATTTTTTTCAAAAAACCCTCCCAGTGAGAATATTTTGCGTTAAAGAGAGAGAAAAAGACATTGAGTAGTTCATAGAGCCTGACCTTGTGTGCTTCGTTTTCGTGTTGTAGAACATTTTGTCCTGAGAGACAGACGTCCGTGAGTTTCAAAGCACCACAGTATTGTGTGAGGGGCAAAATCTACTTTAAGGAAATTGTGTCAAACACAAGACTTGATCTGAATCATTCATCCTTCACACATTTGGTCGGTGAATTTTTAATTATTTGCAGATTTCTTCTTATATATATTCAGTATTTGTTTATTGTTTTTGCCTATCAAATCTATTTGTATTATTGCTTATTTTTAGATCTGTATATTTTTCCTTTTGCTTTGTCACAAAGGTAAATTGTTGAAATATATCCAATAGTCTTAAAGCAGATTTATATATTTAATTTATTTTTGTGATTCACAGTGAAGGGAATTTTGTGGTTATTGAAAAACACTAAATTGGCAGTTGCATATACTTTGCGCAAAACTTGGAAAATTGGGGTTGTGTTCACCGCTGCATAAATATCCACTTATTTATATTATAAATTAATTCATGATCTTCAAAAGTTGATTACGTGTTTGACTGTGCTGGTGATATTTATTTTTCAATATCTATCCACCCTCTTTATTTATATTATATGATATTAAGATATTTGTCTCTTTGAATTTTTGATTGACTAGGCATGGGGTAGAGCCATGTGTGTAGATTGTGATAATCATAAGGCTGATGTGTCTACTTCAGAGTCAAATACTGCCAGCCAAGAGTCCAAACATATTGCCATAAAAGAATCCAATTCAAATTCAAATACTTGCCAAACATAAGTCAGCCAATAAGTCAGCCAATATCACATCCCTTAATTCTAGCTGATTCATACTGCCAGCCATAAGTCAGCCAGCCAATATCACATCCCTTGATTCTCTCCTCCGTAGCACATCCCTTGATTCTAGCTGATTCTCTATTAATGTAAATCTGTTGTAATTATATTCTCTACAATGTAGGGAAGTTTGTCTATAATCTTTTAGTATAAATACAAAGCAAGACACGCCTCACTTGGTATGGTTTTTCAACCCAACATAAACTCTATACTATCTATTCCTTTATGGTATCAGAGCTATATGTCCAACGACCTTTAAAAAAAAACACACACACACACTATTTTTTTCCAGCTTTTCTCTTGTCTTTGCTTTAACCAATCTCAATGGAACACACCAATTCTTCAACTGGTGTTGTTGTACCTCGTCATTCAGGGTTCATGTCAATTAAACTAGACAGAACCAATTATCCTCTTTGGCTTGCTCAGATTGTTCCTATTTTGAAGAGCAAGAGTTTGATGGGATTTGTAAATGGTACAAATCAATGTCCTCCAGAATTTAAACAGGACAAAGATGGAAAGGAGACCACCGAAGTGGATCCATCTTATATTACTTGGCATCAACAGGACCAAATGATCCTCGGTTGGATCAATAATTCTCTCTCCCCACCAGTTCTATCCACAGTGGCTCGTTTCACATCAGCACATGCAACCTGGTCCTCACTAGAGAAGAGGTATGCTTCCCACTCAAAAAATCGTATTCAACAGTTGAAAAATGATTTATGTAACACAAGAGGAGATGGTCTTTCAGTTTCTGATTTTATGGACAAAATAAATCATATTGCTGACAATCTTGCCTTGGCTGGCAAACCCATTGATGATGATGAACTTGTTACTGTTATTATGAATAACATTGGTTCAGTATATGAAATTACTATTAGTTCTGCATAAGCACGTGACACTCCTATATCATATAATGATCTTGTGGCATTACTTCTTAGTGCTGAAACAAGGATTCAGAAACAACAAACACCTTTGCTTGACAATACTCCAACTGCGATGTATGCTCCCAAATCTAATAATTAAACCACTCGAGGTCGAGATTCCCTGCATAACCGAGGATCTAATATGAGAGCCAGAGGGTCCTCTGGTTCACGTCGACCTCAAAATTCTTGGTCCCATTCCAACTCTGGTTCCAAGAATTTTGGGTCTTCTAGTAATAATTCTTCTCGGCCAACTTGTCAAATTTGCAATCGTCCAGGACACGATGCCCGTGACTGTTTTCACCGAATGAATCATGCTCATAAAGGACGAATTCCAACTCAAAAACTGATGGTTATGGCAGCTACTGCATCCTTGAACAATTCTTAAACCACATGGCTTTGTGATACTGGTGCATCGAATCATATCACTTCGGATCTTGCAAATTTGGCTATTCACAATGAGTATCATGGCCAGGACCAAGTTGCTGTGGGTAATGGTGCAGGTTTGAATATTGCTCATATTGGTTCTAATAAAATTCCTCATGGTTCATCCTTCCTTGCTATGAATAGTATTTTACATTGCCCATCTATCGCTGCTAATCTTCTTTCAGTTTATCAATTTACTCGTGATAATAACTGCTATTTTATTTTCTTCTCTTATTGTTTTTATGTGAAGGATCTAAGCACAGGGAGGACGCTTTTCCGCGGGAAGAGTGAAAATGGTCTCTATCCTTTCCATATTCGCAACCAGATTTCTACCAAGTCCAGTCGTCCACTTGCATTTGTTGGTGTCCGTGTTGGCGCTCCAGTTTGGCATTCTCGGTTGGGCCATCCTGCCTCCAACACACTTTCGCGTCTTATTTCAAATAAATGTCTTCCTATGAGTGGTAAAGTTCAAATCAATTTTGTAATTCATGTCCTTTGGGCAAGAGTACTAAACTACCTTTTCATTTGTCGGATTCAATATCCAAATTTCCTTTGGAATTGGTGCATTCAGATGTTTGGACTTCTCCCACTGTTTCTATGAAAGGATCCAAATATTATGTGTTATTTATGGATGATTTTTCTCGTTATTCATGGATATTTCCTATGCAATTTAAACATGGAGTCTTTGATATTTTTGTCAAATTTAAGTTGCATGTTGAAAATCTTTTCTCATCCACAATTAAAGCTTTCCAAGCAAATGGAGGTGGTGAATATACTAATCTTGCCTTTCAAAAGTTTTTAGCTAATCATGGTATTAGTTTTCGCTCCTCATGTCCAAATCACCCTGAACAAAATGGATTGGCTGAACAAAAACACCGGCATATTGTAGAAACTGGTCTCACTCTTCTTGCTCATGCTCATATGCCAAATACCTATTAGGTTGATGCATTTAACACTGCAGTGTATTTGATTAATAGACTTCCAACTCGTGTCTTAAATTATCTTAGTCCTTATGAAAAAGTATTTCAAAAATCTCCCACTTATGATAGTCTTCGAGTGTTTGGTTGTGCATGCTTTCCTTATTTGCGACCCTATAATACAAATAAGCTGCAATTTCGTTCTAAACGGTGTGCGTTTTTGGGTTACTCTCTTCATCATCAAGGATATAGATGTCTTGATCCAAGCACTGGTCGTGTCTATTTATCCCGTCTTGTTATTTTTGATGAGTCTTCATTCCCATTTCAAGAGACCATTAACACTATTTCTGCAGAGAAGGGCCTCCTGGAATCTTTGATACCTACACTAGAAATGATTCAGCTACCTTCACTACATACACCACCTTCTTGTTCTAGACCTCCACCCACTTCTCCTACTATACCTCAAACTCCTCAAATACCTACCCCACCAAACCCACCTATAGCTTCTCATCCCAACCCCATTATACCACCTACTTCTGCATCTTTCATTCCAAATCCATTACCATCTAATCCCACATCACAAACTCTCCCAGAAAATTCCTCCCGCTCCATGGTCACTAGAAGAAAAGATGGCATTTGCAAACCCAATCCAAAATATGCAATGAATGTGGTATATGATTCTCATTTGATTGAACCCACCTGTTATAGCCAAGCAGTTAAACATGCAGAATGGCGTCATGCTATGGGGGCTGAATTTAATGCCTTGCAACGGAATGGCACTTGGTCCTTGGTCCCTCCTCGCTCAAATATGAACATCTTGCCTAATAAGTGGGTGTTTAAAATCAAGAAACGATCTGATGGTACTATTGAGCGCTATAAAGCGCGTCTTGTAGCAAATGGTTTTCATCAAAAAGAAGGGCTTGATTATACAGAGACTTTTAGTCCAGTTGTGAAACACTCCACTATTCGCATTGTTCTTGCTTTAGCCATTCATCAAAAATGGCCTATTCGACAATTGGATATTCAGAATGCATTTCTCCATGGCCAATTATCTGAGGAAGTGTATATGCGTCAACCTTCTGGGTTCATTGATCCTAATTATCCACACCATGTCTGCAAGCTTCATAAGTCTCTCTATGGCTTAAAACAAGCTCCTCGACAATGGTTTCAACGATTTTCTGATTATTTAGAGGAGCTCGGTTTTTGTGAGTCTAAAGCTGATTACTCCCTCTTCACATTTCGTAAGGGTGCTTTGATCATTATTCTACTTATTTATGTTGATGATATTTTGATCACAGGGAATAGTTCATCTCATATTTTCCAGCTTATATAGAACCTTGGGAAACTGTTTTCTATGAAGGATTTAGGTCCTTTGCATTATTTCCTTGGTCTTGAGGCCATATACAGTTTTGGTGGTTTATACCTAACTCAAACAAAATATATCATGGATCTATTACATCGCACAAAGTTTCAGGATGTCAAGCCTATTTCTTCTCCTGCTCATACTGGACATAAATTAAGCCTTTATGATGGAGATCCTCTTCCTGATCCTACTGAATATCGAAGTGTTGTTGAGGCGCTACAATATTTGACACTCACTCGTCCTGATATCGCTTTTGCAGTAAACCAAGTGTGTCAATTCATGCATCAGCCTACCACAACTCACTGGATTGCTGTCAAAAGAATATTGCGTTATTTGAAGAGCACTCCTACTCATGGTCTGTTTTATCAACCTGGTTCTCTACGTTTAGAAGCCTATTCCGATGCTGATTATGCCGAAAATCCGGATGATCGTCGCTCAACTGGTGGCTACTGTATTTATCTTGGATATAATCCCATATCTTGGAGTGCCCCAAGAAACACCGTATTGTATCTCGCTCAAGCACAGAAGCAGAATACCGTCAATTGGCATATACTGCAGCTGAGATTTCATGGCTGCGATCATTGTTCAAGGATTTGGGTGTCTCTCTTTCAACTCCACTTATTTGGTGTGACAATATTAGTTCCATCTCTTTAGCCTCAAACCCGGTGTTTCATGCACGCACTAAACATTTGGAAGTAGATTACCATTATGTGCATGATAAGGTTGTTTGCAAGGAGTTGGATGTTCGCTACATTTGTACTACAGATCAGGTAGCAGACGTGTTCACCAAAGGGCTTTCTTCTGCTCGTTTCAAATTATTGGCCAACAAGCTTATGGTACGCTCTTGTCCCATTAGCTTGCGGGGGTGTGATAATCATAAGGCTGATGTGTCTACTTCAGAGTCAAATACTGCCAACCAAGAGTCCAAACATATTGCCATAAAAGAATCCAATTCAAATTCAAATACTTGCCAAACATAAGTCAGCCAATATCACATCCCTTGATTCTCTCCTCCGTAGCACATCCCTTGATTCTAGCTGATTCTCTATTAATGTAAATCTGTTGTAATTATATTCTCTACAATGTAGGGAAGTTTGCCTATAATCTTTTAGTATAAATACAAAGCAAGACACGCCTCACTTGGTGTGGTTTTTCAACCCAACATAAACTCTATACTATCTATTCCTTTAGATTGTATGATAGATGTTTGCTTTGTATCTATAATCTCTGGTCTCTTTTTCCGTGTTAGCATCATTGCATGCAATTTCTTGTGTATTCTATAAAAGCTGAAAAAAACTGGTTTGAGTTTATTGGTTATTGTGAAAGGTATTTTGTGTTTGTTCGTACTATGTGTGCTCTGTTTCTGCAATTTGGTATTTTAAATATTAGTTGAATACAATATTATATATGCTTATGACCTTATAGTGATTCATGTGGCTCTATAACCTCCTTTCTTTTGCTGGCTATGTATTGTCTATTTTACAGAGTGATTGTCAAACTTTGATTTGTCTTTAGTGCAGATTTTGTTTTTGGTACCGTGTAGAATACTTTTATCTTTATATATCTTTTGTACATTATGACATTACACAATGACTATTTGGTTTTTTATATAATATATGTTTATTTTTCCTTAAAGTAATACTTGAATGTAGTGCAGTGTCAATTTTTTCTAGATTGTTGTATTATATAAAACAATGCTTCAATTGGATTTTGAGAATTCAATCTGATGGAGTTTTATTTTGACAGAAATGTCGAATGAAATTGTGCATGTTGCTGCCTTTATTACTGTTCCTGTTAATCACAGAGAATAGCCAGAAAAATTCAATGGTACTGAGTTTAAGAGATGGCAACAAAAAATGCTGTTCTATCTCACAACATTGAATTTGGCAAAATTCTTATATGAGAATGCTCCAAAACTCAAAGAAATTGAGACAAATAAGCAAGTGGTTGCTACTGTGGAAGCATGGAAACATGCTGACTTCCTCTGCAAAAACTATATTCTGAATGGATTGGACAACACATTGTATAGTGTGTACGGTTCAATCAAGACAACAAAAGAATTATGGGATTCCTTGGATAAGAAATACAAGATAGAAGATGTTGGAACTAAAAAGTTCATTGCAGGCAAACTTCTGGATTAAAAAATGGTGGATTCCAAAACTGTGCTTAGTCAAGTGCAAGAGCTATAGGTAATCTTACATGTTATACATGCTGAGGGTATGTCTATAAGTGAATCATTTCAAGTGCTACTATCATTGAGAAACTGCCTCTGTAAGGTCACAATTTGGTTCCCAAACCCAAAGGACAGATGAACTTCGGCCCAAAGAGCCCGATACAATGAATTTATAGAGAGTGGGTTCAAAAGCTGGGCTTTAGTGAGTTAGACAATATGTAAAGTGGATCCAGATGACAAGAAAATGGAGATGGACTGGTTTAAAATAAAGAAAAATTACCCTTGGCACAGTCCAAAAACGTCAGTTCCTATATATATATATATATATATTATATATATATATATTCCTTCTCAAATTTGATTACAAGTTCAAATCTAGATTGCAACAGTCTTCTCCTCTCAATTTCTCGATAGTTTTATACCACTTTCTCCTCCTTGTTTCCCCCTTCCACGTGTAGACCTAGATTGCTAGTGCTGATACTTGTCCCATTAGCCCCTTCTTGAAGTCTTTGAGCAACAGTTGTAAGGCTGAAAATCACTATTTAAACATCACTTCCTCATTAATGCGGCTAGAGACTTGGATACAGAGTATTTAGTGCAATGGTAGTAGCTTTCTCTTAGATATTTTATAGCTGTTCCTTTGCTCTGTGCTCCCTTGAAACATATCATCATCAATAGAACCTCCTGGAAGATCATTCTAGACAACGAAGACGTACCATTTGACCTTTGCTTCACCTAGCCGAGGAGACACCTCTCCTCGGCCTACCACCCTTAGCGTCCTTGGTCACAACTTGCTCGTGGACCCCTAGGTCTGACGTCTTTATTACCATTAGTTTGTCCTCAAACCAATGAACACCTTTGGACAAAGCCCATGGCCCAATATGCATTTTTGGGCCTTTTATCCCTACAGCCTCAATTTTGGAAAGATTTTAAAAATTACCTAAAGCATAAGCGCAAGGAAATGCAGCTAAAAGACTTGATCGTAAGATTGAGAATTGAGGAAGACAATCATTCTTTCGAAAAAAGCCGTAGGGAATCACTACATGGAATCTAAAGCAAACATTGTAGAGCATAATAAGAATAAGAGGAAGTACTCTAGTGAAAGTCCAGATCAAGGAACTAGTAGGGGTAACCTTACAAAATTCAACAGAAAATGCTATGTGTGTGGCAAGATGGGGCATTATGCTAAGGACTGCCATAAGCGTAAAGATCAAGGGACCAAGAAAGCCTTTCAAGCCAACATTACAGAAGTGGAAAATCTTTCTAAATATGCGAATGATATAGACATTTCTGCAATGATTTTTTAAGTGAACTTGGTAAGAGGAGATACCAAAGAATGATGGATGAACACTAGGTCTACTCGCCATGTATGTTTAGATCATAATTTGTTTTCGTCATACCATCCTGTAGGCAATGGAGAAGAAATATTCACGGGGAATTCCTCAACCTTTAAGGTTGTAGGAAAAGGAAAGGTAATATTGAAGATGACTTCAGGCAAGAAACTTACTTTGACTGATGTGTTGCATGTGCCAAATATTCATAAGAATTTTGTTTCTTGCTCACTGTTGACTAAGAATGGTTTAAATTGGTCATTGAATTTGACAAGTTTGTACTCACAAAGAATGGTATGTACGTGGGAAAAGGTTATATGAGTAATGGGCTATTCAAAATTAATATAGAGTGAATCTAGAATATTGCAAGTGTAGGTGGTTTGTAATAATTTAGGTGTGATACCGTAGCCGTGTGATATATATATATATATATATATAGCTTGTAGTTTATGTACTTTTGTATTGTAAGAGTATAGATATAATACTATATGTGTTTGATGTTAGATATCTATAATTACTTTATTACTATTTCGGCTTCTCTTTTACTTTATTATTATTATATGTGTTTGGTGTTAGATATCTAGAATTACTTCAGGAGGCTTATATGTGTCTAAGCACTCTAATCAAAAGAATTCAGTTATTTAGTTTACAACTTCACGTCTACAATTTGTTGTTTGAATTTTATATTTGCCCTCACATAACATATAGGTTGTGCTTGTTATTATTGCTTAAATAATAGTTTTTAGTATTTAGACAACATTACACGTATTTTCATACATTTTTCACCTACACGTATTTCTACAAAACAACAATAATGTTACTAAACGGGCTCTAATAACTGGGACTTCTAGAACCTTTTAGACATGAAAAGAGTTTAGCCTCATCATTACCACTAAAGGGGTTTGACAAAATGTCTGAGAGAAATTTGAAATTACTTCAATTATTTTCTTTTATATGTTTTGATCTATTCATGTAGAGAGTAACGAGGGTGAAAATGGCCAAATACCACAATTTTCAAAAATTTGTAGCAATTAAGCACAGTTTCGAAACTAAATGGGAATCTACCACTTTTAGGGTACACAAGCTCACTAAACTCGAGTTCTAAATGGTACTCGACTTTAGTAAACTCGAGTTTCTAGTTTCATTCAACCGTGGCGCTACTGACCTGGAATTTGTGCAATTAAAAAAAATAATGTGGTACTCGAGCTTGGTAAACTCGACTTCCATGCAACACAATACTCGAGCATACCAAGTTCGAGTATGTTTATTTTTATGTTTGTGTTAATTTTTTTTCTACGGTACTCGAGCTTGGTAAGCTCGATTTCATTGTAAAATGGAGCTCGAGTTTGCTAAGCTCGAGTTCCTTATAATTTTTTTTTGAATAATCGACAAACAAACATAAACATAACAATAAGTAGTTTTTTATGTTTTTATTTATTTAAATAGAAGTATTGTAAAATATAGATATTTTAATTTCAAAATATGAATTTTTAGACCACTCATACCCCTTGTTCATTCATTTTTAACACACTCATCAATTTCTAACTTCTCGAAAGTATTATGGTCAAATTGTTTAAAATATTGGGAGTTACAATGAGAAATTAGAACAACATGTAAAAAAAAAAAAAATCTCACTCCATTTTTAGCCATGGGCACACCGAAAGAAGTTTAAGCTACATCTAGATGTGTAAGTTCTTGACTTGCAGTATTTTTAAGAGGAATGTTAAACATTTTTTTATGTATACCTAAATGTTTGGCTGATGATGTGAAAGTCGCTTTGACAACTTTTTTTCTTGGCGAGTTGTAGCACCCCATGTTTAGATAACTTGTGACTGTTTTCTCATAAAACACCTAGTGAAATCGTGTTTTCTAAATTTAAAAACTAAATCTGAATGCTTTTTCATGTTTAAATTTCACAATAATCGAATCTATTTTTCTGTATTGATAAAATTATCTTTCTAATATACACATGTTGTATCACGATTGACAGAAAAGCGCTCGTTAGGTGTCTTCTCTTTTCTGTGGAAGACCACTCTGATAGATATAGAAAGGATGTCGTAGATGAAAGACCTAGTCCAAGTCCAAAGATCACTCTGCTGAAGATGACCACATAAAAAGAATTTGAAAGGGAGAATGATATCGACCCCAAAATGACCAAAATATTTTCCCTCAAAAATCACAAATTTTCTGAGAAAAATTTATTCGATTATTGTGAAATTCAAACATAAAAAAGCATTCAGATTTGGCTTTTAAATTTAGAAAACACGATTTCAGTAGGTGTTTTATGAGAAAACAGTGACCAATTTATGCAATGAATAGTAAATAATTTATGCGGAAAAGAGAGTGAACAATTTTTTAAATAATGCTGAACAGAAAATAATTTTATGCAAAATACTAGAAATAGTTTATGCAAAAAAATGTGAACAATTTTTATGAGAAAACAATGAACAATTTTAATTAATGAAGAAAACAAATTTTATGAATGCAATAAGCAGATTTGAATATACAGTAAACATAATGTGTAGAGAGCAAATTTTATTAATGTAGAAACACATTTTATCAATGCAGAAAAATAGATTCAATTATTGTGAAATCCAAACATGAAAAAGTTTTCAAATTGGGCTTTTAAATTTAGAAAACACGATTTCACTAGGTGTTTTATGAGAAAATAACAAGTTATCTAAACATGGGGTGCTACAACTCGCTAAGAAAAAAAAGTTGCCAAAGCGACTTTCACATCATCAGCCAAACATTTAGGTATACATAAAAAAATGTTTAACATTCCTCTTAGAAATACTGCAAGTCAAGAACTTACACATCTAGATGTAGCTTAAACTTCTTTCGGTGTGCCCATGGCTAAAAATGGAGTGAGATTTTTCTTTTACTGACCCCCAATATTTTAACCAATTTGACCATAATGCTTTCGAGAAGTTAGAACTTGATGAGTGTTAAAAATGAATGAACAAGGGGTATGAGTGGTCTAAAAATTCATATTTTGAAATTAAAATCTCTATGTTTTACAATGCTTCTATTTAAATAAATAAAAACATAAAAAAAAACTACTTATTTTTATGTTTATGTGTATTTGTCGATTTTTCCAAAAAAAAAAAGTTATAAGGAACACGAGCTTAGCAAACTCGAGTTCCATATTACAAGGAACTTGAGCTCACCAAGCTCGAGGACTGTAGAAAAAAAAATTAACATAAACACAAAAATAAACATACTCAAGCCTGGTATGCTAGAGTATTGTGTTGCATGGAAGTCGAATTTACCAAGCTCGAGTACCACATTTTTTTTTTAATTGCACAAATTTCAGGTCATTAGCGCCACGGTGGAATGAAACTAGGAACTCGAGTACTATTTAGAACTCGAGTTTAGTGAGCTCGAGTACCTAAAAAGTGATAGATTCTCATTTAGTTTCGAAACAGTGCTTAATTGCTACAAATTTCTAAAAATGGTGGTATTTGGCCATTTTCACCCTCGTTACTCCCTACATGAATAGATCAAAACATGTAAAAGAAAATAATTGAAGTAATTTCAAATTTCTCTCAGACATTTTGTCAAACACCTTTAGTGGTAATGATGAGGATAAACTCTCTTCATGTCTAAAAGGTTCTAAAAGTCCCAGTTATTAGGGTTATATGAGTAATGAGCTATTCAAAATTAATATAGACTGAATCTGGAATATTGCAAGTGTGGTTTGGTTTGTAATAATTTAGGTGTGATACTGTAGTCGTGCGATATAGAAGTGACTTACACACGCACATATAGCTTTTAGTTTAAGTACTTTTGTATTGTAAAAGTATAGATATAATACTTCAGGAGGCTTATATGTGTTCGATGTTAGATATCTAGAATTACTTTATTATTATTTCGGCTTCTCTTTAACTGTGTATATGATTCTTTACACTTTTCCTTTTGACTGCTTTTTGAAAACGTTGTTTGGCCTATTACCAAAAGAAAAGAAAATTATATGGCCTGGATATATAAAGTGACAGGCTAGACTAGTCAGATCTTTTAATATGCTTAAGTTAGCCATGTGAACTTGTAATATAAATCAAAGTTAGTAATTTACATATATTACTTTAACTTTTTATGGACGTGATGAACTGGATTGGCCATCATTTGTATTCACGGTTTTGTGAAATAGTTTCTTTGCAATAACTATTTATTGACTTAATGTTATATTATGATTTTAATGAACGTATGTGATTATGATCATTGATAACATTGAGTGGAATTGAAATGGTTCAGCAAAACGCTGATGTGTGGAGCAAATGGTGCAATCCATTTGGACAAAACAAAGGAGGAATGATAGAAAATATGTAATTAGTTGCCTCAAAGAAAATATGTAAGACACTATGAATTATGGAAAGGTAAAATAACTTTTTTATAATTTTTTAAATGTGGGGGTGTCTTCTTAAAAAGAAGGTGGTAGGATCAAAACTCATGTGAAGGCTGATTTAAAGAGGTTTTGTTTGAGATACAAAACAATGAACAATGACATAAGAAATATGCTACTTATTTCTAAATGTGTAATTACCAACTAAGTGTCTTGGTAGTACACATAATTATGGTAGGTCTTGATATATTCGTCAGAGACATATTATCATGAGGCAGTTGCTCTCAAATGGAAGTTGTTCCAAATTATAAAAATGGATTTGTAATCAGTTGTTTGAATGGAGAGCAAGTAAACTACTCATCAAGGGGAATGAGGTTAAAGTCTATGACATAAAAGTCTCTGGGATGACAACCTAACCTAGCTGACTGGAGATTCCAAGATCTAGGTTCAAAGGAACAACCGAATCATGAAGACTAGTTTTTATCACTATGGAGGTTACATCTCCCATCCGTTCCTATGATGAAATAGTGATGCATGTAAGCAATGTTCAGAGTAAGCTTTGTTTTTAATGATTCTTATATCTTAAAATTCAAGTGGGGTATAACAGGATACTTTTAATAAGAATCACCTATATAAGTGTGAAGTGGGTCGCTTCCATTAGAGTTTCAAGACTGAATTCTCTAAAGCACTTCATGAATTTACCAGGATATGTTTAGGACCGAACTGAACACAATTATAAGAACGAAATATGTTTGAAAAGGAGCTGTGTGAATTCTATTGTCTTGGTATACACAAACGGTTGACAATTCAAAAATATCGTGTTCACTGATTAGCTAGTATATCTGATAATCTTTCACAAAGGAAAGTTCAAGCCAGAAGCTACTTCTCCCGATACAGTAACTTTTCTTTTACTCTCTCTGTGTCTGCATCATCATTTGCATTGCGTTTATCAATTTCTATTCATGTGGGGGATTGTTGGAAAAATAGCATAGAGTGAATAAGAATGATATTTTCTATGTTCACTTGAAGATGTTATTAAAAGTAGTAAAAATCCGGAGTCCCACATAGGAAAGGAAATAGATAATATATGAGTTTATATGCTCATGAGTAGGATATTGGGTTGGGTTTTTGGCATATGTAGACTGAGCCTACTTTTCTAAATAATAAAATTTTATTATTAAAATTTTTAAGTTAGTTAGTCTGTGCACAATAGTTATTACTGAAATAGAGTGTCTGTTCAGTAACATATAATTTTTCATAGTCTCTCGTTTTCGTACTGTAGATCATTTTATCTCAAGAGACAAACGTCTGTGAGTCTTAAAGCATCACAGTAATTGTGTGAGGGGCAAAATCTGCTTTAAGGAGATTGTGTTAAACACAAAACTTAATCTGAATTATTCATCATTCACACATTTGATCAGTAAGTTTTTAATTATTTACAAATTTTTACTTATATATATTTAGTATTTGTTTATTATTTTTGTCTATCAAATCTATTTGTATTATTGTTTATTCTTAGATCCGTGTATTTTTTTTTTCTCTATCACAAAAGTAAATTATTAAAATATATCCAACAATCTTAAAACAAATTTATGTATTTAAATTTATTTTTATGATTCACGGCGAAAGAAATTTGTTGTTATACTCTACACAAAACTTAGAAAAATAAGAGTTATGTTTACTGCATAAATAGCTACTTATTTATATTATAAATTAATTCATGATCTTCACGTTACGTGTTTGACTGTGTTAGAGATATTTATTTTTCAATATCTATCCATCTTCTTTATTTATATTATATAATATTAAGATATTTGTCTCTTTGCATTTTTGATTGACTTGGAGTCGTGTGTAGATTGAATGATTTGTTTGCTTTGTATCTGCAATCTCTGATGTCTCTTTCCGTGTTAGCATCATTGCATGCAATTCCTTGTGTATTCTATAATAGCTGGAAAAATCTGGTTTGAGTTTATCGGTTATTGCGAAAGTTAAATTGGGCCAAACGCAAGAAATAACACAGCCCTAATCCGATTCGGGCACGCCCAGTCCCACACCGACCTGTGTTTCTGGAAGGCTCTAGAACTTGCGCCACTCACTATATATAATCTAATCTTTTCCGCTCCTGTACTTAACCGATCTCTCCCTCTCTCTCTCTCTCTGACTTCCACCATGAAACGTAGTTTCACTGATGACGTTTCCGCCGTCAACGTCAACAGCTCCGCTGTGAAACCCGTTTTCCTAGCCAGAGCGGAACGTGAAGCCTTAGCACTAAAACGCCGTCAACAAGAAGCCGACGAAATCAACAAAAGCCGTCAAATCCTCCTCTCCTCCGCTTTCAACAACAACAACAACCACAACCGCCACAACAGCAGCGATCTCAACAAACCCTCCGATTCCGATCGCCACCGCGACCGTGACCGAGATCGGCGCAACAGAGACCGTGAGCGCGAAGAGGATGCCAAGTCTCGCGAGCGTGCGCGGGTGGAGAAGTTGGCGGAGCGAGAGCGCGAGAAAGAGCTCGACTCCATTAAAGAGCAGTACTTAGGGTCGAAGAAGCCAAAGAAGCGAGTTATCAAACCCAGCGAGAAGTTCAGATTCTCGTTCGATTGGGAGAACACGGAGGACACTTCTCGCGACATGAACGCACTCTACCAAAACCCTCACGAGGCTCAGCCCTTGTTCGGACGAGGCTTCCGCGCCGGCGTCGATCGCCGCGAGCAGAAGAAGCTCGCGGCCAAGAACGAGAAGGAGACGCGGGAGGAGATTCGCCGGAAGGATGGAGTGGAGGAGAGGCCGGAGGAGGCTGCGGCTCAGAAACTCAAAGAACAAGCTGCTGAGAAGTACGGCAATTTGGACATGAGAGTCGATCGACACTGGAGTGATAAGAAGCTCGAGGAAATGAGGGAGAGAGATTGGAGGATTTTCAGAGAGGATTTCAGTATCTCCTATAAGGGTTCGAAGATTCCTAGCCCTATGAGGTCTTGGGACGAGAGCAAATTGAGTCAAGATCTGTTGAAGGCGGTCGAGAAAGCTGGGTACAAGAAGCCTTCGCCTATTCAAATGGCGGCCATTCCACTCGGCCTACAACAGCGCGACGTGATTGGGATTGCAGAAACTGGTTCTGGCAAGACTGCTGCTTTCGTTCTCCCTATGCTCAGTTACATTACTAGACTACCTCCTATGAATGAAGAGATCGAGGCCGAAGGGCCTTATGCCGTTGTAATGGCACCCACTCGTGAGCTTGCTCAGCAGATTGAAGAAGAAACTAATAAGTTTGCTAAGAATTTGGGGATCAGAGTGGTCTCCATTGTTGGTGGGCAGTCTATTGAGGAACAAGGGTTTAGGGTTAGGCAAGGGTGTGAGGTTGTCATCGCTACGCCGGGGCGTTTGATTGATTGTTTGGAGAGGCGATATGCGGTTCTCAATCAGTGTAATTATGTTGTTCTTGATGAGGCTGATCGGATGATAGATATGGGATTTGAGCCACAGGTTATGGGCGTGTTGGATGCAATGCCTTCTAGCAATTTGAAACCCGAAAACGAAGATGAAGAGCTTGATGGGAAGAAGATTTATAGAACCACTTATATGTTTAGTGCCACCATGCCGCCTGCAGTGGAGCGGCTTGCGAGAAAGTATCTGAGGAATCCTGTTGTGGTAACTATAGGCACTGCTGGAAAGACCACCGATTTGATATCCCAACATGTGATGATGGTTAAGGAATCCGAGAAGTTTTCTAGGTTGCAGAGATTGCTTGACGAACTTGGTAATGATAGGACTGCAATTGTGTTTGTTAACACTAGGAAGAATGCAGATAATGTTGCCAAGAACTTGGATAAGGCAGGCTATCGTGTTACAACCTTACATGGTGGAAAGTCGCAGGAGCAGAGGGAAATTAGTCTTGAGGGGTTTAGGGCGAAGAGATACAATGTCCTCGTTGCCACCGATGTTGCGGGGCGTGGGATTGACATACCCAATGTCGCCCAAGTCATAAATTTTGATATGCATGGGAGTATTGACACCTACACGCATCGTATTGGACGAACAGGACGTGCAGGCAAGACGGGTGTGGCCACTACATTCTTGACTCTTTCAGACTCTGATGTGTTTTATGATCTCAAGCAGATGCTTATCCAGAGTAACAGTAGTGTTCCTAATGAACTTGCAAGGCACGAGGCTTCCAAGTTCAAGCCAGGTTCAGTTCCTGATAGACCACCAAGAAGCAAAGACTTTGTTTTTGCCAATTGAGAAAGTTTTGAAGCTTGTGAAGACACTTTTAGGCGAAGTCTCCGTGTCAATTGTGCCATATGACAGTTTTTAGTAGCTTAAACTTAGTGATTCAGGTAAGGAACTGCAATAGATAATAGGATTTCTGGGACCTGATTGTTAAGCCCTGCCTTCCTTGAAGGGGGAATTGATGTCATTACATTTTTCTGCTGTAGTATATTTGCTGTTCTGCTGATTATTTATTGTAGGAATATCTTCACGATGATATCAGTTGAGAATGTTGTATATAATCTCTGTTTTTATTTCAACTGTAGTGTGGGTTTGTTTATTCAATTTACTTTGGTCCAATACGGTCCATTTTGCTCCAATTTGGTACATGGCGGGAGTCTTGCCCCTAATTATTGTTATAAAAGTTAAAAATCTTGGCGCTAATTAGTATGATTATAGCAAAGCAGAACAGTGCAAAAAAATAATTAAATAAAACAGAGAAAGTCGAACCAAAGCTTGAAATCAGGTTAGGAATGTCAGATTACCTCCCAGAGGAAGTGGTGCTGGAAATTCTGCAAAGACTAGGTTTTTATTATAAAATAAACCACGATTTTTATATAAACTGATGTAAATACTCCTATAGTATAATTTATTGAAAAAGGAAAAAAAAATTTCTAAAGAAAGGAATTAGAACCTGGATTTTCCACTTCCTCAAGGCAAAAATCTAGAGTAGAATAGGTGGTAATCATTCCATCTATAGTCCTTACATTTATCCCATCCAAAAGAGGTATAATATTTTACACAACTTATTTAATAATGTTATAGGCATAATAATTTTCACAATATTTTTCGTAGCAATTGAGTTTGTGAATTTTTATTTCTCATATGGGCTAGTCACTGATTCTACTTTATAACATACCATTAACAACTTGCATGCCAATTTAGCAATTGAAGTAAACTAGTGTGAAAAAATGTATTTTCTCAACTCTTGCAGCTTATTTCCATGCTTCCAGAAAGTGCCGAAACCGATCTGAAGAGTCTATATTTACTTCTTCCACAACTTCTTGCTCGTGTCTACTTGTGCAGTTGTGCTCCCCTCTAGTTTTTGCATTCCTTTCTCCTTCATCAAAATAGAATACACACTTTTGACTATGTAGTATCCAAATCTATTTAGCTTCAGGTAACCTACAACTCAATGGAATTTCCTTTATTGTTTTTCATCTCTGTGGCATGAAGATGTAGTCTATCAATCTTCAGTTCCACTCTCTGCTATGTTCATCTATGATCAATTAGTGAGCTCACTGCAGCTTCGGGGTGGAGCTTTCTTGGTGAGACTAGCATATAAAATATTGGGGTGGAGAATTATTTGTCACTCCAAATCTTGACATCACCTATTCTACATCTCATACATATACTGAGCATCATTCGCGCCCCTAAAGATACTTCTCTAAGCATATGAACCAGCTCCATTCAGATTCGCCTCCATGAAATTGCTTGTTACAAAATATCTGGCTTTGTTTAGTTTACTCTATAAAGAAGTGAACTGCTGTCACTCATTAACTGCCACCCTACTTTGCTAATAAAGCTAAATTAAACTCACAAAGCTCTTTAAATCCCATTCCTGCATGTTACTTGGGTACCCACATTTGTCCCATCTCAAAGTTTTTTTTTTTTTTTTTCCTTTCTCTGTCCATATGAATCTACTAGAATTTTCACATTTAAGAAACCAAGCCTCGCATAATTTCTCTAAGAGCCTAAAACTGAAACAACTCATAGCGTATGTAAAAATGACATAGGCCACTACCTTGATTAGTGTTTCTTTCCCAACTTGAAATAGCAGCTTCTCTTTTGACTTTTGAAGCTTCTTCCATATCCTTTCTTTTACTTCAACAAATGTTTTTTTATTTTTTATTTTTATCTTCAAATTCAATGAGGGTAGTAAGAGGTAATTTTTCATATTGATTCAGTGCTAAACTCCTAGCATAATTAGGATTACATCCTCCCTCTCAACTAATATATTTCCACTAAAAAATATATATATTTTCTTCTCACAAATTACTAAGCTGAGTTCTTTTTATATCGTCTGAGGATATCTTAGATTTCTATGTACTTATCCATGGATGGCAGATGCTCAGCAGAACACAGGATTGTCACTTGCAAAGAAAATGTGAGTAATTTTTGGAATTCGTCCATGCAAGCTTTCTTTAGTTCACACCCAATGCAAATGCATGGAGAGAGAGAGAGAGAGAGGGCCTTATTTCAAACCCCTCGTGGGATAAATACATCCCTTTGGTTCTCCATTTAACAAAATAAAATAACAATAGAGACATTTCTTTACAATTAATATCCATTATTCACGAAAACCCAATCATCTTATCAATATTTTCAAGAAACACTCATTTTACCCTACCATATGACCCCATCTATCCATTCTCTATTAATAATATAGGTATTTGACTACTAAATAAGAATGCGTAGGCATGTTACTTGAGATGGAAGCTAGTTCACTATAAATACTCATATTATTTAATTGTTTCATCGTCGTCGTCATCATCATCATCATGAACATCATCCTCTACATGTGTAGAATACTCATATTGAGCATTCGGAGTTATAACCTATAAACTTGTGGTTGTTTGTTGGAATTCCTCAATACCAACTTTTACACGCGGCTCCAACTGTATGTACAACTCAATCATAGTCACTTCGGGTATTCTCTCTAACTTGTCAAACATGATCTTTACATGTTTGTCTGCTTCTATTGCCATATATTTGTAATTAATCCGGTCCTTTAAGACTTCATGTGGCATACGATAAGTAATTTGTACGTTGTGCACAGCAGAATTCACACACAATTCTTCCATAACTATCTTCTTCAATTCATCAAGAGTCTTCAACCTACGATCAATTTGAGTGAACTCCAACTTTATACCTGGCCCTTCAAATGGTAATCCCTTGTTCGCATTGGCATTCTTAAGCGAACCACCGTGGTATAAGATTATATCAATTGCAGTCATTGTGAACCTGTTTGAGTCAAGTTACTATATTAGTTTAAAAAAACATTTTATCTAGTCAAACTACACAAAGTACAAATTCCAATTCATTCAAAGGGCATGAACTTTATTACACATTTGTTACACATTTCATACCTAAATCCTTTTTTCGTCATGCTAAGACTACCCATTTCATATCTAATACCCAAAAAAAAACCAAAATCCTTGCAAAAGTATATAACATTTTATCTAATCACATTTACATACCCAATACAAAAAAAAGCCATTTCATTACACATTCAAAGGGCATAAATTATATACCTATTTCATTACAATTCATTCGAAGGGCATGAGTAAGTCACTCATTTCATTACATACCCATTTCATACCCATTCAAAGGGCATGAATTACATACCCATTTCATTACAATTCATTCACTACCCATTTCGTACCCAAAACAATGATGAATAAAGTCAAAAACCTTATAAGATCATGATAAAAATAAGAGCCTAGAAATGATGAATCTTAATAACAAAAATCATGCAAATAAATACTCAAAAAATTAATACTAACAAAACAAAGTTCTATAATTCACAATATTAGTATCTTAACTAAGTTATGTTAACTATCTACAAAATAAATAGTCAAATTCTTTAACCCACACCCTACAACAAATAATATCCAACTACAATGACAAAGTCCTCAAAAAACCCTTACCTGAGATATGAATTTGTTGAGAGGGAGGAGCAGTGAGAGAGACAATGTGGTGAGTGAGAGTGAGAGGCAATGTGGTGAGTGAGAGTATGCGAGTTATGAGTGAGTGAGGCAATGAGGAGTGTGAGGCTGAGTGTGGGTGAGAGAGTGAGAGCAAAAATTGTTAGTGACTATGTATGCTGAGTGTGGGTGAGAGAGTGAGAGTTATGAGAGTGACTGCATGTTTATAAATTTTGCCCAGCAAAACTCAAGTCTATAAGACTCGAGATCTAACTAAATTTTAATTAGATTTCAAGTCTTATAGACTCGAGATCTATGTGTCAAAAACATTATTCCCTCAAAAAATCAAGTCTTAGAAACTCGATTTTTATTTAGTAGAACTCGAGTCTTAATCTGTATGGCATTTTCCTGTCTAGGTCATCAAGTACAAAGCAGTACAAAGCGAGTCTTTGAGACTCGAGTTTTAAATACATCTCGAGTTTCTAAAACTTGAGATGCTAGTTTCCTATATCCTTTCAAACGCGTGTTAACTTACTATTTTGTCCCCCCATACAATGCTAGAAGCCAAATATCCTCAAGAAATCATTGAAAAGGTAGAAAATAAACTAGCAAGTTGGAAGAAGCAATATTTATCAAAAGGAGGAATGATCACTCTTATCAAAAGTACATTTATCTAGACTACCAATGTGGATAAATAATCTTTTCCATATCAACACACAACCAAAATAAATAAATGCAGTGCTGCAGCTAATTCTACATCATCTGTTCAGCTAAACAAAATAGTACTTATTTTTGGGCAAACCCCATATTTTTTACATTTTTACAACAAACCTTGAGGTTGTCACTAGGATCACCCCGATGCAACTCCCACACTCAATACAATGTGATACATTTAATCAATCGAAACCCCTAACAAATGTCATGACTCTAGCTACAGTTACATGGTTCTAAAAACTTTTAAATGTTTGGCTCATCTCTTATATATATATATAGTTCCATCTTATACTTTGTTGAATGTACAACAGTGCAAAATAACATGTCATGTACAAAACACAAAATCAGAAGGCAATGGCTGATCAAATCAGAAAAATCCAAGCAAGTCTAATGAAACGGCAAGTGTAAAGCACATTTTGATATTGAATATGGATTAGTTGTGACAAGTTCAGCATATAGAAAAAGAAAGTAACATCAGTCTTTCTTCTATATTTACTGTTTCCAGCTTGCAAATGTTTAAGCTCATCATCAATGACAACCACAAAATTGCACTAACCCCTCTTTATAGTAAGTCAATAACAAAATTAACATACAAAAGCAGTACAGTATCTAGTATATGCCAGTTCCAGTCTTTCATTTATATTTACCAATTCTAGCTTGCAAAACCAAAAAATTGTATTTAAGGATTCTGACCACTGTTTTTGATAACAACTTAACATCCGAAAGCAGTATATTGAGGTTTGGAACTTCATATTTACTTATAACCACACAACAGTATCTACTACATACCAAAAAATTAAATAAAACAGAGAGAAGTAAATGCTGAAATTTTGAGTTAAATCAAGCTCATACCTGCATTTCCTCTTCCTGCTCACTCTCCTTTTGGAAACTGTGTCATTTGGTCTGTTGAGTAAGACAAGGTTCTCCATATAAATATCAACACAAAAATAATATGGCCCACCACAAATCCCCAAATTCTTAACTTGTTCACTCTTAGGGTCATATGAAGACAGCTCCCAACCAAATCGTCCGTTTGCCTCTACTAATATATTACCATTCCCTTGGAGACCTAATACCCTTATAATGTTACTCCATTGAGATTAATGGTGAACTGCTTAGTCCAAGAATCAACAACGCCATACTCTTTCATCACCCAAATGGAACAGCATGTGTTGACCGTGTGCCTATAAGTATCATGACATAAAAGAGAAAGCGATCCTCCAATTACTGAGGTATGAACATAATCACCCGTATGAAATGCACCATTTGGCACTGACATCACACGAAAAACCTCATCACCCAAGTCAAATGACAAAACTAATGGACAACTGGGCTTGTACTTATCATGTACTGCAAAATGGACAGCCCCATTTAAAGAAGCTGCCGGTCGATACCAATCATAAAAACCAATACCCGGCGGAAAAGGGGCACTAGTTATTCTCCAAGAGCCCTCATTAAGAGAATAAATCTCTATTAGAGGTGGTTTGGCCTCTTCAGACATATCAGTTCTTTATGGAAATGCAATCCTCACCACCTTATAATCATTAGTTCGCGGATCAAACCCGAATGCTAAACGACACGTAACTTTGCCGTGTGTCTTGACAGTAATGCAAGGCTTTGGAAGGGTAATAAATTTTCTGATAGAGGGATTCCAAAGAATAAAGCGCTCGTGTTCATGAAAACTGAACAAGCCATTCGCGGAACCAATTAACACAAAATGTTGGATACGACGACTCGTGAGTGGGAACTCAATGCTTTGAATTTGATCAAATGAGTCATTGTTAACGTCAATTAATTTGTAGTGCTCTACACAAGAACTATCAACGAAGTGCCTAACAATTAAATTGTTGGAGTTGGAGGGAAGTGAAAGTGATAGAGTGAGATGGGAATTGATGAAGACAGAGCTTGTAATTAGAGAGTTCCATGATTTTGAAACGCACCTGAATTGAATTAGGGATTTGACGGGAAGTCTGTGTAGAATTTCCAGCACAACTTCCTCTGGGAGATAGTCTGACATTCCTAATCAAATTTCAAGCTTTGGTTCGAGACTCACTGTTTTGCTTTGTTTTTGTTTTTTGAAGTGTGGTTTTGTTGTAAACCGTGCAATTTCTTTTACTTGAAAAGAATATTCAAACAAATTAGCGCCAAGATTTTTCTTTTACCAACAAAAATTAGGGGGAAGACTCCCGCCATTGAAATCTCTAATATTTGCTTGGTCACGTGTGTGGGTGTGTTTTTTTTTTTTTTTTTTTTTTAAGACCAAGCTTTTTTGGATTTCTTTTTGGTTTTTTTTTTTCTTTTATAAAAAAATTAAGAAACAAACTCGCATAACAAATAAAGGAATGAAGAGAGGGTATGAGATTAAAAAAAAAAAAAAGAATAGTTACAATGCATGGTAAAGTTTTACATGATATAATTAATTGTTTCAATCTTTTATTATTATTTTTTTTCTAATTGTAAAATTTAATAATTATGGTTTACATTAATAGTTGGGTTGTCCACGAGTTGGGTTTGTACCCAAGTTAGAATCTACCCACTCACTTCGGGTCTCTCATACTTGAACTCGCTACCGATCGGTGGAAGGAGGCAGTTTGGGTGGTCAGATGTCTTCAATTTTCAGTCATGTCTTAGTCGATTTCAAATTGTGTGAAATGTCGTTGGATTTTGCATAAATTGGCCAAATTTTGCCAAAATCTATCGGTTTTAGTCAAATCTAATCAGATTTCAACAAATTGGACAAAACTAGACCAACCAACCACTTCAATCAATGGAGAACAACAAGTTTCTAGTGTGTAGATAGTAGGGTTGGTTGGAAATCAGTTTTCAATGCTTAGACTCGTCAACTAACCCACTAGTCTTGAGTTTTAGGGGTGGAGACCCGTTGTTGATCGTTATGTCATCAAGTCAGTTGATTGTGTCGATTCGAATCGGCCGAGTTAGGCAGGTTGGTCGCGTACTAGGTTTGGTTGGACACCCCTAATTAACAAGTATTTATTACAATTTTGTTTGTAAATGAAATATGATTTGGTAAGATTTCAATTGATATTTAAATATAAGGTATAATAAAAATTCAATTAAAAAATATATAATGGAATAATAATGATGTATTAATTATGAAAAGTTTTAAGTTTACTTGACAAAATATTATAAGATCAACCAATAGTCAAAAGTTTTTTATTTTATATATTATATATTTCATAGATATGTCTAGCATCTAAATATCATATGTCAAAATGCTTTAAATACTATAACACTCTTTTTTTTAATTAAATAGTAAACAATATCAAAATAAGATTTTTTTTTTTTTTTTTTTTGAGAAAGAGCACTATAATTTTATTTAACGAAAGACTGATTTGGCTTGAATTATAGCGCAGAGGTGTGGAGGAACATCTTCCATCCACACCAATAACTCGCTAACATGTCTAACAATATTGTGAACCATGCTATTATCCTTTCTTTTTGACTAAACTCCATGGATTCAAACTGGTTTGCTAACCTCTTTGCACCATCTACCAAGTGTCCGTAGTCCGCCAACAATGATCCCTCACACATTAGGGTATCTATAGTGTTCTTGGAATCTCCCTTGAGATATCTAGAGCCAACCTGAGTGCTCTCTTAGCTGCAATCACTTCCACAACAGTAACCAAGTAGGGCAAAGTGATTTTCTCATCCGTGGATTCTATGACCTGGCCCTTATCATCTTGGATTACAACTCCCACCCCCGCTAAATATTGTTCTCGGAAAATAGCACCTTTAAAGTTCACTTTCAGGATCGACCATATGGAGGTGGCTTCCAAATGGTGCAATGTGGAGGCCGATTGGACTGATCCAGCTCATTACCCCTAATTGCTGTTGTTGAGAGTTTTTCCTTGTCTGGAATATTGACCGCATTAAACACTTGCCATTGGGATTGCTATGAATTAGAGTTAATAGGAGCAATAATTGGTGAGTTGTCATGCGTGGGTAATGCTACTTCAATATCACTTATTTTTGTTGCCAACATATCACTCTTTACTTCCACAACCAAAATAAGAGGTGCATTAAACGGGCTGGACTCTTTAATGATTGGCTGGGATTTCGGACTTTCAGAAATTCCCATAGTAGTTGTAGAGTTTGAAACCACCGCCAGCTTTGAACGCGATGTCAGCATTAATGAGGAATCAATTCTACAAGACTCAGATTTCATAACTGATGTATCGTCTCTTGCACCGTCTCAACGTTTTCTTGCACCATTTCATCGCCGCCTCCCTCAGTCAAAGCTGCTATGCCGGATTCACTATTGTCAACAGTCTCCTTTTCGCTCCATGCAGGTTGAGGTGAAGTCCTCTCAAACATCTCAGGCACCACGATTACACCTTTCCTTGCTGAACAGTGTGGAGAAGCCCGAAGTGATGGACCAACTTGTGGTTTAGAAATTCATAAAGTGACTTTGCTTCGAATCCATAGTTCACAGCTCTTGTCATCTTGACTCAGCTTGCCACGCCAATAGCAAAGATTCAAGATGAACTTCTTAGATCGCTGATCACTTCGAAGGGTAAAACCTAAATCCTCCCTCTCTAAGAGAGACATATTTCGCAAAGTATCCATGAGTTCCTCCATTAAGACAGGTTGAAATAAAGAATGAAAAAGAACTAAACACTACCATATTATGATAGGATTAGACCTAAGGGATAAATCGTAACTTTCGTTAAATCATTATGAACTATAATTTTTTATAGACGGTATGTTTTGTCATTGAAAGTTTGCAAGTATTTTTAACATTTTTTTTAATTTTCCTTTCAAATTTAGATTAAAAAAAAACTATCAGATTAGTTAAAATTTAACAGGTCTTTTATAAAAAGTCTGGGCAAAACACCCGAAACCTCCACAGCAACTTAAAATCGTTGATCAATCAATGAGCTCACCACAGCTTCGGGTGGAGCTTGTACTTAAAAAGGAAATAAACCTAAAACCTTCACAAATTATGGAGATGTTCATCTATGATCAACCAGTGAGCTCATTACAACTTCGAGGACCCGAGGTGGAGCTTTACTGTTGATACTAGCATATAAGATATTGGGGTGGAGAGCTATTTGTCACTCCAAATCTTGATTTTTATTACATCAACTATTTTCCATCTTATACGCATACTAAGCACCATAAGCTATCCTCCAGGCATAAGTCCTTCCCTTAAAACTTTGGGCTTTAAGGGATGGGCTTATGCTTTGTGTTAATTTAAACCGGTTGGCTGTTGAAATTGAAGTTGATGGTAAGTTGTTCTTGGTTGGGTGACGGAAGAATTTAACTATATTTTACGCCATGCTTCTCTTATCATGGATTGTAGGGCCCTCATCAACCGGATTCCTTAGGTGAAGATGAAGTATTGCTTTTGTGAAGCCAACAAGTGTGTAAACTTACTGGCTAGGAAGGGATTGAGCACTGACCAAGACCTTCATTTTTTTGGTAGTCCTCCTGTTGATTTATCATTTTATCTTTACTTCTCCTTTATGTTTCTACTGGTTTGTATTATGAGACCTTTAAATCTCTATTTGACTTTCCTCTTTAGTTTTTCTATATAAGCAGCATTTTCTACCCAAAAAAAAAGAAGCATATGAACCAGCGTTATTCAGATTCGCCTCCATAAAATTGCTTGTTAGAAAATATATGGCTTTGTTTACTCAATAAAGAAGTGAATTGCTATCATTCATTAACTGCCACCCTACTTTGCTAATAAAGCTAAATTAAACTCATGAAGCGCCTAAAATCCCATTCCCGCTTTTGACTTGGGTACTTAAATTTTGTCCCATCTAAACCAGTTGATTTTCCTTTCTTTGTCCATATGACCCTACTGGAATTCTCACATTTAGAACTCAACTCTTTGCATAATTCTTTTTAGAGCTTAAAACAACTAATAGTGAATGTAGAAATGGCTTAGGCTACTACCTTGATTAGAATTTCACTTGAGATAGCAGCTTCTTTTTCCACTTTGAAGCTTCTTCCGTAGTCCATACCCTTTCTCTTATTTTAATAAATGCTTGTTTTTTTATCGTCAAATTCCTAAGGAAAATTCAAGGTATTTTGCATACCACTTCATTGTTGGAACCCTAGCAAGATTTTGATTTCTTCTTGCCTCTTAATTAAGAACAAAGTTTGAATACAAACTTGGTTGTAACCTGTAACAACTAATAATAGGAAGATGATATGTGTCTTTGTCATGTGTAATACACATGACTCACTTAAAATAATTGTATACATCACTTTAGTGTGATTTAGTAAGTGAACACATGTCATCTTCATATTGTTAATTATAGTATTAGGCTACAACCAAGTTTATAGTCAAACTCGATCCCTCAACTAATATATTTTCACTAAAGAAAATTATTTTTTTCTTATGGCTTAATTTTTGACATAAGGCGTCTTCATATTGTCTAAGGATATCTTGGATTTTAATGCCCTCATTCATGGATGTTCGGCTAGAGACTTATTATACGCAAAGAAAGTGTGAGTAATTTTTGGAGCTCTAATACAAATGACCACTCCAGGCAAACTTTTTTCAATCTTCACTTGATGCAAATGCATGTAGTCCCCTCTGCACAAAAAGAGAAAGGTAAAGGAGAGAGGGTTACCTTATCTCAATCCCCTCGTAGCATAATATATCCCTTTGGTTCTCCATTTAACAACGTAGATTAACAACAGAGACACATTCCTTAACAAAAATACCAATTTTCCTCCTAAAAAAAAATAAATAAAGAATGATATTCTCTTTTATTGATGTAGTGAGTTGGTGTATCAACCATAGAGTCAGACTCCAAATCATGTTTGCTACCATCCTACCACAATGAGGCTTTTGCCCCTTCTTTCCGGAGTTCTCATCTCCTTTGGTCTCAGATTCATTTTTAATGCCAATTTTCCTTTTACACTTTCATGTGTCATGATTTTATATATTCAAAATTTTGTGTGGTAAATGCATCCGAAGTGGCTACCATTACATATAGTTTTTGGTCAAAAAAATGAATTTCTAAGGTAAAGAAGGCTAAACAGAGTACACGGTATGAAGAGGAAAATATGAATTGGACATATTTAAATTTAATTATATGCTATAGGAGGTAAATTGTAATTTTCATAATCAACTAACAAAGGATATTCTATCAGAATACAAATTTTACTAAATTTATGAAGACTACTTAACATACAACAAGCTACTTTTTACCAGTGTCAAATTAAGACCATAATATCCCAAGTATAACTAAATATTAAGACAGAATCTCACTCCCACCGCACGGTCACATTTCCTGACCTGCAGAAGAGGATCTTTGTTGTTCTTGTGTTGCACTTTGATCTCCAACACCACTAAATACGTCTCCAGCCTAAAACATAAGATAAATAACTCCAATTAACATTATAACTGAACTATAAATACTACATAAAGTAATTAACATTATAAAACACATAATATATCTATAACAAAAGCACAACAAAGTAATAACCTGGCCCCCCTAATCGCTGAATCAAATGGGCCAATCTTGATTTAAAATCGGCCGCTTTCTCCAATTGTGATTTAAAAGAGGCCATCCTCTCCATCTGCTGTTGTATTGCCTCCTGTTGATATAGCATTGCCTCTTGTCGCTGGCGTACTGTCTCTTCAAGTTGCACTACCTCTTGTTGCTGTTCTCTTGCCTCTTGTAGCAGGTGTACTCTAGCTTCATCAGATGTCAACCTGACAATTTGGTAGCAATATATACACCAAAAGGCTTAGATGGTTGAGAAACAAAGTTAATCGAACAACTGAGTAAAACCAATAAATGTCATATTAGAAAGCAACCCATTATAGAAAATCCACACAATCAACCCACTTAAACAAGAGAAAAATGAAGTCAAGAAGATGTATACACATCAAATATCTTGCAAGCAAGATTACTAATGAATGAAGGGCTGAGGTGGATGACTTTATCTCAAAGTGAATTCAGAGAAAGAATCCTCCAAATGTTTTAGGCATGATGAAGAATCAAATTTAAGTGTGAATGACCACATCTTGGTTAAAGTGAATTCAGAGAGAATCCTTTTTGGGCATGAAGAAAAATCAAATAGATGCATTACCGAAGAAAAAAATGAAATACAAAAATAACTAGAACCCCAATCCCAAAATTAACACACATATCTCTATCATCAACTTAAAAAATGTCAAAAACCCAATGAAACTAAGTCAAAGCAATTGATAAAAGAAGAAAGAAAAACTGAGGAAAAAAAAGTGCCTGAAAGGCCCTAATTGGCTAGTGAGAAATGAACCAAATCATAAAATTGGAAAATCAAAATAATCAATAAACAAAAATTTTGAAGAACAATATGAAATAAAAATTTAAAGGGATAAAAAATTCAGATCAGTGAGAGTGGTGGATTGGCTTCCACACCTTTCTTTTTGGGGAACTAAATTTGAAGCAAATGTGCAATGCAACTGTTGGAGAGAAGAAAAGAAAGATAATTTTTTTTGCTAATAGAGATGGTGGCCAGAGATTAAGAGTTAGATATTAATGTAAAATGAAGGTTATTAGTGAAGTGGTTGGGTGAGTTTTGGGGAAATGGTGTTATATAATAACTACTAGTTTGAAATCTTTAAATGCTATTTATGTCACTTTGATTCCAAATAAAAATAATAATAAAAGTGGTGGGATCAATATCAAGGATTCTCGCCATATTAGCTTCATTGGAAATGTCTATATTCTTATTGGCAAAGGCGTAGGCTAATCTCTTCACTTAAACCAAAAACAAAGTGTTGGATAATAGTTTAAATGTGCAATAGGTGTCTTGTGAGAGACCGAAATGCTTTCATTCAAGGTTGGAAAATCCCTTATTCGGTGTTTATTGCCAATGAATGTTTTGATAGCATAGCATACTCAATAGCAGTGTTTTTAAAGTAATTTGTAACCTGGACACTGAAATGTTATATGACAAAGTTAACTAGGGCTATTTCATAAATCCATTAGATGGACTCACTCTAGTGAACATGGAGGATGTAATACAACATTGTGCAGGGTGGGTACTTAGCTGCATCTCAAGTTGGGAGAGAAAGTAAAAGGTTTATGAAAAATTCAAGTTGTGACTAAATTATATGCCAGCCATTAACCTAACACAACCTTCCATTTTTTTTTATTCAAGCTGTGTACAAAATTTAGGATACTAAGTTGACACAAACAGAGTTGATCCACAATCACATGCATTCACAAATAAGCTTTAAAATGTCAATTACATCTACTAGAATATTAAATCCATTCTACAAACATCGATAATTTAATGGCAGTAAAGAGGCATAACAATTGAGCATTTGCCACTAATTAAACAAGTCAACATCAGTTGGGTAATAGACAAATAGATTAATAATGTAATAGATTGTTCAAGGAAAAGATTTGATTCAATGAACAAAAGCAATACAAGCTAATTAGACAGCAGCACATAGATAGAAAAGGAATCATAAGCTGGTCCTTTATGCTTCATTAAATATTCCTTTAATTTTTATTTTTTTATTAGTAAAATTTCATTGAATAATGAAAAGAGATCACCCATGAACAAAGGGGGCATACAATAGGTACACCAAACTAAGTGAATGCCATTCACATCAATAATACTTATTTTCAAATTTTGAACTATCCTCATTTATAGGTTTATTCATGCCTTTCAATAAACTCAACCCAAAAAAATAAGTGAGCATCCCCCTAAATAAATAAAGAGAGAAAAAAAATAAAGAAAAGAACAACTACAAGGACATCTAACCAACACTTAGCAGACTAAAAAGAAAATGTATTATATATATAATAGAATTTTATATTAAAAGGGAATTACCTCAGATACAAAGATGGACACAAAGTAAATCCCAAAGAAACACAAGAGAAAAAAGTTCCAGTCTAAGAGAAATAGAATCAACAAAGTCTACAATAATGTATCTCACTATGACCCAAAACAAAAGACAATTCAAACAAAGTTCATAGGAAAAATGATTTTGGGTGACTAGTGGCTTCCATGACCTCAAAAGTACGTAAGTTTCTTTCTCTACAAAATCCACAAAGGAGATAAGTTCCATACAACCAAGGAGTAATTACTAAACCAATTGCTCCATCAAAATTCACATGAGCCTTGGAGCTTTTGTGTTTCCCTTTTCCTATTTAGTTATATTAGTTTCTAGCTTAGTGTTTTTTTTAATTAAAAAACAAAACAAAATCCTTAGCAAAATGCTATGACTCTACCAAAAGTTACATGGTTAAAACAAATTTTAAAGGTTTGGCATCATCCCATAATTTGTTGAATTTACATTAGTGCAAAACAACAAGTTATTTACAAAACACGGTATTAGAAGGCCATGGCAGATCATATCAGAAAAATCTTAGCAACCCTAATAAAACGGAAAGAGTAAAAAAATAAAATGTTGATATTGAATATGGATTAGATATGACAAGTTCTGTATATAGAAAAAGATAATCACATCAGCCTTTATTTATATTTTCCATTTCCAGCTTGCAAATTTCTAAGCCCATCATCAACAACAACCACAAACTCGTATTTAACAGTTCTGACCACTCTTTATAGCAATTCGATAACAAATTAACATCTGAAAGCAGTATATTGAGGTCTGAAAATGTTTACTTACAAGCAAATGCTGAAATGTTGACTTGAATCAAGCTTATCTCTGCATTTTCTCTTCCTGCTCACTCCCCTTTTGGAAACTGAATCATTCGGTTTGTCGAGCAAAGCAAGGTTCTCCATATAATTATCAACACAAAAATAGTATGGTCTCCCACAAATTCCCAAATTCTTAACTTGTTTGCTCTTAGGGTCATATGAAGATAGCTCCCAATGAAGCGGTAGTTCTGCCTCTACTAATATATTACCATTCTTCTGTAGACCTAATACCCTTATAAGTCCTCCGTTGAGATTAACAGTGAATTGTTTAGTCCAAGAATCAACAATGCCGTACTCTTTCATCACCCAAATGGAACAGCAGTTGTTCGCTGTGTGCCTGTAAGTATCATGACATAAAAGAGCAAGCGAACCTCCAATTACTGAAGTATGAACATAATCACTCGTCCGGAATGCACCATTTGGCACTGATATCACACGAAAAACCCCATCACCCAAGTCAAACGACAAAACTAATGGACAAAAGTTATCATCCCTATCATTCGCTACAAAATGGACAGCCCCATTTAAAGAAGCTGACGGTCGCCCCCAATCATCAAAACTAATCCCGGGTGAAAAAGATTCACCAGCACTTGTTATTCTCCAAGACCCCTCATTAAGAGAGTAAACCTCGACCAGAGGTACTTTGGCCTCTTCAGTCCTTTTAGTTCCGCATCGAAATGCAATCCTCACCACCTTATAATCATTAGTCCGGGGATCAAACCCGAATGCTGAACGACACTTAACGCGGCCGTGCGTCTTGACGGTAATGTAAGGGTTTGGAAGGGTTATAAATTTTCTAATAGATGGATTCCAAAGAACATAGCGCTCTAGTTCAAAAAGACTGAACAATCCATTCACGGAACCGATTAACATAAAATGGTTTATACGACTACTCGTTAGTGGGAAATCAATGTGTTGAATTTGGTCAGATGAGGAGTCATTGTTATCGTCAATTAACTTGTAGTGCTCTAAATAGGGTTTATCTACGCAGTGCCTAACAATTAATTTGTTTGAGTTGGAAGAATTGGAGGAGAAGTGGGAATTGATGAAGGCAGGGGTTGTGATCAAAGAGTTCCATGATTTAGAAACGCACCTGAATCGAATTAGGGATTTGACGGGAAGTCTGTGCAGGATTTCCAGCACCACTTCCTCTGGGAGATAGTCTGACATTCCTAACCCTAACCCAATTTCAAGCTTTTCTGAAATTTTCGATTTGAAACGCTTGGGAATGGTGTAAACAGATGTAGAGATAGACAGTGTTCTGAAAAGTGAAAACGATATCGCTTTGGTTGACTGTCTCTGTTTTTTTTTTTTTTTTTTTTTTAACTTTTTGAACTGTTTTGTTTTACCGGCAATAAATTTTTAATCAAACAAATTAGCGGCAAAGATTTTTTTTTTTAAGTTTTATAAAAATAATAAAATTGAGGCAAGACTCCCGCCATTGAAACCCTCTAATAATATCTTAAAGTTTTAGTGAGGACACCATCGCACAAACATTTACTTGGTTTTGAAAAGCAACACTTTTTTTATGGTAAAGGATTTAGGGCTCTTTTTTGGGTTGTTTCGAGTTGTGTTTATGCTCGATCCAACTTCGTCAAGTGGCAAATTGAAGGACCTATTGTTGACCAAGATGGTTGTCAAATTGGTTCGAGTTGGACTTTGTATGAATCAAGTCGATTTCAATTGGAATCAAGGAGGAGACAATCGTCAAATCTCTTTGAAGACTTTAATTTTCCTCCTCATCTTGTCGAAGATCACAGGTAAAGATTGCAAGATGTCAACCAGATCTGAGTAGAGATCACAATATTTTTGCCAAATCTAGGCAGAATCTTGGACAACAATGTGATTTTGGTTTGAATTCTTGGTAAAAATGGAGGATTTCATCAAGATTTCTAAGATGGTGGCGGGTTGGTCAAGTAAGTTTATATCAAGTTTCAAAAAGGAGACCCACCACTCGACCTACTCCCAATGGGTATTGGAGGACACTTATCGCCAACTACCATAGTCATTGTTTTGGGCAGCAATCAACTTGATTCTGGAAGTTAAGGTGGGTGGAATGTGGGTGATCAGTGGATAGCTTAGGTAAAATATAATTAACACCAATAAAATTTAGGCTAATTCTAATCTAGTTCAAGATATGCTTACTAAAAAAATTGTAAAATATAAATGTTTTAAGAAGAAAATTTAAGGCAAAGCAGACTTAAAATTAAGGGATAATAAGGAGAAATTTTAAATTGGGCGTATATTTTCAATTATATGCTATTGCTATTGGAGCTTAATAATAATTTTTTCTAACTCATTATGAAGTATGAACCATAACTTTTTACATAGAATATTTGGTCATTGAACGTAACCATGTAATTAAGAACAATAACTCTAGGTGTACAAAATATTTCACAAAATAATTTACACCTAGAGACAAATTGTTAATTGTAGATGATAAACTGTAACGTCCCAGTCAGCCCCAAAATAAATAAAAAAAGAAGAGGAAGTCAGATTTTTTTTAGTTCCCACACGCCCCCGCCTAACACCACTCCCCACCACTCATTTCAATCTATCTCACCCTCTCACGTCCGGCCATCTCTTTTCTTCCTTTCATTTTCTTTCTTTTCTCTTTACTTAAACACACACACTCACTTTCACACTCACCCACTGGGCTCTACTCTAAACTACCATCTCAACATCATTTTCCGGCAAGATCATCGAAAAATTCTTGAGAACCCATAAGCACCTTCACATTTTTTTTTTTAAGGTAAAAATTTCTAATCTTTTTGGTGGGTTTTAAACTTTTGCTTGAGTTATTTTTATCTGAGCTTTAACAATGATACCCATGTGATTTATGAGTATTGGAAGTAATATTTATGTGTTTGTATGTATAGGTTTTGTATTGGTGAAATTATTTGGTAAGTGGGTATGTGATTTGTGCTAATGATGACTACTTAAGGTTTATGTATGAAGGAAAATTTAGGGGTTTTGAGTTATAACATGTGATGGTTGGTAAATCTAATTTTTTCATTGTCATTGGGTTTATTTGGAGTTAGTTAAAGTTTTAAATTTATTGTCTTGGAAGATATTTTGATTTTGATTTTGATTTTGCTTTCATGGGTCTCTTAATGATGTAGTGAAAATTTTATGGAAGCTAGTCATGGTGTTGGAGATGACATTAAATGGATTAACTTTATAAATTGGAGTTTATGCCTTATGAATCAATTTGTTGAGAAACTTTTAAAGTGGAATATATTATTATTGATGAGGTTAAATACTAGGCTTACCTAATTAAGTGCTTATTTGGCAATTCCTAAATTGTAGCTAGATGCAATTTCAAGCTCTATGCTTATTATGATAGGTTTAGTTGATATTGTTTAGTTCTAACTAATCTCCTTGGAGTTTGGAAAATTAGGATTTTGCGGTTGCGAGGTAAGTAGTTTTTTAAAGGGATTTTTGAAAAATAACTATGTTGCATAAATGCTGTTTTTAGGTTAGACACACTTTTGGAAACTACCTATGGAAGCTATATTTTCCTAAAAACTATTGTGTCACAACCTTAATATATATATATATATATGATCATCCATGAAAATGCATTATATTTGGTATTGCATTTTGAGAAATGCATGAGTTGTTGATATGGAAAAATAGGCATCTTTTATTTGATCTTTGATAATAAAAAAAATCATGGATTTTATGGTATGTTATAAAATTCAAAGATGCATATCTTGTCTTGTTATGTGAGAAATTGATAGAAAATCTCTTGACAAGAATGAAGTTGAAAACCTTACAAACTTTGTGGAAGTTAAATTATTTAAAGTTTTTCTGAAACTACCTAGTTATAAACTATGTATTTGAAATGAAATGTATACCTGTGATTTCTCAGTGATTACCCGATTTGATTTCTGTAGTTTTTGTGACAACAGAATCAAATCCAAGTCAATACCCTTTCACTTTGGATGACGCGTTCTTTCCTGCTGCCCATGAGAGGAAGAGATTTCTTGATTGTGTGTGGGTGAGGCTGCTGCCCATAGGGGCCAAGAGACCACATGCAAGAGAGGTCTTATTTAACACGTTCTCTCTGTTGCTCATGAAAAACCTTGAGTATATGGGTGAGGCTGCTGTCAATGGGGCCAAGAGTCTACATATCAGAGAGGACAATATTATACCAGTTGTGAATGGGTGGATCACCTGACCGGTCTGTATGATAGTGTAGTATATTTGTGATAAACTACCATATATTAGATTTTATGATTTTGGAAATTATATTATTAGTGCTCACAAATTATAGTATATAGTTTCAAGGTATTTACTTTGAAAAACTTTGTGTTTCATTTTAATCATTCTTGTCATATTATTATTATTGAAGATTAAACATGCATTCTGTCTCCCACCCCCATTAATTATGCTACTTACTAAGTTTTGTCTCATTCCATTTTTTTTATAAACTTTTAAGAGTAGACAACAATCTTTTAAGACAGTTTTTTGGTAGCTAATAGTAATTAGACTAATTACTGATAGAGGGTGAACTTTTGTAATGGAGATTTTAGATGATGTACATCTTAGAATAGACTTGTCTCATTCTTTTGTATGTTATAGTAATTGTGACTTTATTCCAACTGATGGAACAAGATGTTGATATGTAATTGTTTATTCAGACTTCTATTCTTTTGTGGCCAATGGTCATTGTAATTAATGCTTAGATTTCTGACTTACTTTGAGAGTATATTCAATGAAATTATTATGATAATTTTTTATGTAATACTTGATGTGATTTATGTTGATTAAATTGTCAAAAAGGAAAAATTTACAGGTACTTTGAGACATATTCCTCATGCTTTGGACCCTTTGGGGTTTGGAGCGTGACATAAACACCTACCTACTCAACCATGGTGTGAAAAATGTTGTTGTGATTATAGAACTACACAATAAAGAACATCCTATCATAACACATAATATACTAAAGATTCATTGAAGATTTGGTGCAGACACGAGATATAGGCCCCCAATTATACACACATATGGGAGGAAGAACAAAAAGAAGACGGCCCAACCTGTGGCCTTATGGATGGAGCCTATTAGTTATTGGGCTTGAGATTAAGCAAGCCCGAACATTTAATAATTAGGGTTTTGTGTTGCTAGGGTTTTGTGTTGTAGCTATTTAAACACTTTTTTGATTATTGTAACACAGCTTTGGAGAAATATAAAAAAACGTTTGCTTTCTTTTTACACTGGTGCCGACTCCAGTCCCTTAGGTGCTGACTCCTAGGGTTTGTCCTATCATTTTTCTACCCTATTATTATATTGTGGTTGTCCTACGTCAGTTTTGGTATCAGAGCAGACTTTCGATCCATTCAACACCACCGTATCCAACCACGTCAAAGCAAAGCCATCAAAAAACAAAAGAGAATGACAGTACCTTTCAAGTTTTTGCCCCAGGAGGTTTTAAACAAGCCCAAGCCAGTCCCTGCAATCCGTGTATTCCCCCAAGCCCCACATGAGTTTCTCACCCCCAAACCAACAGAGAAGCCAGCAGCGCCTCCCAAGCCGGTGACCACCATCCGTGCCCGCCTCTAATCTCAGAACCCACAGCCCACAAAAAAAAAAAAAAAAGGAGAAGCAGAGACCCACGGACCCAGCACTACACCCATCACCGCGAAGCCCCAACCACCATCAGCCGCCGCGAAACCCAACAGCCACCACAGCCATCAACTGCGGTGAAGCCCAACCGTCACCAGCCACCAGCCGCCAGCCACCGCGAAGCCTAGCACTTCACCAACCGCCGCGAAGCCCAACCGTCACCGCTGCTGAGGGCTCCGACCACCGCCGATGCCCAGGTCGAGACGAACAACCTCTAGCTCTGGCGACTCCAGCCGCCGCCTCCGTCGAAGGCTCCAGCCGATGACTCCACTGTCTTTTTTTTCCGCTTTAGTTTCTTTTGTTTCTACTAGCTTCGTTAGTTCAATGTTATGTTTTGGGAGTTGGGTTAGCAGATTTTGTTTTAAGCTGTAATATTTTACTGTATTTCACCCATAAAAAAAAAAGGGGACACTGTTGCTGTGACAGCCCATTGCTTGTATTGGGCTTTAATTGTTTTCACAGGTTCCTCAGTCCAAATCAATTCACTACTTGAAGAGCAAACCATGGCTGCCTAATGCAATACGTGGAGCCACTGATTAGGGTACAGTTCTGACTCTATATTTTTGGTGGATTCAATTTTATCTCATTAAAAAAATATTATCTTTATGTATTTTATGTGCATATCCCACCATACTCCATTATCCTATCCAATTTGTGCTCAGATTAATTGTTTTACTGTTTGTGTCCTCTTTTAGTACCCACTCTAAAAAAAAAAAAAAAAAAACCATTTCTGTGAAATCCCTGATTCTTATTATTAATTGTGGAGCTTCTTGGAATTTGACGTTTATTTGGGCTATCTTTAATATTGTGAACACTGTCACCATTTGTCTGCAATTCCTTCATTTGATTCATCGATCTAGTCTCTACATGCACTCTTATTTGACCTTTAATTTTACATTGAGAATTGATTACTTGAATTTTTGGGAATCTCAACTACATTCATAATTATTGTGTTGCATGCATCTACGTAGTGGTCGCGTCATGTCAAACCCTGAACATCAATCCACTTCCGAATCTAGGCCCTCTTTAGAGCAAACCATAGGAGACCTAGCTAAGAGTGTCCGTGATTTGCTGGATAGGGTAGAGCGAATTGAAACATCTCAAAGAGAGACCACTAACCATGAAGGAGATAACATGCATGGGCAAAATAATAATGGTCACTTTAATAGGGCTCCACACTTTGAACATGATCACTATAATCACTATAATAATGGTCCTAGGAATTATGATGATAGGATGTCTAAGGAAAGGATAGAAGCACCCACCTTTGATGGCTGCCTAGACTCATGGGTTTTTACTGATTGGTTACGTCAAATGGAGAAATTCTTTGACTATTACCATTGGGCTGAGAATAGGAAGGTGAGGTATGCTAGGATGAAGTTAATTGGGAGAGCTGATCTTTTCTGGGAGGACCTTGAGGAAAACCTTAGGCGACGACGTGAGCCCCCCATTATTGATTGGATGGAGATGAAGGACGCCCTCTCGAGGAATTATCTTCCTCCAACTTATAGGAGCTCCTTCTTTGAGGAATGGGATCGCCTAAGACAAGGCACTGCTCCTGTGACCGAATACATAGAGAAATTCAAGGAATTCCAGAGGCGAATTCGAATCGTTGAGGAAGAGGTTGTCACACTCAATAGGTTCAAGAAAGGTTTAAATACTAACCTACTAGGCGAGATTATCACCCGAGGAGTCACCACCTTAAGAGAAGCCTATGACTTTGCTAGGAATTATGAGTTAGCATCCAAATCTATCTTTTGACGACGTTCTGAGCTTCGAAGCATTCCTCCCAACCCTCAACTTTTTGGTAGCAAACCTAAACTTACCTTACCCCCTAAGGTCAACCCCAATAGCACCCCGATACAAAAAGAGGACAAGGGAAAAGGTGTGATCAATGAGCCCTCAAGATTAGGCTCTCGCCTCCAATGCTTCAAATGCAATCGAATTGGGCATGTTGCAGCTAGATGTCCCTCTAGAACCCTTGTCATTCAAGAGGGAGATGAAAAGGTAGAAGATGTTGAAGAGCTAGTGTATGACCCAAATGCTGAAGAAGGCCAAGATGTTGAGGCCGAATGGGAAGATGATCCCAGTTACCTCACGTGCATTAGAGCCATCTCTCCTCAGGTTGAAGATTCCAAGGCTGTTTTTGGTGTCCCTAGAGTGAATGTGGTGAGGTGTGCTTTGACAGAACAAAGGGAAACTGATGATTGGCAAAGAAGTGCCATCTTCCAGACTTACACTAAGTGTGGTAATAAAACGTGCAAGGTTATTATAGATAGTGGGAGTTGCATTAATGCGGTGTCCTCTAACGTTGTTTCCCGCCTAGGCTTGAAATTGATCCCACACCCTAACCCATATAAAGTTTCTTGGGTGGATACTTCCTCCATAGCCATAAAAGAAAGATGTGTTGTCCCACTTCAATTCCTCACCTACAAGGCAGAAATATGGTGTGACGTAATTCCCATGGATGTAGGGCACATTATCTTAGGTAGACCTTGGCTTTATGATTTGGATGTCACCCTTCATGGGCGATCCAATTCTTGCTCATTTATGTTTGGAGGCAAGAAGATTGTGCTTAATCCTTTGAAACCCAAGCCAATCGACATGAGCAAGAAGCCAGAAGTACCGAAGGCGAAAGGTCTGAACATCATAAGCCCAAGGCATTTGAGAGGGTAGCAGTTCAGGAATCCATTGTGTTTATCTTGGTTGCTAGGGAACTTCATGGAGAGACTTATGAGGAGCAACCTGGAGAAGTGAGGTCCGTGCTCCAAGAATTTAAGGATGTTTTCCCTAAGGAACTCCCCGATCAATTACCGCCCATGCGTGATATCCAACACGCCATAGATTTTGTGCCCGGAGCGACCCTGCCTAACCTGCCCCATTATAGGATGAGCCCTGCAGAACATGCCGAGTTGCAAAGACAAGTAGAAGAACTACTTAGGAAGGGTTTTGTTCGTGAGAGCATGAGCCCTTGTGTAGTCCCTGCACTCTTAACTCCAAAGAAAGATGGGACTTGGAGGATGTGTGTTAATAGTCGTGCCATCAACAAGATCACTGTGAAGTATCGTTTTCCTATCCCTCGGTTGGATGACATGTTGGATATGATGGCTGGAGCAACGATCTTCTCCAAGATAGACTTGAAAAGTGGCTATCATCAAATTAGGGTTCGTCCTGGTGATGAGTGGAAAACTGCCTTCAAGACAAAAGATGGTTTATATGAGTGGATGGTTATGCCTTTTGGATTGTCCAATGCTCCTAGTACCTTTATGAGAGTGATGACTCAAGTGCTCAAGCCTTTTATGGGAAAATTCTTGGTTGTGTACTTTGATGATATCCTCATTTATAGTAAGTCTAGGGAGCAACACTTAGACCACCTAACTCAAGTTTGCACAACCCTTAGGAAGGAGAGTTTATATGGTAACCTCAAGAAGTGCTCTTTCTTTACAGATAAAGTTGTCTTCCTAGGTTTCATAGTGTCATCTGAAGGAGTTTCTGCGGACCCCCAGAAAGTTCAAGCAATTATGGATTGGCCCGAGCCCAAAACTATACATGAGGTTCGAAGCTTTCATGGGCTCGCTTCCTTTTAGCGCCGATTCATCAAAGGATTTAGTACCATTATGTCTCCCATCACTGACTGCTTGAAACATGGGGAGTTTACTTGGACAAAGGCTGCTACTAAGGCCTTCAAGGAGGTGAAACAGAAGATGACTGAGGCACTTGTCATGCGTCTCCCTGATTTCACCAAACCTTTTGAAGTGGAATGTGATGCCTCAGGTATTGGCATAGGGGGAGTACTTAGTCAAGAGCGTCACCCAATTGCCTATTTCAGTGAGAAGTTGAATGATGCTAAGCAGAAGTACTCCACGTATGACAAAGAATTTTATGCCATTGTACGAGCTCTTTGGCATTGGCGTCATTACTTGTTGTCTCGAGAGTTTATTATCTACTCTGATCATGAAGCTTTGCGTTATCTCAATTCCCAAAAGAAGCTAAATTTTAGGCACGGTAGTTGGGTTGAATTTCTGCAACGCTACTACTTTGTGGTGAAACATAGAGCGGGAGTTGAGAATAAGGTGCTGATGCACTGAGTCGAAGAGTGTCTTTGCTATCAGTCATGAGTGTTAAGGTCACTGGGTTTAAACGACTTAAGGATGACTATCAATCATGCCAAGATTTTGGGGAGCTCTACACTAGCCTAAGCAATGCTTCACATCCCGTCTTGGATGATTATACCCTTCAAGATGGTTACTTGTTCAAAGCCAACAAGTTGTGTATCCCTCGGTCGTCAGTGAGAGACTTTCTAGTTTGGGAGATACATGCAGGGGGCCTTGCAGGTCATTTTGGCCGAGATAAGACAATTAAGGAAGTGGAACGTCAATTCTATTGGCCTGGTCTTAAGAGGGGCGTTGCTAAGATAGTTGGTTAGTGTCGTACATGTCAACTAGCCAAACATCGCAAGCAAAACACTGGTCTGTACACGCCTTTACCTGTGCCAGATCGCCCGTGGCAGGACGTGAGTATGGACTTTGTGCTAGGTTTGCCCCGCACTTTTAGGAAGCATGATTCTATCCTAGTAGTTGTTGATCGCTTCTCTAAGATGGCTCATTTCCTACCATGTTCTAAGACTTCTGACGCTTCTAAAATTGCAAAGCTTTACTTTGATGAGATTGTCAAGCTTTATGGTCTCCCCAAAACCATAGTGTCAGATAGAGATGTTCGCTTCATGAGTTATTTTCTGAAGACCTTGTGGCATTTAGTAGGCACCAAATTGAAATTTTCCACGGCATTTCATCCTCAAACTGATGGTCAAACTGAGGTGGTTAATCGTAGCCTAGGGAACCTCCTTCGGTGTCTAGTGGGCGAAGCCAATCGGAATTGGGATTCAATTCTTCCTATAACCCAACTTGCATATAATAGCTCTGTCAATAGGTCTATAGGCGTTAGTCCTTTTGAGGTTGTGCATGGATATACACCTAGGAAGCCCTTAGATCTTTTGCCCATGTCCCCACATGTTAGGATTTCTGAATCTGCTGAGGCATTCGCACGACATGTTCATGATTTGCATACTGAGATTCACAAAAAAATTCAGGTAAGTAATTCTCAATATAAAATTTATGCTGATACTCATCGTCATCATGCAGAGTTTCAGGTAGGAGATTATGTCATGATTCGGATCCGACCTGAACGGTTTCCCTTTGGGACCGTTAAGAAATTGCAGGCTCGTAGTGCCGGTCCGTTCAAGGTATTGAAACGAATGGACCCAAATGCATATGTCATTGACCTCCCTCATGATTATGGTATTAGCTCCTCCTTTAATATTGAGGATCTAGTTGCTTATAAAAGCCCTACAGCTATTCCTGATACTCCTTTTGATGAGCCTTTACTTAATCCTATTGACGCCCCTATGCCTACCCCTTTACCCTTAAATTTGCCCTATGCACATAAAGAATCTATTGATGCTATTTTAGATGAGCAAATTGTTTCTACCAGGGATGGAGGAGTTCACCGTTTCCTAGTTCGGTGGCACGGACGACCGAATTCCGATTGCACATGGATTACTAGAGATGAGCTACAGCGACTGGATCCTGACTTACTGAAATACTATCAGAGCTCTTCAGCTTTCCACTTGACGGGGTCGAGTTCCTCTCACCCGGGGGGAGTTGGTGCGGACACGAGATATAGGCCCCCAATTATACACACATATGGGAGGAAGAACAAAAAGAAGACGGCCCAACTTGTGGCCTTATGGATGGAGCCTATTAGTTATTGGGCTTGAGATTAAGCAAGCCCGAACATTTAATAATTAGGGTTTTGTGTTGTTAGGGTTTTGTGTTGTAGCTATTTAAACACTTTTTTGATTATTGTAACACAGCTTTGGAGAAATATAAAAAAACGTTTGCTTTCTTTCTACACTGGTGCCGACTCCAGTCCCTTAGGTGCTGACTCCTAGGGTTTGTCCTATCATTTTTCTGCCCTATTATTATATTGTGGTTGTCCTACGTCAAGATTACTTCTAAACATACAACAAACTACTTTTCATATCAATCACAGATTTTACGAGTCTCATTACGAGACTCAAAATAAGACCATAATTTCCCAACTGTAGCAAAATATCACGACAGAATCTCAGTCCCACAATAAGGTCACGTTTTGCCATTTTTCGTTCATCAAAATAATGGCACGTTTCCTGATTTGCAGAAGGGGATGCTTGTTGTACTTGTGTCGCACTTTGATCTCCAGCACCACTAAACATGTCTCCAGACTAAAGGAAAAAAAAAAACTTTGATTATAATTTTAACATAAATTTAAAAACTGCATAAAGAAATACATTTAGTTTAAAAATCACATAAATTATTTATAACAAAAACATAGCAAAGTATAACCTGGCCCCTTAATTGTTGAATCAAAATGATCGTTTGTGATTTTAAGTGTTCATTTTCTCTGTCTGCCTTGCCATTTCCTGTCAGCTGCTTAAGTATTGTCTCCAGCTGCTGCATTAATGTCTTCTGTTGGCGTAATCTCTCTTCTTCAAGCTGGCATACTCTCTCTTTAAGCTGGTATACTCTCTCGTCATCAGAAGTCGACCTGGAAATTTGGAAGCAATATATGCAACAAAAAGCTTAGTAGTTGAGATATAAAAATGAATTGAGCAACTAAGTAAAACTAACCAATACCATTTTAGAAAGCAACCAATTATATAAAATCCACACAATCAACCATTTATACCAAAGAAAAAGGGAGTTATGAATATGGATGCAACTAAGTTGTCAAATTTCTTGCAGAATAAGCTGCTAAATTACAGAAATATGAAGGGATGAGATGGATGACTTTACCTCTGAATGAATTCAAAGGAAGAATCCTCTCAATCTTGTGGACATGAAGAAGAGTCAAATTTAAGTGTGAATGACCTCATTTCAGTTAATGTAAATTTAGAGAGAGAATCCTCTTGACACTTTTGGGCATGAAGAACCATCATATAGAAGCATTACCCTAGAAAAAAAACCCTACTACAAAAAAATAACTAGAGACCCAAACGAAAAAAGAAATACATCTCTCTACCATCAACTTAACAAATCTCAAAAACCCAATATAACCAAGTTGAAGCAATTGATAAAAGAAGAAAGAAAACCTAGGGACAAAAGGTACCTAAAAAGCCCTTAGTGGCTAGTGAGAATTGAACCTAATAGTAAAAACTAGAAAATAGAAACAATGCATGAATCAGTAAACAAAATTTGGGAGAAAAGCATGTGAAATCAAACTTTAAAGAAAGAAAAATGCAGATAATTGAGGGTGGTGGATTGGCTTCTGCACCTTTCTTTATGGGGACCTAAATTTGAAGCAAAGCAATAAGAAATAAAAGTGCAATGCAAATGTTAGAGAGAAAAGACTAAAGAGTATGATAAATTGTCTTGCTACGAGAGATGGTGGCCAGAGACTAAGTGTTTGAGAACAATGAAAATAAATGAAGCTTATTACTGAAGTGATAAGAGTGAGTTTTGTGGAAATGGAGCCCTAAAATAACTTCAAATTTGAGAAAAAGTCCAAGAAGTCTTTCAATTCTATTTGTCACTTTGATTCCGAAATACCAATTGGTGGCATCAATATCAAGGATTTTCTCCACGTTAGCTTGGTTGGAAACAGCTACATGCTTATGGCAAATGTGTTGGCTAATCTCTTTACATAAACCCAAAAAAGAGAGAAGGAAAAAGCAAGTGCAGGCTGATTGGTTAAATGTACGATAGGTGACTTGTGTTAGACCCAAATGCTTACAATGAAGGTTAGCAAACTCGATAGCAGTGTTTTTGGGGTAATTTGAAAGTTGAACACTGAAATGATATATGATCGTATTAACTAGGCTATTTCATATATGTGGACAGACTCGATTTTGGTGAAAATGGAGGAAGTGGGTTTGGTTTTCCATTTGGACAAGTGGTTCTCAATCATGGTTAATAGAAGCAGAATTGGCTTTTCCAATAGTTCAAGAGAACTAAGTCGAGAAGACCCTATTCCCATGCTTATTTTAATTTTAGTTATGAAAGTATGTAATGGGACATTACATAAAGTTGTAGCCTGCATTTCAAGTTGGGATGAAAGTAAAAGGGTGATGGAAACTCTCCTCTTTTGTTTGTTCATGATACAATACTATACAGTACATGGGTTGTTAAAGTCAATGAAAAGTACAGTCCAAAAAAATCAGCATAGTAGAAAATGAAGACCGCTTAAAGCAGCTCATTTCTTATTTTATATCCCTGCCCTCCATGTACTCCCTCAATTCCCCACTATCTATCCCAACATGACCATTCAAGTCTCCCCAATAAAAACCTTTATCCTTTTTGATATACTTTGAATAAACTCATTCATACCCACCCAAAATTATTTCTTAATGGATTCTTCTAAATCTATTTGAGGAACATTAATGCTAACTGAGTTGGTTGTCACTTCCCCTCAACAAATTCTATTAAAATAAGTCTATTTCCTATTTTCTTAATTTGACAACTTCCACTTTACAGCTTTTCTCTACAACCATCCGTACCTGAAATCTATTGCTCTTATTCCCTGTATCTCACAATTTATACTTAGTATGCTTAGTGTCTCTAGATTTGCCACCTACCCACTTAGTCTTCAAGACTATCTTCTTTACCCACACCCCTACATTAAAGTATGGGACCACTTGCCCACTTCTCACTGCACCTACGTCCAATGTTCATTCAGAAAGGAGGTTTGGGTTTTTGAAGCTTGGTTTGTTTCAATCAAGCCTTGCTTGGGAAGTGGCTTTGGTGACATTTGACTGAGAAGAATGCCTACTAGCGTATAGTAATTGCTTCAAAATATGGTAGCACGTGGGGTAATTGGATGACAATTGAGTCACTGGTGTCAATGTCCCATGGGGTTAGCATATAGAAATACATTCGAAATGGGTGGAATAGGCTGGTCCAGATTTTAAAGTTTGTCGTGGTGAGTGGTGCTAATATTCTTTTTTGGTTCAATTGTTGGCGTAGGGACATGATGCTTTTCTGAACCTATTCCGGTTGGCCAGGGATAAAAATGCTGCAGTGGCAGATGTGATGCAGTCACAAAATGGGTCTGTTTTTTGAAATGACATATTTACAAGGCCCTGTGAAGACTGGGAGTTGGAATATATGCAGTCTTTCTTCAACTATTGATATTCTGCAAAAATAGGAGCTGGAGAGGATCTTTTTAAGATGGCCCCCCGACTACAAGTGGAGGTTTTGAGGTTAAATCTTATTATAAAGCTCTATCTCCTACTGGTTATTATTCTTTTCCTTAGAAGCCTACATGGAAGGCAAAGGTCCCAAGGAAGATAGCTTGCTCTACATGGACAACCACTGAGGGGAAAATTTTAACCATGGATAATCTCTGTATGCAAGGATTGTGTGTGGTAGATTGGTGTTCCTTGTGTAAATGGAGTGGTGAGTCTGCTGATCACCTGTTACTCCATTGTTGTTTTTGTGTATGATATTTGCTCAATGGTGTTTGGTATGTTTGGGTGATGCCTCAGAGTGCTTTGGCATCCTGGTGTGTTGAACAGGGAGGTTTGGCCGTTGTCAAAATACGGTTATTTGGGGTTCTATACTGTCACGACTCTACCTACAGTTACATGGCTAATACAACTTTTAAATGTTTGGCATCATCCTATAATTTGTTTAATTTACAATGAAGCAAAACATTTCGCGAACAAAACAGAGTATCATAAGGAAAAGGCAGATCATATCAGGAAAATCTTAGCATGTCTAGTGAAACAGAAAGAGTAAATCACATTTGATATTAAAAAGGGATTAGATACGACAAGTTCAGTATATGAAAAAGGGAATAACATCAGTCTTTCATTTATATTTCCCAATTCCAGCAAAACAAAAAAAAAAAAAAATGCATTTAACAATTCTGACCACTCTTTTGATAACAAATTAACATCCAAAAACAGTATATTGAGGTTTGGAACTTCATGTTTACTTATAAACACACAACAATATCTAGTATAGACCAATAATTAAATAAAACTGAGAGAAGTCAAAACCTGAAAATTTGAGTTAAATCAAGCTCATACCTGCATTTCCTCTTCCTGCTCACTCTCCTTTTGGAAACTGTGTCATTTGCTTTGTTGAGTAAGACAAGGTTCTCCATATAATTATCAACACAAAAGTAGTATGGCCTACCACAAATCCCAAAATTCTTAACTTGTTCACTCTTAGGGTCATATGAAGACAGCTCCCAACCAAATGGTTCTTTTGCCTCTACTAATATATTACCATTCCCTTGGAGACCTAATACTCTTATAATTTCCCCACCATTGAGATTAACAGTGAACTGTTTAGTCCAAGAATCAACAACACCGTACTCTTTCATCACCCAAATGGAACAGCATTTGTTGACCGTGTGCCTATAAGTATCATGACATAAAAGAGAAAGCGATCCTCCAATTACTGAGGTATGAACATAATCACCCGTATGAAATGCACCATTTGGCACTGATATCACATGAAAAACCTCATCACCCAAGTCAAATGACAAAACTAAAGGACAACTGGGCTTGTACTTATCATGTACTGCAAAATGGACAGCCCCATTGAAAGAAGATGCCGGTCGACACCAATCAGAAAAACCAATACCCGGCGGAAAAGGGGCACTAATTATTCTCCAAGAGCCCTCATTAAGAGAATAAGTCTCTATTAGAGGTGGTTTGGCCTCTTCAGACATATCAGTTCTATCTGGAAAAGCAATCCTCACCACCTTATAATCATTAGTTCGCGGATCAAACCCGAATGCTAAACGACATGTAACTTTGCCGTGTGTTTTGACAGTAATGCAAGGCTTTGGAAGGGCAATAAATTTTCTGATAGAGGGATTCCAAAGAATAAAGCGCTCGTATTCATGAAGACTGAACAAGCCATTCGCGGAACCAATTAACACAAAATGTTGGATACGACAACTCGTGAGTGGGAACTCAATGCTTTGAATTTGATCAAATGAGTCATTGTTATCGTCAATTAATTTGTAGTGCTCTACATAAGGCCTATCAACGCAGTGCCTAACAATTAAATCATTGGAGTTGGAGGAAAGTGAAAGTGATCGAGTGAGATGGGAATTGATGAAGACTGAGCTTGTAATTAGAGAGTTCCATGATTTAGAAGCGCACCTGAATCGAATTAGGGATTTGACGGGAAGTCTGTGCAGAATTTCCAGCACCACTTCCTCTGGGAGATAGTCTGACATTCCTATTCCTAATCCTAATCCAATTTCAAGCTTTTCTGAATTTTCAATTTCAAGCTTTGGTTCGAGACTCACTGTTTTGCTTTGTTTTTGTTTTTTGAACTGCGGTTTTTTTTAAACCGTGCAATTTCTTTTACAAAAGAATAATCAAACAAATTAGCGCCAAGATTTTTCTTTTACCAACAAAAATTTAGGGGGGAAGACTCCTGCCATTGAAACCTCTAATATTTACTTGGTTCTGTGTGGTTTTTTTTTAAGGAACAATGTACTTTGTTTTTTTTTTTTTTTAAAAAAAAAAAAAAATAAGAACAAACACGCATAAGAAAGGAAGGAATGAATAACGGGTATGAGATTTAAAACAAAGAATAGATACAGTGCATGGTAAAGTTTTACATGAATTAATTTGATGAAACACGGGTTCGTCAGTTGTAGTGAGGTTGTTCAGGCGGGACCAAACTGATGAATCACGAGTTCGTCAGTCGTAATGAGGTCGTCCAGACGGGACTAGAGGTCTGCTTGTGTAGCGACAGAAGAAGAAATTCTCCAGAATGGTCACTGATGTGGTGCCTGCCACAACGTCTCCGATGCCAAAGTTAGTACAAGGGAGTTTATAATAATAGACTAAAAAAATGATTAGGGATATCTTGTAACTGTGTTTGTACCTTCTGTTGACAATGCGTGGGCTTTATATATGTTGTTCTAGATTCTAGCCGTTGTGACAGTTATTATGACTTTAATGCCTCTTTTAGTAACGCTTCTTGCTGAGTAATGAGGTTTTAATATGCCTTCAATGGTTCGTCTAGCTGGTTCTGTAACCATCTGGGGTATTATTGATGACATTGAATGATCCTGCTATCTTCGTTAGTGACGTGTATACTTGTTTAGGCTCGTCTTAGAGAGTGGTCTCGTCAGTCCCATCAGATACCTTTAGTCTCGTCTGTAGTTGATCTCGTCTGTAGTTGATCTCGTCAGTTCCATCAGATGCCTTGGTCTCGTCGGTAGTTGATTTCGTCAGTCCCATCATAATTAGTTGTTTCACTCTTTTATTTTTTTGTCTAATTGTAAAATTTAATAATTATGGTTATTATTAATAGTAGGGATGTCCATAGATTGGTCAGGGTCGGATTTATGTCCAACCGAGAACCGACCTTATCACTTCGGGCCTTCCATATCTGAACCTGTTGCCAACCAATAGAAAGAGGCAATTTGAGTGGTCGGATGTCTTTGATTTTTGTTCGAGTCTCAATTGATTTTAGATTGTGCGAAACATTGCTGGATTTTGCATAAATTGACCAATTTTTGCCAAAATTTCCGGTTTCCGACGGGTTGATGGTCAGGTCGATTGGAAATTGATTTTCCATGCTCATACCCGTCAACAGACTCGCCAATCTCAGGTTTTGGGAGCATAGACCCACCATTGATGGTCACTAGCATCAGGTTGGCCGGTTTTAGGCTCGAATTGACCGGATTAGTTGGGTACCAGGTTTGGTTGGACACCCCTAATTAATAGGTATTTATTATGTATTTTTTTAAAATGGAATATGATTTGGTAAGATTTTAATAGATATTTAAATATAAAGTATAATTAAAATCAATTAAAAATATATAATAGAATAATAATGATGTATTAAATTTTGAAAAAGTTTGCAGTTTACTGGACAAAATATTATAACATCAAAAAATAGTCAAACGTTTTTTTATTTTATATTAAATATTTTATAGTTACATCTAGCATCTATATATGCTTAACAATTTTTCCTAAAAAAAATTATGCTTAACAATTTTGATTATCAAGAAATGATAACAAATACAAAACACATATCATTTGTCAAAATGCTTTAAATATTATAACACTCTTTTTAGTAAATAGTAAATAGTATCAAAAGAAGAGTTTAAAACAATTAGATATCATTTTTTATTATTATATGACTAAACAATACTATATTATGATAGGATTAGACCTAAGGGATAAATCGTAACTTATGTTAAATCATTATGAACCATAACTTTTTATAGACGGTATGTTTTGTCATCAAAAGTTTGCAAGTATTTTTTATATTTTTAATTTTCGTTTCAAATTTAGATTAAAAAAAAAAAAAAAAACTATCAGATTAGTTGAAATTTAATAGGTATTTTATAAAAAGTCAAGGCAAAACACCCAAATTGAGGAGAGCAATATTGTACACCCACCTCCACAGCAACTTAAAATCATTGATCAATTAGTGAGTTCACTGCAGCTTCGGGGTGGAGCCAACAAGTGTGCAGCCTTACTGGCTAGGAAGGGATTGAGCACCGACCAAGGCTTTCATTTCTTTTGGCAGTCCTCATGTGAATTTATCTTTACTTCTCCTTATGTTTGTACTAGTTTGTATGATGAGAGGGTATGCCCTCTGAATCTGTATCTGACTTTCCTCTTTAGTTTTTCTATATAAGTAGCATTTTCTACCCAAAAAAAAAAAAAGCATATGACCCAGCGTCATTCAGATTCGCCTCCATAAAACTGCTTGTCAGAAAATATTTGGCTTTGTTACTCTATAAAGAAGTGAACTGCTATCATTCATTAACTGCCACCCTACTTTGCTAATAAAGCTAAATTAAACTCATAAAGTGCCTATAATCCCATTCCCGCTTTTGACTTGGGTACTAATATTTTGTCCCATCTAAACCAGTTGATTTTCCTTTGTCCATATGACCCTACTGGAATGCTCACATTTTAGAACTCAAAACCCTTTGCATACTTCCTTTTAGACCTTAAAACAACTAATAGCGAATGTAAAATGGCTTAGGCCACTACCTTGATTAGAATTTCACTTGAGATAGCAGCTTTTTTTTCCACTTTTGAAGCTTCTTCTGTGGTCCATACCTGTTCTCTTATTTCAATAAATGCTTGTTTTTTTATTATCAAATCCCGAAGGAAAATTGAAGATATTTTTCATACCACTTCATTGTTGAAACTCCTAGCAAGATTTTGATTCCTCTTGCCTCTCAATTAAGAACAAAGTTTGGATACAAACTTCGTTGTAGCCTGTAATAACCAATAATAAGAAGATGACATGTGTCTTTGTCACATGCAATACACATGACTCACTTAAAATACTGTATACAATCACTTCAGTGTGGTTTAGTAAGTAAACATATGTCATCTTCACATTGTTAATTATAACATTAGACTACAACCAAGTTTATAGCCAAACTCGATCCCTCAAATAATATATTTTCACTAAAGAAAATTATTTTTTTACTGCTTAATTTTTGACATGAGGCGTCTTCATATTGTCTAAGGATATCTTGGATTTTTTATGCACTTATTCATGGATGTTCGGCTAAAGACTTGATATACGCAAAGAAAGTGTGAGTAATTTTTGGAGCTCTAATACAAATGACCACTCATGCAAACTTTTTTCAATCCTCACTTGATGCAAATGCATGTAGTCCCCTCTGCACAAAGAAGAGAAAGGTTAAGGAGAGAGGGTTGCCTTATCTCAATCCCCTCATAGGATAATATATCCCTTTGGTTCTCCATTTAATAACGTAAAGTAACAACAGAGACACATTCCTTAACAAAAATACCCATTTTGAGTTAAATCAAGCTTATACTTGCATTTCCTCTTCCTGCTCACTCTCCTTTCAAAAACTGTCTCATTTGGTTTGTCGAGTAAGCCAAGGTTCTCCATATAATTATCAACATGAAAATAGTATGACCTCCCACAAATCCCAAAATTCTTAACTTGTTTGCTCTTAGGGTCATATGAAGAGAGCTCACAATGAGATGGTCCTGATAATATTGCCACCACTAATATATTACCATTCTTTACCTAATACCCTTATAATTTCTCCTCCGTTGAGATCAACAGTGAACTGTTCAGTCCAAGAACCAACAACTCCATACTCTTTCATCACCCAAATGGCACAACACTTGTTGTCTGCATGCCTACCATAATAAAATAATAGAGAAAGCAATCCCCCAATTACTGAGGTATGAACATTGTCAGTCCATTTGAATGTAACATTTGGCAATGGTATCACATGAAAACCTCATCACGCAAATCAAATGACAAAACCAATGGGCCACAAGGGCCACCGGGCTTGTGCTCATATTCCACTACAAAATGGACAGCACCATGAATAACCTAGAAGTTGCCTAGACTCTCATTAATAACCTAGAAGTTGCCTCCTATGCTGGTGCAACATGTTTTGCTACTTTTTAAAATGCTATGTTACAAAATTGGCCAAAGTTCTTACCACCAAAAGAACAGAAAATATTCCTGAAACTCACTTTCTTTCCCTGATCATCCATGAAACAAACATAACCATAGTGCTTACACTTTCATCATCTTCCTTTTATATAACATAACCATAGATCTGATTTTCTCCCTAGAGTAGACCGGACTGTGTAACAATCAAAAAAATCCAATCCTATACTTTATTTTATCAGTAAAGCCTATTCTATACTTTACAGATACATTAAAGGGTGAGGCCCAATGAAAAGCCTATTCTATATGCATAGTTCTATTTCAACATTTTCTTGGCCAACTCCTAATAAAATTCAATTGAAAAGCCCAAAAAAAAAAAATTATATTGAATAAGCTGAAGAAGGTCCAATTTATCCTCCCAGAACCATTAATATCAATAATCTTTCCATATCAACACACAACTAAAGTAACTCAATGCAGTGAGGAAGCTAAGTCTACATCATATATTCAGCTAAACAAAAGTTACAAAACAGTACTTATTTTTTTGGGCAAACCCCATTATTTATTACATTTTTACAACAAACCCTAGGGTTGTCACTAGGGTCACCCTGATCCAACTCCCACACTCAATACAATGCAATAAATTTAATAAATCAAAACCCCTAACAAAAGGTCATGATTCTACCTATAGTTAAATCGTTACATAAACTTTTAAATGTTTGGCCTCATCTCTCTCTCTCTCTCTCTTGATAGGTTCTTATACTTTGTGAATGTACATTGATACAAAATAACAAGTCATGTGCTGATGTACAAAACAAAAAATCAGAAGGCAATGGCTGATCATATCAGAAAAATCTAAGCAAGTCTAATGAAACAGGAAGCGTAAAACACATTTTGATATTAATATGGATTAGTTGTTGTGACAAGTTTAGCATATAGAAAAAGATAATAACATCAGACTTTCTTTTATATTTACTGTTTCCATCTTGCAAATGTTTAATCTCATCATCAACGACAACCTCAAAATTGCATTTAGCACTTCTGACCACTCTTTTTTCAACCAGCCACTTTATGCATGAAGAAGCAAACCAAAATTTACAATGGAAAAACAAAAGAGAAGAAAGCAATGAAGAAAACTAATTACAAAAGTGGAAAAAACAAAGAAAAGAAGGGAGAGAATCACTAGATGTGAGTCTCCAAGCCCGAGACCAAGCAAAAAGAGATCCACTAAAGAGCACAAGCAACTGATCTCCAGAATTTCTGACCACTCTTTATATCAAGTTGATAACAAATTAACATCTGAGAGCAGTATATTGAGGTCTGAAAATATTTACTTACAGCCACACAGCAGTATCTAGTATATACCAAGAAAAAGATAGAACTGAGAAAAGTAAATGCTGAATTTTGAGTTGAATCAAGCTTTTACCTGCATTTCCTCTCCCTGCACACTCCCCTTTAGGAACTGCATCATTCGGTTTGTCGAGTAAGACAAGGTTCTCCAAATAATTATCAACATGAAAATATTCTGGCCTCCCACAGATCCCCAAATTCTTAACTTGTTGGCTCTTAGGGTCATATGAAGAGAGCCCCCAACCTCTTGGTAATTTTGCCTCCACTAATATACTACCATTCTTCTGGAGACCTAATACCCTTGTAATTTCTTTGTTGAGATCAGCGGCAAACAGTTTAGTCCAAGAATCAACAACGCCATAATCTTTCATCACCCAAATGGCACAGCGGTTGTTGTCTAAATACCTATCATCAAAAAGTAATAGAGAAAGCGATCCCCCGATTACTGAGGTATAAACAAATCTCAGACTGAATGCACCATTTGGCCATGATATCAAGCGAAAAACCTCATCACTCAAATCAAACGACAAAACTAATGGACAGTTGCAATTGTCCTGATCATATACCGCAAAATGGACAGCCCCACCTAAAGAAGCTGTGGGTCGATACCAATCAGAAAAACGAATACCCGGAGGAAAAGGGGCACTAGTAATTCTCCAACACCCCTCATTAAGAGAGTAAACTTCAATTAGAGGTGGTGGTTTGGCCTTTTCAGACAAATTGATTCCAATTGGAAGTGCAATCCTCACCACCTTATAATCATTAGTCCGCGGGTCAAACCCGAATGCTGGGCGACATGCAATGCTGCCATGAGTCTTGACAGTAATGCAAGGGTTTGGAAGAGTAATACATTTTCTTAAAGAAGGATTCCAAATAATATAGCGCTCTTGTTCATAAAGACTGAACAAGCCATTGGCGGAACCAATTAACATAAAATGTTGGATACGACGACTCGTGAGTGGGAACTCAATGTTTTGAATTTGATCAAATGAGTCATTGTCGTCGTCAATTAATTTGTAGTGCTCTACATAAGGACTATCAAGGCAGTGCCTAACAATTAATTTGTTGGGGTTGGAAGGAAGTGAAAGTGATCGAGTGAGATGGGAATTGATGAAGGCCGAGCTTGTAATTAGGGAGTTCCATGATTTAGAAACGCACCTGAATCGAATTAGGGATTTGACGGGAAGTCTGTGCAGAATTTCCAGCACCACTTCCTCTGGGAGATAGTCTGACATTCCAGAATTTCAAGCTTTTTCTGAAATTTTGCAATTTGGAAACGAGAGTTTTGAAAACGGTATCGTCGTCTCTCTTTCTTTTTGCGCACTGTTTTGCTTTGTTTTTATTTTTTGCACTGCGGTTTTGTTGTAAAAAGACGATTACTTTTACTAAAAAGAATAATGAAACAAATTAGCGGAAATATTTTTAACTTTTATCTTAATAAAATTAAAAAAAAGGGGGAAGACTCCCTCCATTGAAACCCTCCTCCAATATCTCACTAATATTTAGTTATTTATTTGCTTTTGTAATTTTTTTTTCATCTTCTCTCTAGCCTTATATAGGTGTTCGTGTGATACTTCACAATGTGTTGCTTTGTAAGCTAGGATGCATGTATACTGACAATGGTACGAGTACAAGTGTAAGTACGATATGATAACATGAGTTTTTTTTTTTTTTTTTTTTTAATTCATAACATAAAATGGTTGATACAACACCAATATGACATAGATACAACACGAGTACAACACCCTACATGAAGTACATGTGCTTCTAAGTTCGTGAATTTGCTAGGGGTTGTAATTGAAACTATAATTGCTATAAGGATAGTTGATTGGAGCAAAATTTAAGGCTTCTATTATATATAAGAAGTGCATTGGCTACAAGAGCAAATGAGTTAGTGGAGTGGTGCAGTTGAAAACCAATATGAGTTTGCTTGTGGATTTTGGAAGGAGGTAACTAAACCTATTATGACTATAAATTTTTTAGATAGGTAATTGAGATTATTTAGAAAGATTATTATCAAAATATTCATTATGATTTCTTAGATAGAAGGTTATCAATGACAAGAGCGGACCTAGGATTTCTAGCTAGGGGGGCCGAAGCATAAGGAAAAAAAAAAATCCAAATAGGTATCCATATAATACTAACAAAATATCAACTAAGATAAATACATAAAATTATTGTTTCTTAATACATTAAGATGTAATCATTTACCAACAAAGACAAAATAATACAAAATAATATTGTTTCTTAAGAGCATTAGTGGTTGCAATAAAAAATTATTTTCACAAATCAAAACTTACTTTTGCTACTTTAATATAGCATTTGAAATGTCTTGTATAGAGGTGTTTTTGGTATTTAGTGTTCTAAATACAAAATATTTATCATGTAAAACATCTTATGCTAATACTCTAATATTGGGCTAACTAAGATTTTTTTTATTCTTTTATTTAAAATTTTTGTTAAGTTATTGAGTTTGATAGTTGCTAGTTGGGCTAAGCTAATTAAAAAGGAGGAGGTTTGAGTTTTTGGAAGCGGGAAGTGCAGCTGTACATATAAAAAAATATAACAAATAAAAAAAATTCTCTTTTTTTCTTTGGGCCAGGGGGCCCAAAAAAGAATTTTCCTTTTTTTTCTTTGGGCCAGGGGAATCCAGGCCCCCCTTGGGTCTGTCCATGATCAATGATTTCCATTAGTCATAAAAACTCATTTACTTATCCATTTTCAAGAAACACTCATCCTACCTTGTCATAAACCTTATTCTTATATAGTTTTAGGGCCATATGAATCCATCTACCCATCTACTACTTTAGGTCTTTTACTACTAAATTAGAATGCATTTTTCATGCTAGTTGATATAGAAGTTAATTAACTTTATAAATGAATCAGACACCGCATCACTATGTTCAAATCTTTTTTCTATTTCTTCCTCTGGTTAATACGTCAACAGAATACTATATTATTGCTATATTAACCAAGCTTGATTAGCAAATCTTTCTTAAGTTGACATAGCAACTTCTCTTTCCACTTTATAAATAAATTTAGGCACCGCAATACTTGGTTCAAAATTTTTTTTTTTCTTTTTATTTCTCTAGTTAATATGTCAATAGATAAATGAAATTAGGAGCCATATACTAGGTTCAAATCTTTTTTCTTTTCTTTCTCTAGCTAATATGTCAATAAACAACTCTTATTGACCTATTAACCAAGCATGATTAGTACATTTAAGCCTGACATAGTAGCTTCTCTTTCCACTTTGAACCTACTTCATACCGTATGTTTTTTTTTTTATTATATTAAAAATTTTCAGCAAACACATTTTTTTTATTCTTCAAATTCAATGAGGACAATAAGAGCTCAAATTCCTAGCAAAGTTTTTATTACCTCCTATCTCTCAACTAATATACTTTATGCAAAAAAAAAATTTTGTTCTCATCTAACGAAAACGCATGTAATCCTTTTACATAGAGACGAAAAAGGTTAAGGGGCATAGGTCGTCTTATCTCAACCTCTTGGTTCTCTGTTTAAGTAACAATGGAGACACATTCCTTAACAATTGGTATACAATATTCACGAAAATACATTCTTTTTATCAACTTTTCATGGAGCACTCATAACTACCTTATCATAAGTCTTAATTATCAAGGAAGTCAATACCGTACCGGAGGCTGTACTGGTTTGGCCACCGGTACGGTATATTTCGGATACCGGTCAATACCGGTGTACCGTTTCGGGTTTACCGCTATTTTATATATTTAATATATATATATATACACACACATACACAAAATCTCTATTTACCATAAAAAATTACCTCAAAAATCCATATTTACAATAAAACATTACTTCAATTGTTCATTGCATACAAACTTACAAAGAAAAAAAAAACACAATATAAAAAACAAAAAACTTAATTGTTCATTGCTTACAAAGAAAATAAATAATACAAATAATTAAGTTAACACAAATTTAATACAAATTACATAAAATCATCTACTCCCATCCATCAAAAGGATCTACATCAGGGTAAGCGAAATTACTGTCCTACCCTTAAAAAAAATCCCTAATTACAAAAAAAAAAAAAAAAAAAAAACCCAGAACACGTACCGGCCGGTATTCTGTTACTGGCCGGTACGGTCGAAATCGTCCGGTACAACCGGTACAGGGCCGGTACACCCGGTATTTTTACCGGTACGGTACGGGGGGTGTACCTGTACCGGGGTACTGGCCGGTACGGTATGTACCGGCCGGTACGGTACGGAATCGCCCCCCCTGTTAATTATATCTAGTTTTATGGCCATATTACCCCATCTATCCATTCTCTATAAATAATATAGGTCTTTGACTACCAATAAGAATGCATAGACATGTTACTTGAGATGGAAGTTAATTAACTTTATAAATGCTATATGGTAGCACAATACTAGGTTATTCTTAATTTCTTTGTAGGGACTTTAGGGGAGTGTTTTGTCACTCTTTTTTTTTTATGCTAGTCAATAAAGGTATCAAAGTATTGAGACAGATTTGAAATCACATTTATTACCACTTACCAGCTTACCACAATGACGTTTTCCCCATTCATATTTCATTTCAATTTAACTTCTACACTTTCATTTGCATTAATTCTTTGGTTAATATATCATTAGATATTCAGCAAAACAAAATTGTCAGTAGACACTTCTGTTGTTAATTATTAGAAACAATTAGGAACAACTATTGTTATTGAGTTGATGTGGATGTCAGATGATGTAATGCATTTTTATCATAGTGGTAGACTCTCATTGATTGGTACTACAAAGTCAGCGCTAACCTTGCAGTGGTAGACTCTAATTGATTGGTACCCAATAATTTCCTATTAAACATACTATTGATAATGCATGTCTCTATCTGCAAAGAGAGAGAGAGGATAATCTTAACTCTTAAGCCCAAAGACATGTATCATGATTTTATATATTCAGTTGTAAGACACAGTTACTAAAAAAAAAATTCCATGGTAGTTGCAATAAATTGAATTTGTAAGGTCAAAAAGACTAGACAAAGTATACTCTACCAATAAGAGAATTTAAATTTGGACATTTTTTTTCCCCTAATTATATGCTATATGAGATAATTTGTAATTTTTCCTAAATCATTATGAACCATAACTGTTTAGCCAGTTAGGCAGTACGTTTCATCATTGAAAGTAGCCTTATTGTCTTTTATTTTATTTATTTATTTATTTATATCGATTTTAGTATATAAAAAAAACTAATCAAATAAAACCATCTTTTTTTTTTTTGAGAAAAAAAAAAGAATGTCCTATCATAATACATAATTTACTAAATTCATTGAAGATTACTTACAAAAAAAACTACCTGTCATATCAATCACAAATTTTACGAGTGTCAAATTTAAGACCATAATTTTCCAAAAAAAAAAAAAATTCCATATACTGCATAAAACCTTACTGCCCACCGCAAGGTCACATTTCCTGCCCTGCAGTAGAGGATCTTTGTTGTACTTGTGTTGAACTTTGATCTCCAACGCCACTAAACATCTCTCCAGCCTAAAATATGAGATCAACTCCAATTAACATTATAACACAACTCTAAATACTGCATAAAGTATAACATTTACATTAAAAAAAAAAAACAATATATTTATAACAAAAGCACAACAAAGTAATTACCTGACCCCTGAATTATTGAATCAAAGATACCAATTTTGATTTTATAGTGTCCATTTTCTCCAATTGTGATTTTAAAGAGGTCATTTTCTCTGTCTGCTTTTGTAGCATTGTCTCTACTTCAGCCTAAAATATAAGATAAATAAATCCAATTAACAATATAACAAAATTCTTATAAAGTAAAACTGCATAAAGTACTACATTTACATTCAAAAGCACATAATATATATATATATATATATATATATATATATATATATATATTTATATATGTATTAATAAAAGCACACCGAAGTAATAACCTGGCCCTTTAATCGTTGAGTTAAAAAGACCAATTTTGATTCTGCAGTCTCCATTATCTCCACTTGCGATATCAAAGTGGCTATTTTCTGTGTCTGGTGCTGTAGTATTGTCTCCAGTTCATATAGATATGCCTCTTGTAGCTGGAGTGCTCTCCCGTTGTGTAGTATTGCCTCTTGTAGAGGCCATAGTATTGCCTCTTGCTGATGTATTATTGTCTGTTCTTGATGTAGTATTGTCAGTTGTAGCTCTTGTAGCAGGTGTTTTGCCTCTTGTAGCTGGCATCTGTTGTGAAATTTTAAAATACTCGCAAGTGTACGAACCGTACCGAAGTATAGTTTGACAATAACGAGGTCGAACCCATAGGGACTTGAATGAACGTAGGAAAATTAATCAAATCTTAACCAAATTAATCCTAATCTAATTTAATAAAAATTGGTTGTTTTGAAATTAAATAAACTAAGAAAAAAGTTAAACTAAGCAAATATATAAAGCAATAAAAAGATGTAAACAATCAAGGGAAAAGAATTAAGGTTTTGGAATCTGCCGTGTAAGTCATATCAGCATATATTTATGATCATTAATTTTTTCCAACTACTACATGATAATCTAGAAATCAATCTTGCTATCATGGAAAATATTCTCATTAAAATCTTTATTTTAAAAATCAAAAACATGTTCTTCTTCGCTTCTTAAGTATAAAATCAAATCATCAATTGTATCTATAGCCAAACAAATCACAAGATATATCCAATTCTAAAAATCAAATCATAAATTGTATCTATTGATAGATAAATCACAAGCGATATCCAATTTTATAATCAAGAATTAATAAACCAATCATTCAATTAATTAAGACAAATCCTAAATCATGAGAAAAACATGATTAAACTCATATCTAGAATCTCATCTTAGTCAATTGATATGAAGCAAGAACAATTTAAATAATTAAAGAACAACTATTGTGGAAAAAATCAAATCACATAAATATTACTAATAATCCTTAACAAGGTTTCATCCTCAACCCTAATTATAAATTTAGCTATTCATAGTAATTAAAATAAAACACAAGAATAAAATACTAAACATTAAACTAGACAAATAAAATAAAACTAACTGTTATGGAAGAAAACCAAAGAAGTAACCGCACTCTCTATGTTCAGCCCTCAGCCCTAGCACTGGCCTCCCTTGAATTTTGCCCTAAAGAGCCTTTAAATAGGCCAAGGATTCCTATTACAAGTTGAATTCCCGTTTGGAGAAAATTCCAGATTTTTAGGCTTTACTTAACCGATAATTTTAGCCCATTTAACATCAGAATTAGGACTTTTGGTAAACTACAAAGTTGTAGCCCTTTAAGTAAACTTTCCAGCCCAACTTGAATCATCTCAATTGGACATCTGAGCCGAAAGTTATGCCAAAAATACTAACTAATGTGCAGGCTGGAATCCTAATCCGAATTGAATTTAGATTTGATGCAAATTTCCTTTGATTCCTTGCTCCAATTGGACTTAAATTTAATTGGGTTGGTCTTCTTTAACTTCATCATGGCCCTTGTAAAAGTAAAGCCCATTAGCTTTCTTCTTTGCACAAATCCACTTATTTAATTCCATTCTCCTACAAAAGATAAATTCACGCAATAAGATTCAATTAAGCACAAAATTGATTGCTCACCATTATTCCAAAACCAAATATAAAATGCATGAATTACCTCAAAATAAGTATGATAATGCTTTCTAACAATGATATAAATATGCAAAATTAAGCTATTATCAATGCATATTTACACCAAAAGGCTTGGATTGTTGAGATACAAAAATGAATTGAACCACAAAGTAAAACCAATAATTATCATATTAGAAAGCAACCCATTATAGAAAATCCACATAACCAACCATTTAAACAAGAGAAAAAGGAAGTTCTGAAGACGTATATAGTTTTCAAATTTCTTGCAGATTAATCTGCAAAATTACAAACATATAAAGGGATGAGGTGGATGACTTTACCTACTCCAAATGTTTTAGGCATGAAGAAGAATCAACTTTAAGGGTGAATGACCTCATCTCAAAAAAGTGAATTCAGAGAGAGAATCCTCTAAGTCTTTTGGGCATGAAGAAGCATCAAATAGAAGCATTACTAAAGAAAAAATGAGATACAAAACCCTACTACAAAAATAACCAAAACCCCCAGACATAAACATAAACACACATCTCTATCAACGACTTAACATATCTCAAAAACCCAATGAAACCAAGTCAAAGTAATTGATAAAGGAAGAAAGGAAACCTTGGGGGAAAAAAGGACATGAAAAGCTCTAATTTGCTAGTGAGAATCGAACTTAATCATAAAAATGGAAAATCAAAATAATGCATAAATTAATAATCAAAATTTGGAATAAATCTATGTGAAATCAAAATTTAAGGAAAGAAAAGGGCAGATCACGGAGAGTGGTGGTCCTGGCAGATTGGCTTTCATTCCGTTCTTTTTGGGGGCCAAAATTTGAAGCAAAGCACTAAGAATCAATGCAACACTTTATCTAAAAAAAATTAATAATAATTACCATTATTATTTTTATCACAAGGAACCTCTTCAAGGCAAGGCCACTTTGTGTACACCCATCTAGACTAAACCCCAGAAACACGACCTTACCCATAAGAACTGTGTATCAAGTAATCTCAAGACTCGTATTGGACAACTTTAGCTAACCCGTGCAAGCATGTGCAATGCAATTTTTGAAATTTTATAAACATGTTCATCCAAGTCCCACTTGCCTTCTTTAACCATTCTATTTTTATACACAACTTATTTACCTCCCTTCAAATTTGAGCACCTTATTCTTGAGTTTCCCCTTCCTTTATCCATTATTTTATATCTAATACAAACATCAAGTGTCACCAACCCATATTGTGTGGTTACACCGTCTCTAGATATTATTTTAAAATTTTACAATCTTGCAATATCCCCTATCAATCTTTGGAATAATTATTAAATTTACCTAACTAATGTTAACCTATTCTAAACATAAGTGTGACTCTCCCTACACTGTTGTCCAAACAAAGAAAGCAGCCTTTTTGAGGCCTTCACTTTTTTTTTTTTTGATAGGTAATCAGAAAACTTTTATACAATGGAAAGTATTTTGGAAGAAAGAAATGCTCGGAGTTTTGAAGGGCATGAAAGATTGAGGTGGCTACCTTAGATTATTGATTCTACTTTGGAGGCCCGGCTACCTCTGTTTAGCTAGATATTCTACTTTTTTCATTTTTTCCGATTAGTCATGGGGGGATCTCGCAGTTTTTTCATTGAATCCAGATTTTTTCAACTAGTTGTAGAGGAAGGGGGACGCTATTTCTCGTTACAAATTTTTGAGAGGGGCAAATACTTCAGGAGATCAGTCTTCATGGGCAAGAATGCAACACAATGGCTGATGAATAATATAGAAAACATTGTGGTTGGGGCTAACTCCAAACAGTTTTCCACTCTCAGAGATGGTGACAGTGCCTATACTCTCCAACGAAGTACCAATTCTTTTGGTCAGTTCTTTCTATTGACTGAACTCAAAGTTGGCGGGTCTAGGAGGTAGATTTTTGTCCCTGAAGGCAAAGAGAAAAGTGGTTGGAGAGTGTTTGGCCTTGAACTAAGAAGGATGTTGTTCCCTTCCCAATATGCGGTTGGAAACAGTCATCCAACTTTTATTCCTCAAGTGTATAGGCATTCATTGGAGGCTCAAAACTCTAGAACTTATGTTGATGTTGTGCAAGGCTACAATGGAAAAGCAAAGGATAGACAGCAGCTGCAACAGTTAAGTATCACAGATAAGGGGAAGAGGACACAGTTAGGAGAGGAGAAGAGGGCGGTGAATCCAAGTTCTACAGGTGCCAAGGGGGGGGATTTTCCGGTGGGCAAGCTTAAGAAGATGGTATTGGGAGAAGGGGAAAGGAGAGAGCAGTGCATTAATGAGGATTCAGAGTTGGGTGAGCAAAACCCGGCAGGTTTTAGGCTACGTTTCCCATCTTTTTCAAAAGCAAATGAGCATGGGGAAGTGAGTGATGTGAGGAGACCATGCTGGACAGGGAGCGGTCGAATCATGGAGGTTAATGTGAGAGGGAGGAGGCGGGTTTCCTGGGATAGAAGGAAAAGGGGAGTTCAGAAGTTTAAATGGGTACCACGGGCTGGGAAGGCTTTGAGCAAAGGCAAGCTGGTTCTGGGCCCTAATAAGCTAGCAGCCCAAAAGCCAACTGGAAGCTTAAGTCTAGGCCTAATCTTCACAAGCCCAATACATTTAGAGTTGAGGGAGTGCTCTACTCAGTGTGGAAGGCTTTTAGGCTCAGTTGATACTCAAGAGAAGGACGGGGTGAGTCCAGGGGCGAGTACGAAGTATCCCGAGAGGCCGACACAGGTGGCTGGAGGCCTGAGGAGGTCACTGACGGCACGGTTTCAGGCCGAGATTGGTGGCTCGAGCTTCTCGGAGCCTCTGGTGACTCCGATGTGCTCGGTTTTGCCGGTACTGGAGGTGCGTTGCACCGGACTGAGCACGAGGGGCTCCGAGATGCCGCTACTGGTGGCCGGAAGTCCTGTGAGGTCACCGAGGGCTTGAACTCAGGTCGAGATTGGTGGTTCGAACTTCTCGGTGCCCCCGATGGGCTCTGGGTTGCCGCTACAGGAGGTGGGTGGTACCGGGTCTCAAGTGGTTTTGATGGTAGGAGTGTCGGGGTGTACCGAGCCTTCTCCGATGATGGTTCGCAGGCTTATTGTTGACCGGAACAGTTTTTTGGGCTTCTCTTTGTTGCTGGGTGGGTTGGCCTCTGAAGGTAAGAGGATGTTGACTCTCAATTTAGTGCCACGGTCGTTAGGACCTTTTCTCCCTGACCTCATTCTAGAGTTGGTGCGAGCTAGACCAAGGGGCTTGGGGGTAGTGGGTCAGGAGGTCAATTCTTCTCATGGGAAGGAACTCTGTCTTCCTAGGAAGGTTATGCTTGTGGAGGAAGTAGCTGTTTTTGATGCGGGTGTTGGTGAAACAAATTTGTCGGTTGCCTTTCCTCTGCAAATTTTTGATCCAAATGCGCCGACAACCTTGGCAGAGCTGGAGGAGGTCGATGAGGTTTTAAGTATTGAGACTAACACAGATATTTCTAGGTGGATAAAACACAGAATTCCTAGTTTTAGTAAATTGGTTGGGTTATCTATGACTCGACATGAGAAATTGTGCATTGCTTTCTTACAAAGGCTTGAATTAGAGATGGAGGCAGCCAATGTGTTACACAGGAAAGTAATAGGCAGCAAAAAGGTGGCTAAGTCCAAGAATAAGGGATGTAGAGAGCTGCATAACTTGATTTCTTCGGTGAATTATGACAGAAGATAGAGGGTGGTGTTGTGATGGTGTCTGTAGTTGGGGATTTTTTAGTGTTTATGAAGATAAAAATGGTTTCGTGGAATGTTAGAGGTTTAAATGATCCTCGAAAACGTCTTGTGGTGAAGAACTTGTTGCAGGAGTGGAGGTGTGATGTTGTTTGTTTACAAGAGACAAAAATTGCTAGCATGAATAGACAGCTAATTTGTAGTTTGTGGGGTTGTCCTTATGTGGATTGGGCTGCCTTGGAGGCTGATCGGACTGCTGGTGGTATTTTGCTTATGTGGGACAAAAGGGTTTGGATAAGGTGGAGATTATGGTTGGTATATTCTCAGTGTCGATAAAGTGGAAAGGGGTGGGGGATGGGTTTATTTGGGCTTGCTCAGGCGTTTATGGCCCAAATGAGAATGTTGAGAGGGGTCTCATGTGGGATGAGTTAGTGGGAGTTCAGCAGTGTTGGAGGATTCCGTGGTGTTGCTTTGGGGACTTTAATATAGTTTGTTTTCCTAGCGAGCACAGGCGCGAGACTCGTTTGACCACGACTATGGAAATATTTTTTGAATTTGTTGAGGACCTTAACTTGGTTGATTTGCCTTTGGAAGGAGGTAACTTTACTTGGTCCAGTGGTTCTGATCAACCTATGATGTCTAGGATTGACAGAGCTTTGGTTACCCCAGATTGGGAGGATCATTTCCCAGATGTTACTCAAAGGATTTTACCCCGTGCTGTCTCAGATCACAGTCCAATTCTCTTGGAGGCAGGGGGAATGGCAAGGGGAAAAAGTCCGTTCAAATTTGAAAATATGTGGTTGAAGTCGGAGGGATTTGTGGATAGAGTTCAAACCTGGTGGAATCGACATTCCTTTGTAGGTACTCCTAGTTTTGTGCTTGTGAAAAAATTAATGGCTCTGAAACAGGATATTGTGCAATGGAATCGTCGAGAGTTTGGTAATGTAGCGCGTCATAAGAAGCAACTACTGGAGGAGTTGATAACATTAGACGCTAAGGAGGGGGATTTTGGTCTCTCCGATGGGGAGAAAGTTCATAGGGCTGGTTTGCGGTCCCAGGTGGAGCATCTTCTATCCTTAGAAGAAATTTCCTAGAGACAAAAATCTAGGATGTTATGTATCAAGGATGGGGATAATAACACCAAGTTCTTTCACAAAATGGCTAACTCCCATAGAAGGTCTAATCATCTAAGGAACTTGGAGGTGGATGGGGTGGTTTTTGAGGAGGCCTCCGAGGTAACTTATCAAGTTGTACAATTTTATAAAAATTTGTACAAGGAGACTGAGGAGTGGAGGCCTTTGGTGGAGGGTTTGAATTTTGATCGTATTGGGAATTTGGAGAGGGTTTGGCTTGAAAGGAAGTTTGAGAGAGAGGAGATTCTTCAAGTTGTTAGGGATTTGGAAGAGGACAAAGCGCCAGGTCCGGATGGGTTCATTATGGCGTTCTATCATCATTGTTGGAAGGTAGCGGAGAAAGATGTCCTAGCGGTCTTTGAAGAGTTTTTCCATCATTGCAAGTTTGAAAAATCCCTCAATGCGACCTTCATTGCTTTAATTCCTAAAAAGAATGGTGCCTCCAATATTAGAGATTTTCGACCTATAAGTTTGGTGGGGAGTGTGTATAAAATTTTGGCTAAGGTCTTGGCAAATCGCTTGAGAGTGGTTTTAGATCAGTTGATTTCTGAGAATCAGAATAGCTTTGTGGGTGGGAGACAAATCCTTGACTCGGTTCTTATTGCAAATGAATGTGTGGATAGTCGTGGGAAGAGCAGGGTTCCTGGAGTCATTTGTAAGCTCGACATGGAGAAAGCTTACGATCATGTGAATTGGGAGGCGTTATTGTATCTGCTGAATAGGATGGGTTTTGGAGTGAAGTGGTGTAAGTGGATTCATTCTTGTATATCCACAGTTCAGTTCTCTGTTTTGATTAATGGGTCTCCAGCTGATTTCTTTGGCAGCTCAAGGGGTTTAAGACAAGGAGATCCGCTATCTCCTATGCTGTTTTTGATCTTGATGGAGGTGTTTAGTAGGATGTTGAGAAGAATGGAGGGAGCTGGATTGATTCGCGGTTTTAATCTTGGGGGTAGGAGGGATGGTAGGGAACGTGTTTCACATCTATTATTTGCAAATAATACTATCCTCTTTTGTGATGCAAATGCGGAGCAAATTCTTCATATTCGGTTGTTGCTCCTCAGTTTTCAGGCGGTAACAGGTTTAAAGGTCAATGTGCATAAGAGCGAAATGGTTCCTATAGGGGAGGTTGGTGATATGCATGCTCTAGCTGATATTTTGGGCTGCAAAGTTGGATCTTTACCTATGTTGTATCTTGGCATGCCGCTGGGGGCTTTTCACAATTCTCCTTCAATTTGGAATACAATTTTGAAAAATTTTAAGCGGAAATTATCTGGGTGGAAGAAGTTGTACCTGTCTAAGGGGGGTCGATTGATGTTACTCAAGAGTATGCTTTCTAGTCTTCCGACTTACTTTCTATCGTTATTCACAATTCCTACTCATGTGGCTAATAAAATTGAAAAGTTGCAAAGAGACTTCCTATGGGGAGATAACAAGATTCATTTGATAGGATGGGATAAAGTTTGTGCGCCTATAGCCAATAGTGGCTTAGGGATAAGGAAACTCACTACCTTTAATAAGGCTTTATTGGGGAAATGGTTGTGGCGGTTTGGTAAGGAAGAGGGTCGGTTATGGAGGCGGGTAGTAGCCTCAAAATATGGGGAAGACTGGGGGGGATGGACCTCAAAGCTGGGTAGGGGAGCTCATGGGTGTGATTTGTGGAGAAGTATCCGCATGGGTTGGAAGGATTTCAGCAAAAATTGTTAGTTTGTGGTTGGGTTGGGGAATAGGGTGAGGTTTTGGTAGGATGGGTAGTATGAGGATTAACCTTTTCAATTGGCTTTTCCAAGGCTGTATGGCATAGCCATTGATAAGGAGGCTTCTGTTGAAGCTTCTCTGCATAGGCAGGGGGCGGAGGATAGAAGATCTTGGAATGTTCGTTTTAGCAAATTTTTTAATGATTGGGAGATGGATGAAAGGCTGCAATTTCTTCGCTTATTGGGTGCTTTAACCCCTCTTATGGATGTTGAAGACCGGATGAGATGGAAATTGAAGTCTAATAGGGCTTTTGACATCCGGTCGTACTATTACAAATTAAGAAACTCCCCTTCAACTATCTTTCCTTAGAAAGCTATTTGGAGAGTAAAGGCCCCTAGGCGAGTTTTTTTTTTTTTTTTGTTTGGTGTGTAGCTTGGAATAAGATTCTAACGGGAGACAATCTGAGATTGAGGAGATTGGATTTTGTAGATTGGTGCATTATGTGCCGTCATTGTGGAGAGACAGTAGATCACTTACTTCTTCATTGTGAGGTGGCCTATCGGTTATGGAGCTTTATTTTTCTAACTTTCGGCTTGGCTTGGGTGATGCCTAGATCGATTCCAGACTTGCTTTTTGGATGGTGAAATTGGCTGGGGAAGCATTCGTCTCAGATCTGGAATTTAGTCCCGTTGTGCATCCTTTGGTGTATTTAGAAGGAGCGGAATCGGAGGACTTTTGAGGATTTGGATTGCTCTAGTGATCAATTGCTTGTTTCTTTTAGTGGATCTCTTTTTAATTGGTCTCGGGCGTGGGGACTCACGTCTGGTGATTCCCTCCCTTCTTTTCTCTGCTCCCTTTTCCTTTTGTAATTTCTTTGTTGTTTAGTTTTCTCTCTTGTTTCTCTTTGTTTTTTCTTCTTGTATTTTCTGGGTTGTTTTGTGTTTTTCAGGCATAGAATAACCGTTCGTATATATATAATTCTTACTTATAAAAAAAAAAAAAAAACTTTTATAAATGATAGAAAAAAGAGGAATACAATGAGTTCATGATGATGAACAACTATAAAAAACAAAAAAAGGAACAAACAACACAACAAACAGAAAGAAGTCAGGAAACTAAACTAAGGGAGGACAAAAACACAGAGAGAAAAATAATTAGTAAAATCCCAACACTGAGACCACTCCAAAAGGCTACGATGGCATAAAAGCTTTAATTCATCCAATGTCTTCTCTTTGTCCTCAAAGGATCGACGATTTCGTTCCAACCACACAATCCACATTAAGCACTCGGAACCAAGTTCCAAATGTCCGAGTTACGCTTCACATACCACATACACTTCTGGGGAGACGTCATGGCCCTTTTTTCTCAAACAAAAAAATAAAGACATCTGTATGTTTAGACATATAATGAACCAGCAGATAACTAATTGAGCAACCCAAGGTAAAAGTGAAGTAAAGCAACTTCGACTTCATTATTCATTATGGATATGTTTCTTAAATTTTCTAATCCCTTGAAAATGACCACTGATGCTTAGAAAATAAATGCATCAATACTCTTCATTTATAAAAATTTTGCTCTTAACATATCTCAAGATACATTAATAACCTAGAAGTTGCCTTCTATGCTGGTGCAACATGTTTTGCTAGTTTTAAAAACACTCTGTTATAGGATTGGCCAAAGGCCCTACTGCTAAAAGAACAGAAAATATTCTTGAAACTCACTTTCTTTCCCCTGATTATCCATGAAACAAACATAACCATAGTGCTTACACTCTCATCTTCTTCCTTTTATATAACATAACCATAGATCTGATTTTCACCCTAGAGTAGACCTGACTGTGTAACAATCAAAAAATCCTATCTTATACTTTATTTTATCAGTAAAATAAAATTTTTACAGATACATTTAGGGGTGAGGCCCAATGACAATCCTATTCTATGTGCATAGTTCTATTTCAAAATTTTCTCAGCAAAATCCTAATAAGATACAATTGAAAAGCCAAAATAAAAAATTATTGAATAAGCTGAAGAAGGTCCAATTTATCCTCCCAACACCATTAATATCAATAATCTTTCCATATTTTTTTGGGCAAACCCCATTATTTATTACTCTTTTACAACAAACCCTAGCATTGTCACTAGGGTCACCCTAATGCAACTCCCACACTCAATACAATGTAATACATTTAATCAATCAAACCCCTAACAAAAATTCATGATTCTACCTATAGTTAAATCGTTACAAAAACTTTTAAATGTTTGGGCCTCATCTCTTTCTCTCTCTCACTCGATAGGTTCTTCTTATACTTTGTGAATGTACATTGATAAAAAATAACAAGTCATGTACAAAACACAAAATCAGAAGGCAATGGATGATCATATCAAAAAAATCTATGCAAGTCTAATTTTTTTATTGATTAGTAAAATCTAAGCAATTCTAATGAAACAGGAACCATAAAACACATTTTGAAATTGAATATGGATTAGTTGTGACAAGTTTAGCATATAGAACAAGATAATAACATCAGACTTTCTTTTATATTTACTGTTTCCATCTTGCAAATGTTTAATCTCATCATCAACAACAACCACAAAATTGCATTTAAACTTCTGACCACTATTTTTTTGATAAGTATGAAAGATGTATATTCAACTGGCCACTTTATGCATGAGGAAGCAAACCAAAAATTACAATGGAAAAACAAAAGAGAAAAGAAAACAATGAAGAAAACTAATTAAAAAGTGGACAGAACAAAGGAAAGAAGGGAGAGAATCGCTAGAGGTGAGTCCCTAAGCCTGAGACCAATAAAAAAGAAATCAACTAAAGAGCGCAAGCAACTGATCTATGGAACTTCTGACCACTCTTTATATCAAGCTGGTAACAAATTAACATCTGAGAGCAGTATATTGAGGTCTGAAAATATTTACTTATAGCCACATAGCAGTATCTAGTATATACCAAGAAAAAGATAGAACTGAGAAAAGTAAATCCCAAAATTTTGAGTTGAATCAAGATTTTACCTGCATTTCCTCTTCCTGCACGCTCCCCTTTTGGAAACTGCATCATTCGGTTTGTTGAGTAAGACAAGGTTCTCCACATAATTATCAACATGAAAATAGTGCAGCCTCCCACGAATCCCCAAATTCTTATAGAGAATTTAAATTTGGACATTTTTTGTTTCCCCTAATTATATGCTATATGAGGTAAATTGTAATTTTTCCTAAATCATTATGAACCATAACTGTTTAGCCAGTTAGGCAGTACGTTTCATCATTGAAAGTAGCCTTATTATCTTTTATTTTATTTATTTATTTATATCGATTTTAGTAAAAATAAAAATAAAAACTAATCAAATAAAACCATCTTTTTTTTTAAGAAAAAAAAAAAAGAATGTCACATCATAATACATAATTTACTAAATTCATTGAAGATTACTTACAAAAAAAAACTACCTATCATATCCATCACAAATTTTACAAGTGTCAAATTTAAGACCATAATTTTCAAAAAAAAAAAAAAAAGTCCATATACTGCATAAAACCTCACTGCCCACTGCAAGGTCACATTAGCTGGCCTGCAGAAGAGGATCTTTATTGTACTTGTGTTGAACTTTGATCTCTAACGCCACAAAACACCTCTCCAGCCTAAAATATGAGATTAACTCCAATTAACATTATAACACAACTCTAAATACTGCATAAAGTATTACATTTACATTAAATATATATATATATATATATATATATATATATATTTATAACAAAAGCACAACAAAGTAATTACTTGACCCCTGAATTGTTGAATCAAAGATACCAATTTTGATTTTGTAGTGTCCATTTTCTCCAATTGTGGTTTTAAAGAGGTCATTTTCTCTGTCTGCGGTTGTAGCATTGTCTCTACTTCAGCCTAAAATATAAGATAAATAAATCCAATTAACAATATAACATAACTCTTATAAACTGCATAAAGTACTACATTTACATTCAAAAGCACATAATATATATATATATATATATTAATAAAAGCACACTGAAGTAATAACCTGGCCCTTTAATCGTTGAGTTAAAAAGACCAATTTTGATTCTGCAGTCTCCATTATCACCACTTGTGATATCAAAGTGGCTATTTTCTCCGTCTGCTGCTGTAGTATTGTCTCCAGTTCATATAGATATGCCTCTTGTAGCTGGAGTGCTCTCCCGGTGTGTAGTATTGCCTCTACAAGAGGCAATAGTATTGCCTCTTGCTGATGTAGAATTGTCAGTTGTAGCTCTTGTAGCAGGTGTTTTGCCTCTTGTAGCTGGCATATTTCTTTGTCTGAAGTCAACCTGGAAATTTGGTAGCACTAGATACACCAAAAGGCTTGGATGGTTAAGATACAAAAATGAATTGAACCACAAAGTAAAACCAATAATTATCATATTAGAAAGCAACCCATTATAGAAAATCCACATAACCAACCATTTAAACAAGAGAAAAAGGAAGTTCTGAAGACGTATATTGTTTTCAAATTTCTTGCAGATTAATCTGCAAAATTACAAACGTATAAAGGGATGAGGTGGATGACTTTACCTACTCCAAATGTTTTAGGCATGAAGAAGAATCAACTTTAAGGGTGAATGACCTCATCTCAAAAAAGTGAATTCTGAGAAAGGCTGCTTAAAGCAGCTCATTTCTTATTTTATATCCCTGCCCTCCATGTACTTCCTCAATTCCCCAGTATCTATCGCAACATGACCATTCAAGCCTCCCCCAATAAAAACCTTTATCCTTTTTGATATACTTTGAATAAACTCATTCGTACCCTCCCAATATTATTTCTTAATGAATTCTTCTAAATCTATTTGAGGAACATTAATGCTAACTGAGTTGGTTGTCACTTCCCCTAGACAAATTACATTAAAAAAAGTCTATCTCCTATTTTCTTAATTTGACAGCTTCCACTTTACAGCTTTTCTCTACAACCATCCCTACCTGAAATCTATTGTTCTTATTCCCTGTATCTCACAATTTATATTTAGTATGCTTAGTTTCTCTAGATTTGTCATCTACCCACTTAGTCTTCAAGACTATCTTCTTTACCCACACCCCTACATTAAAGTGTGGGACCACTTGCCCATTTCTCACTGCACCTACGTCCAATGTTCATTCAGGAAGGAGGTTTGGGTTTTTAAAGCTTGGTTCGTTTCAATCAAGCCTTGCTTGGGAAGTGGCTTTGGCGACATTTGACTGAGAAGAATGCCTACTGGCGTATAGTAATTGCTTCAAACTATGGTAGCATGTGGGGTAATTGGATGACAGATGAGTCACTGGTGCCAGTGTCCCATGGGGTCAGCTTATAGAAATACATTCAAAACAGGTGGAATAGGCTGGTCCAGATTTTAAAGTTTGTTGTGGTGCGAGGTGCTAATATTCTTTTTTGGTTCGATTGTTGGTGTGAGGACATGATGCTTTCTGAACCTATTCCAGTTGGCCAGGGATAAAAATGCTGCGGTGGCAGATGTAATGCAGTCACAGAATGGGTCTGTTTTTTTAAATGACATATTTACAAGGCCCTGTGAAGACTGGGAGTTGGAATCTATGCAGTCTTTCTTCAACTATTGATATTCTGCAAAAATAGGAGTGCAGAGGATACTTTTAAGATGCCCCCCCCGGACCACAAGTGGAGGTTTTGAGGTTAAATCTTATTATAAAGCTCTATCTCCTACTGGTCATTATTCTTTTCCTTGGAAGCCTATATGGAAGGCAAAGGTCCCAAGGAAGATAAATTGCTCTACATGGACAACCACTGAGGGGAAAATTTTAACCATGGATAATCTTCGTGTGCAAGGATTGTGTGTGGTAGATTGGTGTTGCATGTCTAAACAGAGTGGTGAGTCTGCTGATCACCTGTTACTCCATTGTTGTTTTGCGTACGATATATGGTCAATGGGGTTTGGTATGTTTGGGTTAGTTTGGGTGATGCCTCAGAGTGCTCTGGCCTCCTGGACTGTTGAACAGGGAGGTTTGGCTGTCGTCAAAATACAGTATTTGGGGTTCTATACCATCATGACTCTACCTACAGTTACATGGCTAATAATACTTTTAAATGTTTGGCATCATTCTATACTTTGTTTAATTTACATTGAAGCAAAACATTTCACGAACAAAACCGTGTATCAAAAGGCAAAGGCAGATCATATCAGAAAAGTCTTAGCATGTCTAGTGAAATGGAAAGAGAAACACAATTGATATTAAAAAGGGATTAGATGTGACAAGTTCAGTGTATGAAAAAGGGAATAACATCAATCTTTCATTTATATTTACCAATTCCAGCATGCAAAACAAAAGAATTGTATTTAAAAATTCTGACCACTCTTTTGATAACAAATTAACATCTGAAAACAGTATATTGAGGTTTGGAACTTCATGTTTACTTATAACCACACAATAGTCTCTAGTATATACCAAGAATTAGATAAAACTGAGATAAGTAAATGCTGAAATTTTGAGTTAAATCAAGCTTATACCTGCATTTCCTCTTCCTGCTCACTCTCCTTTCGGAAACTGTCTCATTTGGTTTGTCGAGTAAGCCAAGGTTCTCCAAATAATTATCAACACGAAAATCGTATAAACTCCCACAAATCCCCAAATTCTTAACTTGTTCACTCTTAGGGTCATATGAAGAGAGCTCACAACGAGATGGTCCTGATAATAGTGCCTCCACTAATATATTACCATTCTTTTGGAGACCTAATACCCTTATAATTTCTCCTCCTCTGTTGAGATCAACAGTGAACTGTTTAGTCCAAGAATCAAAAACTCCATACTCTTTCATGACCCAAATGGCACAACAATTGTTGTCTGCATGCCTACCATAATAAAATAATAGAGAAAGCAATCCCCCAATTACTGAGGTATGAACATTGTTAGTCCATTTGAATGTAACATTTGGCAATGATATCACATGACAAACCTCATCAAGCAAATCGAATGACAAAACCAATGGGCCACAAGGGCCACCGGGCTTGTTCTCATATTCCGCCGCAAAATGGACTGCCCCATTTAAAAAAGCTGCTGGGCGACACCAATCAGTAACTTTAATACCCGGAGGAAAAGAGGCACTAGTAATTCTCCAACACCCCTCATTGAGAGAGTAAACCTCAATTAGAGGTGGTTTGGTCTCTTCAGACATACTAATTCGACTTGGAAATGCAATCCTCACTACCTTATAATCATTAGTTCGCGGATCAAACCCGAATGCATGGCGACAAAACCCAATGAATGAGCAAGGCTTTGGAAGGGTAATAAATTTTCTAATAGAGGGATTCCAAAGAATATAGCGCTCTTGATCATCATATAGGCTGAACAAGCCATTCACGGAACCTATTAGCATAAAAGATTTGATACGGCGATTCCTGCGTGGGAGCTCAATGTTTTGGATTTGATCAAATGTGTTATCGTCAATTAATTTGAAGTAATTTACATAAGAATTATCAAGGCGGTGCCTAACAATTAATTTGCTGGAGTTGGAAGGAAGTGAAAGTGATCGAGTGAGATGGGAATTGATGAAGGCAGAGCTTGTAATTAGAGAGTTCCATGATTTAGAAACGCACCTGAATCGAATTAGGGATTTGACGGGAAGTCTGTGCAGAATTTCCAGCACCACTTCCTCTGGGAGATAGTCTGACATTCCTATTCCTAACCCTAACCCTATTCCAATTTCAAGCCTTTTCTGATATTTTTCAATTTGGAACACTAAGATAGATGGAGATGAACGAGTGTTTTGAAAACGGTGTCGTCGTCTCTCTTTTCTTTTTTGGCACTGTTTTGCTTTGTATTTTTATTTTTTGCACTGCGGTTTTGTTGCAAAACGACCATTACTTTTACTAAAAAGAATATTGAAACGTATTAGCGGGAAGATTTTTAACTATTATCAAAAATAAAATAAAAAAAAGGGGGAAGACTCCTGCCATTGAAACCCTCCTCCAATATCTCACTAATATTTAGTTATTTGCTTTGTTTTGTATTTTTTTTTTCCTCTCTCTAGCCTTATATTGGTGCTCGTGTGATACTTCACAATGTGTTGCTTACGAGGTACAACTATACGGATTTGTGAGCTAGGATGCATAAATATTGACAATGATACAGGTACAAGTGTAAGTACGATACGGTGACATGAGTCATTTTTTAAAATTATAACATAAAACAGTTGATACAACACCAATATGACATAGATACGATATGAGTACAAAACCCTAAATGAAGTACATGTGCTTCCAAGTTCATGAGATTTGCTAGGGGATGTGATTGCAACAATAATTGCTATAAGGATAGTTGATTAGAAGAGAATTTAAGGCTTCTATTATATATATGAAGTGCATTGGCTACAAGAGCAAATGAGTTAGTGGAATGGTGCAGTTGAAAACCAATATGAGTTTGCTTGTGGATTTTGGAAGGAGGTAGCTAACCCTGTTATGGCTATAAATTATTTAGATAGATAATTGAGATTATTTAGAAAGATTATTATCAAAATATTCATTATGATTTCTTAGATAAAATATTATCAATGACAAGAGTAGACCTAGGATTTCAAGTTAGGGGGGTCGAAGGATAAGAAAAAAAAAATCCAAATAATTATCCATATAATACTAACAAAATATCAACTAAGATAAATACACAAACTCATTATTTCTTAATACATTAAGATGTAATTATCTACCAATAAAGACAAAATAATAATGTTACATAAGAGCATCAGCTATTGCACCAAAAAAAATATATATTTTCACAAACCAAAACTTACTTTTGCTACTTTAATATAGCATTTGAAATGTCTCGTATAGTAGTGTTTTTGGTATTTGGTGTTCTAATTACAAAATATTTATCATTTAGAACACCTAATGCTAGTACTCTAATGTTGGGCTAACTAGGATGTTTTAATTTTTATTTAAAATTTTTGTTTTTGTTAAATTTTTGAGTTTGATAGTTACTAGTTGGGCTTAGCTAATTAAAAAGGAGGAGGTCTAAGTTTTTGGAAGCGAGACGTGTAGCTCTAGAAAAAAAAAAAAATATATATATATATATATATATACACACACATATACATACATACATATATAACGTATACAAAAAATTTATCTTTTTCTTTTCTTTGGGCCAAGGGGGCCCAAGCCCCCCTTGGATCCGCCCTTGATCAATGATATCTATTAGCCATAAAAACTCATTTACATATCCATTTTCAAGAAATACTCATCCTACCTTGTCATAAACCTGAATGCATTTTCATGCTAGTTGATATAGAAGTTAATTAACTTTATAAATGAATTAGGCACCCCATCACTATGTTCACATCTTTTTTTCTATTTCTTCCTCTCATTAATATGTCAACTAAAAACTCTATTATTGCCATATTAACCGAGCTTGATTAGTATATTTTTCTTAACTTGATATAGCAGCTTCTCTTTCCGCTTTATAAATAAATTTAGGCACCGCAATACTAGGTTTAAATTTTTTTTTTCTTTTTATTTCTCTAGTTAATATGTCAATAGATAAATGAAATTAGGAGCCATATACTAGGTTCAAATCTTTTTTCTTTTCTTTCTCTAGTTAGTATGTCAATAAACAACTCTCTTATTGAGGTATTAATACATAGTATATCTAAGCTTGACATAGTAGCTTCTTTTTCCACTTTGAACCAACTTCATACCATTTGTTTGTTTGTTTGTTTGTTTTTTTTTTTTTTTTGGTTCTTCAAATTCAATGAGGACAATAAGAGCTCAAACTCCTAGCAAGGTTTTTATTACCTCCTATCTCTCAACTAATATACTTTATGCAAACTTTTTTTTTTGTTCTCATCTAATGAAAATGCATGCAATCCTTTTACATAGAGGCGAAAACGGTTAAGGGACATAGGTCGTCTTATCTCAACCCCTTGGTTCTCTGTTTAAGTGACAATGAAGACATTCCTTAACAATTGGTATACAATATTCACAAAAACACATTCTTTTTATCAACTTTTCATGAAGCACTCATAACTACCTTATCATAAGTCTTATTATATAGTTTTATGGCCATATTACCCCATCTATCCATTCTCTATAAATAATATAGGTCTTTGACTACCAAATAAGAAAGCATAGACATGTTACTTGAGATGGAAGTTAATTAACTTTATAAATGGTATATGGTAGCACAATACTAGGTTATTCTTTGTAGGGAGTTGGGGGGAGTGTTTTGTCACTCTTTTTTTTTTTTTTTTAATTTTATTTTTATATGCTAGTCAGTAGAGGTATCAAAGTATTGAGATAGATTTGAAATCACATTTATTACCACTTACCAGCTTACCACAATGACGTTTTCTACAGTCATATTTCATTTTAATTTAACTTTTACACTTTCAATTGCATTAATTCTCTCGTTAATATATTATTAGACATTCAGCCAAACAAAATTGTCAGTAGAAAATTCGGTTGTCACTTATTAGATACAATTAGGAACAACTATTGTTATAAAGTTGATGTGGACGTTAGATGATGTAATACATTTTTATCACAGTGGTAGACTCTCATTGATTGGTACTACAAAGTCAATGCTGACCTTGTAGTCCAAGACTGCCCGATAAGTTCCTATTAACAAACTATTGATAATGCATGTCTCCTATGTGGCATCTGTAAAGAGAGAGAGGATAATCTTAACTCTTAAGGCTAAGGACACGTGTCATGATTTCATATATTCAGTTGTAAGACACAGTTATTAAAAAACAGTTGTTACAGAGACATGGATGTATTGGTTTGGGAAGCTGAAATCAAAATTTTTTCCATGGTAGTTACAATAAATTGAATTTGTAAGGTCAAAAAGACTAAACAAAGTATACTGTATCAATAAGAGAATTTAAATTTGGACATTTTTTGTTTCCCCTAATTATATGCTAAATGAGGTAAATTGTAATTTTCACTAAATCATTATGAACCATCACTGTTTAGCCAGTTAGGCAGTACATTATTGAAAGTAGCCTTATTATCCTTTATTTAATTAATTAATTAATTTATATCGATTTTAGTAAAAATAAAATAAAAACTAATAAAATAAAACCATCTAAAAGAATGTCCTATCATAATACATAATTTAAAAAATTCATTGAAGATTACTTAACAAAAAACAAAAAAACAACCTACCATATCAATCACAAATTTTACGAGTGTCAAATCAAGACCATAATTTTCAAAAAAATAAAAAGTCCATATACTGCATAAAACCTTACTGCCACCGCAAGGTCACATTTCCTGCCCTGCAGAAGAGGATCTTTGTTGAGCTTGTGCTGAACTTTGATCTCCAACGCCACTAAACATCTCTCCAGCCTAAAGTATGAGATAGATAACTCCAATTAAAATTATAACACAAACTCTAAATACTGCATAAAGTATTACATTTACATTAAAAAAACACAATATATTTATAACAAAAGCACAACAAAGTAATTACCTGACCCCTAAATTGTTGAATCAAAGATACCAATTTTGATTTTATAGTGTCCATTTTCTCCAATTGTGATTTTAAAGAGGTCATTTTCTCTGTCTTCTGTTGTAGCATTGTCTCTACTTCAGCCTAAAATATAAGATAAATAAATCCAATTAACAATATAACAAAACACTTATAGAGTATAAACTGCATAAAGTACTACATTTACATTAAAAAGTACATAATATATATATATATATATATATATATATATATTAATAAAAGCACACTGAAGTAATAACCTGGCCCTTTAATCGTTGAATTAACAAGACCAATTTTGATTCTGCAGTCTCCATTATCCCAATTTGTGATATCAAAGAGGCTATTTTCTCTGTCTGCTGCTGTAGTATTGTCTCCAGTTCATATAGCAATGCCTCTTGTAGCTGGAGTGCTCTCCCGTCGTGTAGTATTGACTCTTGTAGAGGCAATAGTATTGCCTCTTGTTGATGTATTATTGTCTGTTGTTGATGTATTATGTCCAGTTGTAGCTCGTATACACTTGCATGTTGTAGTATCTCTTCTAGCAGGTGTTTTGCCTCTTGTAGTTGGCATATCTCTTTGTCTGAAGTCAACCTGGAAATTTGGTAGCAGTAGATACACCAAAAGGCTTAGATGGTTGAGATACAAAAACGAATTGAACCACAAAGTAAAACCAATAATTATCATATTAGAAAGCAACCCCTTATAGAAAATCCACATAACCAACCATTTAAACAAGAGAAAAAGGAAGTTATGAAGATGTATATAGTTTTCAAATTTCGTGCTAATTAATCTCCAAAAGTACAAACGTATAAAGGGATGAGGTGGATGACCTTACCTACTCCAAATGTTTTAGACATGAAGAAGAATCAACTTTAAGGGTGAATGACATCAACTCAAAAAAGTGAATTCTGAGAGAGAATCCTCTCAATCTTTTGGGCATACAGAAGCATCAAATAGAAGCATTACTAAAGAAACAATGAGATACAAAACCCTACTACAAAAATAACTAGAACCCCCAGACCCAAACATAAACACACATCTCTATCAACAACTTAACATATCTCCAAAAAAAAAAAAAAAACAACTTAACATATCTCAAGAACCCAATGAAACCAAGTCAAAGTAATTGATAAAAGAAGAAAGAAAACCCTGGGGAAAAAAAGTACATGAAAAGCTCTAATTTGCTAGAGAGAATCGAACATAATCATAAAAATGGAAAATCAAAATAATGCATAAATTAATAAACAAAATTTGGAAAAAAGCTATGTGAAATCAAAATTTAAGGAAAGAAAAGTGCAGATCACTGAGAATGGTGGTCCTGGTGGATTGGCTTTCATTCCATTCTTTTTGGGGACAAAAATTTGAAGCAAAGCACTAAGAATCAATGGAACACTTTATTTTAAAAAAGAAGAAAAGAAATTACCATTATTATTTTTATCACAATGAACCTCTTCAAGGCAGGGCCACTTTGTGTACCCCCATCCTGAGTAAACCTTGGAAACATGACCTTACCCATAAGAACCGTGTATCGGGTAATATCAAGACTCGAATTGGACAGCTTTAGCTAACCCGTGCAGGCATGTGTAATGCACTTTTTGAAATTTTATAAACATGTTCATCCAAGTCCCACTTGCCTTCTTTAACCATTCTATTTTTATACGCAACTTATTTACCTCCCTTCAAATTTGAGCACCTTATTCTTGTGTTTCCTTTATCCATTATTTTATATCTAATACAATCATCAAGTGTCACCAACCCATATTGTGTGGTTACACCCTCTCTTGATATAATTTTAAAATTTTACAAACTTACAATATCCCCTATCAATCTTTGGAATAATTATTAAATTTACCTAACTAATGTTAACCTATTTTAAACATAAGTGTGACTCCCCCTATGTTGTTGTCCAAACAAAGAAAGTGGCCTTTCTGAAGCCTTCACATACCTCATACACTTCTGGGGAGACGTCATGGCCATATTCAGACATACAATGAACCATCAAATAACTAATTGAGCAAACCAAGGTAAAAGTGAAGTAAAGCAACTTCTACTTCACTATTCATTATGGATATGTTTTCTTAAATTTTCTAATCCCTTGGAAATGACCGCTGATGCTTAGAAAATAAATGCATTAATAACCTAGAAGTTGCCTTCTATGTTGGTGCAACATTTTTTACTAGTTTTTAAAATGCTATGATACAGTATTGGCCAAAGTTCCTACCACCAAAAGAACATAAAATATTCCTGAAACTCACTTTCTTTCCCGTGATTATCCATGAAACAAACATAACCATAGTTCTTACACTCTCATCATCTTCCTTTTATATAACATAACCATTGATCTAATTTTCACCAGAGTACACCTGACTGTGTAACAATCAAAAAATCCTATCCTATACTTTATTTTATCAGTAAAATAAAATTTTTACAGATACGTTAAGGGGTGAGGCCCAATGACAATCCTATTCTATATGCATAGTTCTATTTCAAAAATTTCTCGGCAAAATCCTAATAAAATTCAAGTGAAAAGCCAGAATAAGCTGAAGAAGGTCCAATTTATCCTCCCAGCACCATTAATATCAATAATCATTCCATATCAACACATAACTAAAGTAACTCAATGCAGTGCGGAAGCTAAGTTTACATCATATATTCAGCTAAACAAAACAGTACCTATTTTTTTTGGGCAAACCCCATTATTTATTACATTTTTACAACAAACACTAGGGTTGTCACTAGGGTTGTCACTAGGGTCACCCTGATGCAACTCCCACACTCAATACAATGTAATACATTTAATCAATCAAAACTCCTAACAAAACGTCATGATTCTACCTATAGTTAAATCGTTACAAAAACTTTTAAATGTTGGGCCTCGTTTCTCCCTCCCTCCCTCTCTCTCTCACTCATTAGGTTATTCTTATACTTTGTGAATCTACATTGATACAAAATAACAAGTCATGTACAAAACACAAAATCAGAAGGCAATGGCTGATCATATCAGAAAAATCTAAGCAAGTCTAATGGGACAGGAAGCGTAAAACACATTTTGATATTGAATATGGATTAGTTGTGACAAGTTCAGCATATAGAAAAAGATAATAACATCAGACTTTCTTTTATATTTATTGTTTCCATCTTGCAAATGTTTAATCTCATCATCAACGACAACCACAAATTGCATTTAACACTTCTGACCACTGTATATTCAACCGGCCACTTTATGCATGAAGAAGCAAACCAAAAATTACAATGGAAAACAAAAGAGAAAAGAAAACAATAAAGAAAAGAAAACTAATTTAAAAGTAGAGAGAACAAAGGAAAGAAGGGAAAGAATCATTAGATGTGAGTCCCCAAGCCCGAGACCAATCAAAAAGAGATCCACTAAAGAGGGCAAGCAACTGATCTACGGAACTTCTGACCACTCTTTATATCAAGCTGATAACAAATTAACATCTGAGAGCAGTATATTGAGGTCTGAAAATATTTACTTATAGCCACATATCAGTATCTAGTATATACCAAGTAAAAGGTAGAGCTGAGAAAAGTAAATGCTGAAATTTTGAGTTGAATCAAGCTTTTACCTGCATTTCCTCTTCCTGCACGCTCCCCTTTTGGAAACAGCATCATTCTGTTTGTCGAGTAAGACAAGGTTCTCCACATAATTATCAACATGAAAATAGTGCACCCTCCCACAAATCCCCAAACTCTTAACGTGTTGGCTCTTAGGGTCATATGAAGAGAGCTCCCAATCACTTGGTAGATTTGCCTCCACTAATATATTGCCATTCTTCCGGAGACATAATACCCTTATAACTTCTTTGTTGAGATCAACGGCGTACAATTTAGTCCAAGAATCAACAACGCCATACTCTTTCATCACCCAAATGGCACAACATTTGTTGGCTACAAACCTATCATCATAAAATAATAGAGAAAGCGATCCCCCAATTACCGAGGTTTGAACATTACTCCAACTGAATGCACAATTTGGCAATGATATAAAACGGCAAACCTCATCACCCAAATCAAACGACAAAACTAACGGACGACTGCCATTGTCGTAATCATATACCGCAAAATGGACAGCCCCACCTAAAGAAGCTGCGGGTTTACACCAATCAGAAAAACCAATACCCGGCGGAAAAGAGGCACTAGTTAATTTCCAAGAGTCCTCTTTAAGAGAGTAAGCCTCAATTAGAGGTGGTTTGGCCTTTTCAGATGGAAATGCAATTCTCACCACCTTATAATCATTAGTCCGCGGATCAAACCCGAATGCCGGACGACACGTAATGCGGCCGTGCGCCTTGACAGTAATGCAAGGTTTTGGAAGGGTGATAAATTTTCTAATAGAGGGATTCCAAAGAATATAGCGCTCTTGTTCGAAAAGACTGAACAATCCATTCGCGGAACCAATTAACCTAAAATGTTGGATACGGCGACTCGTGAGCGGTAACTCGATGTTTTGAATTTGATCAAATGAGTCATTGCTATCGTCAATTATTTTGTAGTGCTCTACGTAGGGTTTATCGAGGCAGTGCCTAACAATTAATTTGTTGGAATTGGAGAGAAGTGAATGTGATCGAGTGAGATGGGAATTGATGAAAGCAGGGGCTGTGATTAGAGAGTTCCATGATTTTGAAACGCACCTGAATCGAATTAGGGATTTAACGGGTAGTCTGTGCAGGATTTCTAGCACCACTTCCTCTGGGAGATAGTCTGACATTCCTTACTTGAAAAAGCAATTGTTGCTTTTGGTTCGACCGTCTCTGTTTTTCTACACAGCGGTTGTATTTGTAACCGGAAAATCAATTACCATATCTTGTAATTTTACTTTCCCTCTATTTTTCCTAGAAAATTTTACTTTCCCGCTCAAAAGAAATAATTTAGCACATGTTTTACTTCTATTGTTTTTAATTTAAATTCATCATTTAAATTATTTTTTCCCCCACTCATTACAATCAATAAGTAATAACATTATTGTCAAAAAGAAAAAAAGTAATAACATTTTATTATCTAAATTATGAAAATATTATAGAGATAACATTCTTCATGTTACTGTCATCAATGCAATTCAAATATTCATTTAAGAAATAGTTGAACTTTAAGATATTATATCATATTTATTGTCACATTAATTTATAAATTAAAACTTGTAATATTTTTAATATTTTTCCAACAAAATTACGGATAAGCTTCTTAATTATTATTTTTTAAATCTCCACTTTTTAAACCATCCAAATCTTTTCAAGTTTTAGTCATAAGACACTTATAAAAAAATTTTGATTTTTTTTTGGTGGTTTATATGAATTTTTTAAAGCCATTGATTTTTTATTTTGGAAGTAAAATAGAAAGATTTGAATGGAAGGGGATTCTTTCTAAGAAAATTAATTTGTGCTCCTCTTTTGCAGTGATTAAGGTGCATTAATACTTTATTAAATAATGTTTTTATGTGATTGTTAAAAAATAAGTCAAATCTGCACATATATCCAAGAAAGTATACACAAGTACAATAAATTTTTGTGTGTGTAAGATGAATTAGGAGAGGAAGAGAGTAAGCTAATAATATTTATTTATTTGAGAGAGAGAGAGAGAGAGCTAATAATAATATTAAATACTTAAATATGAATTTTGTGGTTTTAAGCGTGAATACACAAGACAATTAATTTTAAATTGTAAGTAAATGTTATGGTTCTGCTAGTGAATTGGGGTAAAAATAGTGTTAGTCACTTCAAGGGGACTTGACCTCCATGGAAGATTAGAGAGAAGAATGAGCAATGTATTATTCATCAATCAATCAATGAATTTGTTATAATGGTTCATCTCTTATACCCGTGGGTCATCCTAACTAACTCACAGTGCAGTACAACTAATTCACACTCTTAATCACCCATCACTCTATTAATTAGTATGGTAATCTTAACCCAAAGTAACTAACTAGTAACTACCTATTTGTTACAAACATTAAAGCTCACATGTATAATTACAATGCAATCGAAATATAGATTCCTAACATTGCCCCTCCTATTCAAAACACCTTGCCCACAAGGTGAGGGAAAGAGAGCTGTAGCTGATGAAGGAGTTCCTAGGTTGCATCATCAGGAGAAGCACCCAACCATTGCACCAACACTTTAGTGATGACCCTAGACCTCAAGGACTTAGTCTTTTTTTGCAAAATAGCAACAGGTTCAGTGAACACTTGACCAGAATCATCAACAAGAGGCAAAGTAGGTAGAGGTGTGACATGCTTGCCCAACTTCAGCTTCAGACATGACACATGGGATACATGGTGGATTTTTGACTCTGGTGGCAAATCCAGCTTGTAAGGCACACTTCCGATCTTCTGCAATACCTGAAATGACCCAAAATATCATGGGGATAACTTCCACCTACCCTTGGAAGCCAATGACTGCTGCTAATAAGGTTGCAATCTCAGAAAAACCCAATCCCCAACTGCAAAGGACTTGTCCTGCCTGTGCCTATCAGCTTGTGTCCTCATTCTAGCTTGAGCAGCAGCCAAATGAACCTTTAAAGTGTCTAGAATAGCTTTCCTCTGACTCAACAATGAATCCAAAGCATCCACCCTAGTTGTACCAAGCACATAACTTTGGAGCTTGGGGGGAGGGAAGCCAATCAAAGCCTCAAAAGAAGTAAACTTCAAACTAGTATGAAATGAGGAATTGAGCCGGAATTCAGCTAATAGTAGCCAAGAAGCCCATTGATGAGGTCTATCACTGGTGAGAGCCCTTAAATATTGCTCCAAACTCTTATTCACAATCTCAGTTTGCCCATCTATTTGAGGATGGTAGACACTGGACATCGCCAAAACAATGCCTTACAATCTAAACAACTCAAACCAAAACAGGAAAGTAAAAGTGGCATCCCTGTCACTCATAATGGAAGAGGGCATACCATGTAGTTTAAAAATATGTTACATGTAAAGAGAAGCAATCTTGGCTGCACTATATGGATGTGAAATAAGAACAAAATGTATATACTTTGTTAATCTATCCACCACCACCAAAATAACCTCAAGCCCCATAGACTTAGGAAGGCCCTCCACAAAGTCTAAGCTCACATCAGTCCAAGGTGTAGTAGGGATAGATAGTGGTTAAAGTAGTCCAGCTATAGAAGATGTATCAGACTTGATCCTTTGGCAAGTATCATAATCTCTGATGAACTTCTTGAGGTCAAACTTCATCCCATGCCAATAAAAGTCACTCTTGGCCCTCTGATAAGACTTTAAGAACCTAGAATGTCTAGCTAAGGGGCTGCTGCAGACATGATGCAAAAACTAAAGCTTAAGAGGACAAGATGGACCAATGTAGAACCTGCGCTTGTAGAATAGGACCCCATTCTGAAAAGTGAAGTCCTTAGGTGCAGTACCAGCTTGGACAGCAGCAATGAGCTGTTGGACAGACTCATCCAATGAATAACTATCCTTCAATACCTCCAACTAAGTAGGGTCAAGGACTGTTAAGAGCATCAAGCAACTTGCTTTAGAGTTAAAATTAGAAGTAGGCAAATCACAATTAGTCCCAAATTTTCGAGACAAAGCATCAGCTACCCTATTATCACAACCCTTTTTATATTCCACTACAAAGCATAACCCAAAAGATTAGCAAGCCACTTCTGCTGAGATGGGGTAGCAATTCTCTGTTCAAGTAGAAACATAAGACTTTGGTGATCAGTTTTAACCACAAAAGGTTTTTTGAGCAGATAAGATCTCCATTTTTTTACTGTAGAAGCTAAAGACATCAATTCAGTTTCATAAGTAGATAAATGGAGGTATTTGGCTTTCAAAGCTTGACTATGAAAGGCTATAGGTCTTTGATCTTGCATTAGTACAACCCCTAGACCCCTTCTTGAAGCATCACACTCAATTACAAATGGTTTAGAAAAATCAGGAAGAGCCAACACAGGGGGGAGTCATGGCCTCCTTCAACCTTGTAAAAGCTTCCAAAGCCTTATCACTCCAATGAAAAGAATTCTTCTTAAGGAGATCAGTTAAGGGTTGTGCAATGATCCCATGACCCTTAATGAAGTTCCTATAATATCCAGTTAGCCCTAGAAAACCTCTCAAGGCATTGACAGAATCAAGTATTGGCCATTGCACCATAGCTGAAATTTTCTTAGGGCATGCCTTAACACCCTCTTCAAAAATGATATGACTTAAGTACTCAACCTCAATGCACCCAAACACACACTTAGACTGCTTAGCAAATAGCTAGTTTGACAATAACACTTCTAAAACAATCTTAAGATGGGATAAATGAGCATCCATGGACTGACTATAAACTAAGATGTCATCAAAGAACTCTAGGACAAATTTCCTCAAATAAGGTCTAAATATATAATTCATTAGAGCCTAAAAAGTGGATGGTGCATTAGTCAACCCAAATGGCATAACCAAAAACTCATAATGCCCTTCACGAGTTCTAAAAGTAGTTTTATGAACATCCTCACTCCTCATCCTAATTTAATGATAACCTGACCTTAGGTCTAACTTAAAAAACACAGAGGCACCTGCCAGTTCATCTAATAACTCATCCACAACTGGAATTGAAAATTTGCCTTTAATAGTAGCTTTATTAAGAGCCCTATAGTTTATACATATATGCTAGCTACCATTAGCTTTCCTTACAAGCAAAACAGGTGAAGAAAATGGACTTTGGCTTGGCTGGATTGACCCTACTTCCAACAATTCATTCACTATCTTTTCAATTTCAAATTTTTGGAAATGAGGGTACCTGTATGGTCTTTCACAAACAAGCAGGGTGCCCTCCTTGAGGTTGATGCTATGCTCATGGCCTCTAATAGGTGGCAGGCCAGTAGGGATAGCAAAGACTTTGGAGAATTCACACAACAAGTCAGTCATCATTGGTGGAAGGTGTGGTTGGAATTTTCTAGTTGACCCACTAAAAAGGTTGTTAACATTAGAAATGGTAGAGGGAGTAGGCTGCAACCCTTGAAGGAATACACTCTTTCTCAAATATAGGAACTTCATAGTCAACAGTTGAACCTTGAAGACCAGCTTACAAGGAGAGGGTGTCCAAGAGCTTATAAACACATAGTTAAGCTTACACTTAACCAACGTGGGACACTAGGATCATAACATACCACCACGCTTCAAAACCAACATTCACAACAGCTCACTCTAGCGACACTGACCTGTTGGTAGCCCTTTCTCTTTTTTGGTGGCTTTACTCAACTATCAGTAATTTTAATCTAGCCTTTAGGTCGCCCTTTCTGGGATCCGACCACAAAGTCACTACTTATTTGATCTCATACTCAATGAGCTACACCCGATTAATCGAGGTGATGGTGGTTCTGCTAGTGAATTGGGGTAAAAATGGTGTTGGTCACTTTAAGGGGACCTGACCTCCATGGAAGATTAGAGAGAGATAGAGAAAAGAATAAGCAATGTATTATTCATCAATCAATGAATGAATTTGTCATAATGGTTCATCTCTTATACCCGTGGGTCATCCTAATTAACTCACAATGCAGTACAACTAACTCACACTCTTAACCACCCGTCACTCTATTAACTAGTGTGGTGATCTTAACCCAATAGTAACTAATTGGTAACTATCTATCTGTTACAAACATTAAAGCACACATGTGTAATTACAATGCAAATGGAACATAGATTCCTAACAGTATACAACCACTAGGCATTATCATGGTGGATAGCTATTAGGGCTGTCCACGGGTTGGGTAGGATCAGGTTTGTGCTTAACCCACATCCGACCCAATCTAATTAGGTGGAGTAGCCATCAATCCACCGCCGATCGAGAGACTAATCAGGTTGTGTGGATCAGACCTCTAACAAGTGGTGGGTGGGTCAGTTGGAGTTAGAGATTTGAGAGAATAACAACATGTCTATGAGATTTCGTTAGAACTAATCGAAATCTCACGGGATCAACCTAATATCTCGTTGAAATGTGGAAAATTTTTGACCTAGAATCTGGAAATTTTCACAGGGAAATCTTAGTACGTTGGTCAATTTGGGTTTTGGAGGGGGGGGGGGGAAATTGAAACCGACTTGCCGAAGTTGGTTTTTGGAGTTAAAGACTTGCTGCCGACTTGCCGAAGTAGTTGAGTCGGACAATGTTGGATTGGATTTGGTTGGTTTCTTTGGGTGGGTTGGGTCTTCGAAATTCGGTTGGGTTGGACAACCCTAATAGCAATCTCAAACTGATAGAAAATATTATTGCAGCCCACTTGGTAAATTTATGAAAGCAAATTTTATAATTTGGTCTACTAGGTAATTTGCTGGGCATTATTATGGATATCAATTTTAGAATTTAAAGGGAATTATTAGCAAACTTTAGAATCTTCGACCTAGTGATAAATCTTTATCTAAATAAGGTAGTAGTAGATTATTGTTGTTATTTTCTTGTATTCAAATTGATCCTTATGTTCCTATGTTCTAAGATTTGTTGATGGGATTATCTCATACTTAGTTATTTATGTACGGTAAACGCACCAATGAGAATTAAGCAGAAAATTAATCAGAAATGTCTATTTCCGCTCTCTAGTTTAGGAGATTGGTCATCTTGAATTAATTGACTAACTTTTACATTTAGTAAATTTCTTGGTTCACAACAAAAAAGGCCTGCTAGAGAGTCAAAGAAATTTGAAGAGTAAAAATACATCACAAAATCAAAAAAACAAGAAGGATGACGGTTTGTGTTAATCTTGGGTTTTTGTTGTCCTAGTACTTGTGATTCGGTTATTGATGGAGTACAAGTGATGAACTAATGTATTTTGAGCAGTAATATAATGTTTGGAGTCTGTAATGTGACTTCTAATTTAAAGTGATCTAAACTAGTTTTACGAATTATGCAATGTTATGGATTGTTGGCCTAAAGTTTTGAATTAACTAATATTTTGGTGTATGTAACTTGTAAACTTACGTATTGTGATATGTGTGCACAATAGGCTATAAGAAATTACAATTTAGCTAGACGTATGATTTGCTGATGAACGTAAATTCAAATGAATATTTAATAGTAGATTGTCTTGGCTTAATAAATATTGTTTGATTATTTCTCGACTTTTATTGACCACACATCCTCTTCCTCTTCTACTACTATATATGTTTAAGGGGACTTTATTTTTTGAGAATCTATAACAGTTTACAATGCAATTGGTAGAATTTTTAGGGCTTCTACCATCATTCTAAAAGAAAATAATCCAATGAGCAGTATCGTCTAACACGCAAATAATATGAAAACATAATAATAAGGAAGCATTCTGAATTCCACAACCAGGAACATAAACCAGCTGAACATAAATTGGGCATAATCATGAGCATGAATTTCACAACATAATTTTAACTAACTGAATTTAGTTTCCACCTACTGATCAAAAACAAAAGCTGTGACCTATTGACATTGTTCAGTTAATGTTATATACAGAGAATTTGGTGTTATGGATTGTTCCCTGAATAGATCACAAAACACATAACAATTACTACACCCCATACAGACTTCGACTGAACGCTTTTTTCTTTCCCTCTTCCTTTCTTGAAGTTGATGTTGTCCCATCCTTGGCACTCTCACATTTCACTTGGCCTCACAAAGGCTGATGTCCCATTCTCTTTGCTTTTAAACTATCAAACCAGAAATAATAAAACCAAAAATTTAGTTATGAATGTGAAGATACAAATTATGATCACATTTAGCACGCATTATTTACATTTAGTTTTTGCCTTTTGTTAGGAGCAATTGTTGATGGGTCATCAGTTACAATTGGCTTCTTCTTTGCCTTCTTCTTATAAATTTTTCTTGTTGGGTTTTCTGGTTCTTTGCAGGTCCTTGCATTATGACCCCATGCATAACAATTCCCACATCTTACTGCTAGCCCCTTCCTAATGATTCTATAAGGATGCTTGTAAAAGTCAATGTTGACTTATCAAAAATAATTATTGCTTTACTATATAACGAAACAGATAATATATATATATATATATATATATATATATATATATATTTAAAATAAAGCATAACAAACAAACATTGAACACACCAGAGTTAATAAGAGGCAAGATGAAGAAGAAATTGAGAGAAAGTCCAAGAGAGTTTACTGTGTCCAAACTACTAGCTGAATATTTTGTTGCAAAACCAACAAAAAGAAAAATACCAAACAAATATTATAAAAGAGATTAGAGGGGAAACTCAGAATTGAAAAATGCAACAAAAGAGCACTTAAAAATTATGAAAGCATAGTTGATTTGCAAAACTTAAGGCTCCATGCATGCATCAAATTGGAACCCAAGAGCTTATACCTAAACAGTATTAAACTTTATAAATGATCAATAATTCTGGCTTCAAATCCATAACCAAATTTGAGGTCCAAAAAAAATCCCTTAAAAGATGATGCCACTTAACCTCAGCACTAAAATTGATGAAACAGATTTTGTAATAATTTACCTTTCCTTCACCATTTCCAAATCCACACAATCAACTATTTAAAGCAGAGAAAAAGGAAGTTATGAATATGGATGCAACTAAGTCGTCAAATTTCTTGCAGATTAAGCTGCTAAATTACAGACATATGAAGGGATGAGGTGGATGAGACTTTACCTCAGAATGAATTCAGGGGAAGAATCCTCTAAATCTTGTGGGCATGAAGAAGATTCAAATTTAAGTGTGAACGACCTCATTTCAGTTAATGTAAATTCAGAGAGAGAATCATCTTGATTCTTTTGGGCACGAAGAACCATCTTATAGACACATTACCCCAGAAAAAAAGGAAAAAAAAAAGAGGTACAAAAACCTACTACAAAAAATAACTAGAAACCCAAACCCAAAAGGAAATACATATATCTATCATCAACTTAAAAATTCTCAAAAACCCTATATAACCAAGTCGAAGAAATTAATAAAACAAGAAAGAGAACCTGGGGACCAAAGCTACCAAAAAAGCCCTAAGTGGCTAGCGAGAACCGAACCAAATCATAAAAAAAAAAGAGAATAAAAAAACAACAGATGAATCAATAAACAAAATTTGGAAGAAAACCATGTGAAATCAAAATTTAAAGAAAGAAAAGTGAAGATAATTGAGGGTGGTGGATTGGTGGCTTCCGTATCTTTCTTTATGGGGACCTAAAATTGAAGCAAAGCAATTAGTAAAATGTGCAATGCAACTGTTAAAGAGAGAAGAGTAAGATAAATTATCTTGCTATGAAAGATGGTGGACAGATACAAAGTGTTAGAGAACAATGCAAAATAAATGAAGGTTATGACTGAAGTGATAGAGTGGGTTTTGTAGAAATGGAGCCCTATAATAACTTCAAGTTTGAGAAATCTTTGAATCCTTTTTATGTCACTTTGATTCCAAAAAACTAAGTGGTGGCATCAATATCAAGGATTTTCTCCATGTTAGCTTGGCTGGAAACATCAATATGCTTATGGAAAGTGTAGGCTGATCTGTTAAATGTATGATAGGTGTCTTGTGTTAGACCCAAATGCTTACAATGAAGGTTGGTAAACCCTTATTTGGGGTTTATTGCCAATGAAAGTCTTGATAGAAAACATGATAGCAGTGTTTTTGCGGTAATTTGAAAGTTGAACACCAAAATGATATATGATCATGTTAACTAGGCCATTTCATATACGTAGACAGACTAAATTTTGCTGAAAATGGAGGAAGTGGGTTTGGTTTTTCTATTTGGACAATTGGTTCTCAATCGTGGTTAATAGAAGCAAAATTGGCTTTTCCAATAGTTGAAGAGAAATAAGTCAAGGAGACCCTATCACCATGCTTATTTTAGTTTTGGTTATGAAAGTACATAATGGGACATTACATAATGTTGTAACCTGCATTTCAAGTTGGGGAAGAAAGTAAGAGGGTTATGGAAACTCTCCTCTTTTGTTTGTTCGTGATACAATACTATACAGTACATGGGTGTTAAAGTCATTGAAAAGTACAAGTCCAAAAAAATCTAGCATAGTAGAAAATGAAGACTGCTTAAAGCAGCTCATTTCTTATTTTATATCCCTGCCCTCCATGTACTTCCTCAATTCCCTAGTATCTATTGCAACATGACCATTCAAGCCTCCCCCAATAAAAACCTTTATCCTTTTGATATACTTTGAATAAACTCATTTGTACCCTCCCAATATTATTTCTTAATGAATTCTTCTAAATATATTTGAGGAACATTAATGCTAACTGAGTTGGTTGTCACTTCCCCTAGACAAATTATATTGAAAAAAGTCTATCTCCTATTTTCTTAATTTGACAGCTTCCACTTTACAGCTTTTCTCTACAACCATCCCTACCTGAAATCTATTGTTCTTATTCCCTGTATCTCACAATTTATATTTAGTATGTTTAGTTTCTCTAGATTTGTTATCTACCCACTTAGTCTTCAAGACTATCTTCTTTACCCACACCCCTACATTAAAGTGTGGGACCACTTGCCCATTTCTCACTGCACCTACGTCCAATGTTCATTCAGGAAGGAGGTTTGGGTTTTTGTAGCTTGGTTCGTTTCAATCAAGCCTTGCTTGGGAAGTGGCTTTCACAACATTTGACTGAGAAGAATCCCTATAGTAATTGCTTTAAAATATGGTAGCATGTGGGGTAATTGGATGACAGATGAGTCACTGTTGTCAGTGTCCCATGGGGTTAGCTTATAGAAATACATTCAAAACAGGTGGAATAAGCTGGTCCAGATTTTAAAGTTTGTCGTGGTGAGTGGTGCTAATATTCTTTTTTGGTTCGATTGTTGGTGGGGGACATGATGCTTTTCCAAACCTATTCCAGTTGGCCAAAATGCTGCAGTGGCAGATGTAATGCAGTCAAAGAATGGGTCTGTTTTTTGAAATGGCATATTTACAAGGCCCTGTGAAGACTGGGAGTTGAACTCTATGCAGTCTTTATTCAACTATTGATATTCTGCAAAAATAGGAGTGCAGAGGATATTTTTAAGATCCCCCCCCCCCGGGCGACCACAAGTGGAGGTTTTGAGGTTAAATCTTATTATAAAGCTCTATCTCCTACTGGTTATTATTCTTTTCCTTGGAAGCCTATATGGAAGGCAAAGGTCCCAAGGAAGATAGCTTGCTCTGCATGGACAACCACTGAGGGGAAAATTTTAATCTCGGATAATAATAATCTCCAAGTGCAAGGATTGTGTGTGGTAGATTGGCGTTCCATGTGTAAACAGAGTGGTGAGTCTGCTGATCACCTGTTACTCCATTGTTGTTTTGCATATGATATTTGGTGAATGGTGTTTGGCATGTTTGGGTTAGTTAGGGTGATTCCTCAGAGTGCTCTGGCCTCCTGGAGTGTTGAACAGGGAGGTTTGGCCATCAAAATACAGTTATTTGGGGTTCTATACCATCATGACTCTACCTACAGTTACATGGCTAATACAACTTTTAAATGTTTGGCATCATCCTATACTTTGTTTAATTTACATTGAAGCAAAACATTTCTCCAAAAAAAACAGAGTATCAAAAGGCAAAGGCAGATCATATCAGAAAAATCTTAGCATGTCTAGTGAAATGGAAAGAGCAAAACACATTTGATATTAAAAAGGGATTAGATGTGACAAGTTCAGTGTATAAAAAAGGGAATAACATCAATCTGTCATTTATATTTACCAATTCCAGCATGCAAAACAAAAGACTTGTATTTAAAAATTCTGACCACTCTTTTGATAACAAATTAACATCCAAAAACAGTATATTGAGGTTTGGAACTTCATGTTTACTTATAACCACACAATAGCATATAGTATATACCAAGACTTAGATAAAACTGAGATAAGTAAATGCTGTAATTTTAAGTTAAATCAAGCTAATACCTGCATTTCCTCTTCCTGCTCACTCTCCTTTAGGAAACTGTGTCATTTGGTTTGTCGAGTAAGCCAAGGTTCTCCATATAATTATCAACATGAAAATGGTATGACCTCCCACAAATCCCCAAATTCTTAACTTGTTTGCTCTTAGGGTCATATGAAGAGAGCTCACAAAGATATAGTCCTTCTACTTTTGTCTGCACTAATATATTACCATTCTTTTGAAGACCTAATACCCTTTCAATTTCTCCTCCGTTGAGATCAACAGTGAACTGTTTAGTCCAAGAATCAACAACACCATACTCTTTCATCACCCAAATGGCACAACACCTGTTGTATGCATGCTCACTACAATAAAATAACAGCGAAAGCGATCCCCCAATTACTGAGGTATGAACACTTTTAGTCCATTTGAATTTACCATTTGGCAATGATATCACATGAAAAACCTCATCACGCAAATCAAATGACAAAACCAATGGTTCACAAGGACCACCGGGCTTGTACTCATATCCCGCCGCAAAATGGACTGCCCCATTTAAAGAAGTTGCTGGTTGACGCCAATCAGTAAAAGCAATACCCGGAGGAAAAGAGGCACTAGTAATTCTCCAACACCCCTCATTAAGAGAGTAAACCTCAATTAGTGGTGGTTTGGCCTCTTCAGACATATTAATTCGACTTGGAAATGCAATCCTCACTACCTTATAATCATTAGTTCGCGGATCAAACCCGAATGCTTGGCGACAACACCCAATGTATGAGCCATGTGCATCAAAAGTAATGCAAGGCTTTGGAAGGGTAATAAATTTTCTAATAGAGGGATTCCAAAGAATATAGCGCTCTTGATCATCATATAGGCTGAACAAGCCATTCACGGAACCAATTAACAAAAAACATTGGGTACGGCGACTCATGAGTGGGAGCTCAATGTTTTGAATTTGATCAAATGAGTCATTGTTATCGTCAATTAATTTGTAGTGCTCTACAAGAGGATTATCAACGCAGTGCCCAACAATTAATTTGTTGGAGTTGGAAGGAAGTGAAAGTGATCGAGTGAGATGGGAATTGATGAAGAGAGAGCTTGTAATTAGAGAGTTCCATGATTTTGAAACGCACCTGAATCGAATTAGGGATTTGACGGGAAGTCTGTGCAGAATTTCGAGCACCACTTCCTCCGGAAGATAGTCTGACATTTTCAAGCTTTTTCTGAAAATTTTCAACTCGGAAAACTAAGATAGATGGAGAGCACACCCTTTCCAAATAACAATAATATTTTAATAATTTCGTTAATGGCCTGATTTTAAAATTATGTGTGAAACTAGCTTCTTGAGATTTAGAAACTTAAAACTCGAGTTTTTAAAGTTTGAGTTCAATGTTTTGGTCTTGCCTTACCTGGACAAAATTGCCACGTAAAGCCACGTAGAAATCAAGTTTATAAGACTCGAAATCGAAATTGCCACGTAGAACTCGAGTTTCTAAAGCTCGAGTTTAAAGTTTTTGTGCACCTTACCTTGACAAAATTGCCACGTGAAGTCACATAGAAATCGAGTTTATAAGACTCCAAATCTGCAGAATAAGACCAAATTCACACTTTCAAATGGCTCATTACAAAATCCTCAAAGTTCAAACACTCACTCACTCGAACACCCTTTCGTTCCGCCCTCTCAAACTCACTCACTCGTTCATAAAGCAAATTTGTAGCCCAGTGCTGAAGCAAATTCGTAGCCCACTGTTACGAAGGTAGTCTTTGAAGCAATCGTATCTCATTGTCAACGCCGTTCGTAGCCCACCGTGCCCAAGGTACTCTCTCTTTCTTCTTAATACTTTGTCGTTTTTGCTTCTCAGATTCCTTTGTCTCTCTCACTCTCTTTCTCCAATTTTAAATTCTTGAACTTCATGATGTGACCTAGGGTTTTTCGGATCTTTTTGAGTTTTTTTTTTGTGTGTTTTTTTTTTTTGTTGGTGAATTATGGCAGTTAGAGAAGAATCTTGTTACTCCCTTCTGAAAAAGATGTCACTGCAATATTTTGATCAATATTAGTTTTTGTGGGTTATATTAATAAAGATTTGATTTTATGGGTGTCGTTTTGGGTCATTGAAAAACTTGCTGTTGGGAGGTTTTTAGCAAAACGAAAGTGAATCCATGTTAGCAATTGAAGGTTTTGCAGAGACCCATATAGTTATATTGAAGAAATCAACAGCTTTTTGATGGGTTATATAAATAAAGATTGGAATGTGTGGGTGACTGCAAAAACTTGTTGCTGCAAAAGAAAGGTGTAGGGATAGTGAAGTTTCTAGCTACTTAGCTTGATGTTCTATGGCTGGGTTTGGCATACACAGAGAGAGAAGAGAGAGGGATGAGAGACAAGAGAGAGGAAAGAGAGAATAGAGGGATTAGAATAATTAACTGCACTAACAGTGTTTAAAGACCAAATTGGGTTTAAGAACCAAGTTGGTCAATTTTGAAATGTCTTTCACTTGATTGACATTAGCCCAAACCTCAGGATAAGTTACTGAAATTACCCTAAAAAAAATGTTTTATGAGTTAAACTTGAGACCTAAGTTCCTAATTAATTTCATTCAGCTTTCTTATAGTGCTGTTGTACTCCTTTTCTAGAAGTGGAATGATAAGTGGAACACTCTCCATTTACATTGCAAGCATAATCTTAGCAAATATTTAGCCATTGAATATTGCAGGAAAACTTAGAGTACTTTGACTAGAATAGGGGCAAAAAATAAAATGTAAAATGAAGAAACAAATGTACTTGTTCTTGTGGCCTGTTTGGTTGCTTAGAAAGTGTGTGTGTGAGAGATATATAAAGACTCCTGGTCAAATCCATTAAAGCATATTACATGTGTATGTGTGTGTCAGAAAAGGCTAGAGAAATAAAGGATTCCACTTGTATTGAGGTATTATTTTTAAAAATAACTTACCAATGACATAGGAACAGCAAAGATCAAGGCTGGATTGAATACCCAATTATAGCAAAGTACTCTATTTAATCTTGAGTTATAGATGTACTTCTTCTTGCTTTTCATTCTTTTAACATCCTTTTTTAAATAATGCCAATAAGCTGCTCTTCAGTATAGATTTTCCTTGCATGTAGAATAGCATTCCTTTGCCCCCATACTATTAATGATCTCACAGTAGCACTTTTTGCAGTATGGAGCCTCGGATCGATGACGAGCCACAGATCTTGCACCCTGGTCCGCTTGATGAGTCATTGTTGACGCAACAACAATATCATCGATCAGAGGACATTTAGAATGGCGAGGTAAAATATCTAGTTCTAACAACCGCTTTAATTTTTACGTTGTCTTTGACTTTTAGTTAGCAAGTTCTTTTAAAGTTGTATTTGTAGTTGTAACAACCGCTATAATTTTTATCGATTTTGCATGACCTGGGCCTACTTACGTGTCGTGGTCGCACTAAGGAGATGACAAACATTCAGATGGAAGATAATCGGGTGATTGACATTATCAAGTTGCTAAAGCTGGAAGGATTGTTTAGGGCCCCTTCTAGAGAGATAGATTATTGCCTAATATTGGCCCTAGTTAAGCGATGGCGACCGGAGACTCATACGTTCCATCTTCCACATAGTGAGATGTCAATCACCCTACAAGATGTGGAGGTCATTTTCGGACTTCCTATAGACGGTAAGGTCTTGGTTGGGCCGACTGTTGTGATGGATGGGGATTGGAGAGATTTGTGCATGGAGTTGCTTGGTTTTACTCCAGCGAATGACAACAAAACTTTGGTGGGGCAAAGAATTCTCATTAGTCGCCTTGCTGATGCCATTGCAGCGCCACTGCCTCATGACGCGACAGAGATGCAGATACACCAGTATGCCCAGTGCTATATTTTAGCGCTGCTAGGGGATAAGATTTTCATGGACAATTTGGGAGATAGGGTGCATCTGATGTTCTTGGCATTCCTGCGAAACCTTCGTGATCCGCCATAGTATAGTTGGGGTAGTGGTTGCTTGGCCTGATTGTACAAAGAGTTGTGTCAGGCAAGCGAGAAAGGGGCATTGCAGATTGGTGGGGGCGTGCACCTTGGTCCAGTATTTGCCATTCTTGTGCCCGAGGATAGAGCCCCCACCTGGATGTGATTATGGCCCATGGCCATATATTCCACTTGCATTTAAGTAAGTATTTTCTTGATATTTAGTGTGTTATGCAATGTACTCTTCTTAGTAACTATAACATGGGTAGTATCTTATCTTATGTTATTCGCTCGTAACTGTAGGTGGATGGGGGTGCCAAGCCCGAAGAGTAGGCCATTCGACATGGCCTTGATCCACAATCACGAGCAATTAATTAGAATGCAGCTGGACCAAGTAATAGTATACAAAAATTTTGTTTGGTTATGTTAATTTTCCTTAAGAATATGATTGCTTCATCCTTTAACATATCTTCTGTTTTAATTTTTGTTTTCCCTTTATCTATGTATTCTCCATTGTTTCACATTCCTTGATGTTATGACAATTATTTTTTGTTTCTATTGTAGATTGTGTGGCAGCCATACGAGGCAGACTTTGGCTACCTTCTTGACTTTCGCGTTACAGGGAGGGATACGTGGACGACAAGGGTGCTACTTGTGTGTTTTTGCATAGTAGAGACACACCACCCAGATCGTGTCCTTCGACAGTTTGGGTTGGCGCAAGAGCGGCCCGACCATGTTGTGTACGATGATAGATTGCATAGAATAGACTTGCGTGGGAAGGTGGAAAAGAATTGGAGGGAGGAGCATGGACCGTATATCCTTACATGGGATATGAGACAACAACAACTTTGCGTGCACCTCCTCAGACTGGTGAGATGCCTTGCGATCATGACTATTACCGCTGGTACCGTCCGGTCACTCAAAAGTATGTCGACCGCAACAGCGCTAAATTAGATATAACGGTAATGTGTTCTAATTAGATTTTATTGCCTACTTCGTTTTTTCTTCAGTACATGTAGGAACATAGAATCAATTGATTTCTTTTTTCAGCAAATCTGGTTTGATTTGACTAACCTCCAATTAAAAAGACTTTCTATTACATATAGTATTCTAAGAACACTTTTAGTTCTTAGTTGAGTATTTGAGTAGATTAATAAGTACTATATTATCCATTCTACAATTGATACATAAATGTCTCAAATCTGATTGTACTGGTTTTTTCTTGGTTTCAGATTGAAAGCCATTTTGCGCTGTTGGAGATGCTTCCTGTAGGCAGTCGAGCACACAACCATGTCCGACGCGTCCTAAATGATGTGGCTGGGCTTGGTGGTGGTCCTGTGGCAAATGGGCAGGCAAAAAATGGGCATGAGACTGAATCAGCTGCTACTGCAACTCCAAGCACAAGCGTAGCACCCGTAAGTACGCCGACCACGGGTTGGCGTGCTACTGCAAGCCCAAGCACAAGCGCAGCTAGGGGCCGTGGTCGGCCTGCTACACTAAGCCCAAACACAAGTGCAGCTAGGGGCCGTGGTCGGCCTACAACAACCCCTCGGGTTGTAACTAGTCCTGAGATACCTGCACCCATCCCGCACGCATCTCCCCAGCCCAAGGTCCCTCCACCCATCCTAGATGCATCTCCTCAGTCCGAGGTCCCTCCATCCATGGTAGATGCATCTCCTCTACCCGAGGTCCCTTCACCCACCCCACCTTCGCAACCCAGCTTCGATCTCAGTATTCATTCTCAGTTGACCCCTCCTATGCACCCCGAGACATCCTCAAATCCACCCACCAACTCCAGTGCACCCACTTTGCCCATAGACCCACCCCGTACTGAACCCATGACAATGATCCCCACTCCTGGCCTCTACACAAAGCATCATTACCCACCTACCTCATCCTCATCTGACCCTCTAGGACCTTCGGTTGGGATTGACATTCTACAGCCATATACTGATGTACCGGACGAGCATCTCCCTCATCAGCCCTCACCCCCACGAGGTAGACCGCAACGTGCTAGAAGAGCACTCACTTGTGGGACAGGTGGACATAAAATAGGACATAAAGGCAGCTCTATGGTACAATAACATTAATTACGATGTATAGGCCTATTTTGCAGTTCACTTTTTCTTATCATTACACCGAATATTGATTGTATGCATCTAATGTCTTTGCAGCACGATGATGAGCCTAAGGATGATGCTCTGCAGCCTCCTCTCCCACCCAAACATTACACAAGGGTTAAAAAACGCAAAATTAGTAAACCATGAAAAAGAGGTTTGTTACAGAGGTAATGTTAAATCACTTGTTTTTGGCATGTAAAATATCATAGTAATTATGTTGCCATGTACGGTACAATGCATACTATCTGTTCAAACTCTGTATTTTAGAACATGCTTGTATCAATGCGCAATGTTATGGTTTCAATGGGCAAAACTGGTGATTGCAATGTCTCTATAATCATTTTTTTGTTTTCTTGAGAGGATTAACTATACTTATTTGTTTAGTTTGCTGGATTTTAGCTACCCCAAGTCAATTTCTTTGGGCTTTCCAAAAGAGATAATCAACCTATGTGTGTTTTTTTATGTGCCTTATCCTCTAACCATGACTAAGTGTCTTATCCTCCTGTAATAGTTGCTTCTTGAAATTCCAGGCATTGTAATCACTATCTTTATTTCCATGAAAAAATTCACTTTGTACGCATTTCTGTGTTTTCATTTTCTGAATCCTACATTGGGTTTTTTTCTTTATTGTTCATAGTCCCTCTAAATACTGAATCTTACATGAGCTTTATTCTGTCATGTTGTTTTGGGTGCAGCAATACTATGAGGAATTGTCAAGCAAGGCTCGAGCGAAGCCCAGAAGCCCATCACGGTCCTCATCTAATGAGGAAGATCTTGGTCAGCGAGTTCCGATCTTATTTCTGATTCATTTGTGGTATCAGGATAGAAACTATGTGACAACAAAAATCCATGTCTTGTATCCAGAATTTCGTGGCCGCATGGTAAGTTCTGGCGTTTTCATTGAAGGCTTTCCAATTGTCTATTTTCTGATTCTCTTGACCACCTTTTCTATTATCCATTTTTTTTTTTTTATTATATCTAATCTAGGTGTCAGCATTTCTTTGTCACCATTTTTCTGAGGTCACAGAATACAGTTTCACTGCTGATATGGAGACTCAGGTAATTTTTTTCATTGTTTTGTTACATATTCTGTTTTTCATTACCATTTGTAATTTATTTGTTTGGCTGATGTTGCCACGTGAATTTTTAAACACACTACCTCTTTTGCTTCAGCTTGATAATGTATCTGCTGGATTGACTGAATGGAAAGCCTTCTTATAGATTATTGGACATGATTCAGCTCGTACTGTGACCGTGCTAATAGTGTCCATATTCATCAGGTATGGTCGCTTTCTTTGGAGTAAGGCTCTGATTGTGCTGTTCAGAGATGATAGCATAAGTTTGCATAATGTTCAGGAATTTACAACTACTATGGTTGTATAATATTTGCAGGTGGAGAAAATGTTGGAGAAAAATTTGGGGATTTCTTGTTTGATTCTCTCCCTGATAAAAGTAGGACCTGTCCCAGGTATGTATATGCTTCTTCTACTTTGGAAATGGAAATTGAAATGTGCAGTAACTAAATGGTGAATTGACCTTTATCTGAACTGGGTAATGTTATATTGCTGTTGTTTTAGGTAATACAACTCACACACTTATACAGTATTGAAATTGTGACCTAGCACTCCAGCCTTTGTATATGGGGGAGGATATGTCATTTGGTCTAGAGACCATTGGGTTTATTGTTTCGCATGTATGTAAATTCTTCTTTTGTTGACATTTTGGAACCTAAAATCCTGGGTTTTTGCAAATATTTGTTGTTGTGGATCCTAAAGATGTTATCTTTGTGTCTTGCATGTTTCAAGCAAACATCATCATTCCTTTTGGTTCTATCAATAGGCACACACCATGCTTGTTCTTCTGTCTTTGCCTTGTCTTGTCATCTAGATTCACTTATATGCATACATTGTTCAGCACCAACTTAATTAAATGGTCTTCTTATAAAGAAGTTACTATATGGTCTCAGATATGGTAATTGAATATTGATGTTCCTTTAGAAATAGCCGTGTCTATATATATATATATATATATATATATATATTATATAGTATGTATGTTTGTGTGTGTGTAATATGTATATGTAATTATGTATCTAGCCCTAACATGCACTTCACTTGCTCTTTGCCCAATTTTGTCTCTAGATTCTCTTATATGGATATTATTTGCACCCAACTTTAATTAATTGGTCTTCTTATAAAATATAAAATAAAAATTCTATGGTCTCAGATATGGCAAAACTGAATATTCACAGTCCTTTTGAAATAGTTGTGTGTGGGGCTGTGTGCACGTGTATACTTTTGGCTCCATTATCTGCTTCAGTGACCTTGCTGTCTTGCTGATTTTGTCATTAGATTCTCTTATATAGACATATTTTTCAGCACCCAACTTTAATTAAATGGCCTTCTTATAAATAAAAAAATTAAATGGTCTCAGATATGGCAGAACTGAATCTTCTTGGTCCTTTTTGCAATAGCTATTTTTGGTATGTATGTTTGTATATAATTGCACTAATCTAACCAATACCAATTCGTTTTGTCCCTATTCTTTCCCTAGTTTTTGCTGCGTCAATGCACTTAATGACATACTTTTAACTGGATTTTATAAACTTTTCATACTAAAACAGGCTAAATTCATTCTTTTCAGATAAAGAATGTGAACTCTATTACCCTTGGAGATGCTATTGAGTTGCTGCGTTACCCTATCACATTGGTATGCATGTCATTTTCTGAAATGAGTTTTGTTTCATTTATATATTTTTACTTATTACTGAACTTGTTCATTTTAACTTCTTAGGGAAACCATCCAAAGGATGGCCAACCGGTGATCTTAAAGCTTACAAAACCTGGATTGAAAATTAGACATCGACGCACAAATGCTCCAGTCCCCAAGGTACACGACTATTTGTCGAGCATTCTGCTGTTAAATGATATTCAGAAATGTTGACCAAAAAAAAAAAAAAAAACTTAGTAGCTCCTTGTCAATTTCTGTCTCTATGTAGTTCAAAGCATTGTTGCTGGTTCATGTTGTAGTTATTGGTGACAACATAGGATGTATGAGCACCAAATTTATATATGGAAAACATGAGAGTGGGATTTAGCATGCAAAAGATAATACCCTACCTAAGAATATGTCAAGGCATGCAGCAAATGTGGTTAAGATGACAAAAAAAAATTGCATATTGGATCTGGAGAATTTATGTATCAGATGGTTAAAAGCTTGACAAATTTAGCAAAATTTTGTTTTCTTAATTTACCGTTGGCCATTATGTTGTGAATTGGGATAAATTATCTAAAACCTGTTATTCTAAGGATTGATCCTTGCACTTTCAAACGATGACAGCACAATGATGAGCCTAATGATGATGCCCCACAGCCTCCTCCCCCCGCGCCCAAACATTACATGAGGGTTAAAAAACGCAAAATTGGTGAATCTTGAAAAAGAAGCAATACCTGAAATGTGGTGGATATGGATGTGGATAATGTGAGGCAATGAGTTACAGTAAAATTAATTCCAAGGATAGACTTACAAGCTCTTGCAAGCAAATTGGTAATTCATTTCCTGCCTTTGTGTTTGATTTGCCATTTGATAAGTTGCGTGTGTGCACGTGCAAGTAACCTATAAAAAAAAGTGTGTGCAAGTATCAACCTTCTATTAATTAATTATTCAATCATTTCAAAGGAATTGAATTGTATTGATTTTTTGGTATATCCTGGTAATCACTAATTTAGTTAATTCATGATGCACGAGGGCAGAGAAGTTGTGAAGAAGAAGGCATTTGTTCCTCCTCCACGTTTTCTAAGTTAATTATATACCTATAGAGCAGTGTAAAACTGGATGAAGGCTTAAAGAGAAATTTTCTTATTAAGAAATTGCACTAAATACTAGAAGGGAGAAGCTGAATTGGCATCTTTGACCATTCAGTGGATTAAAGGCCAAACATGAAACTTGCTTCCAAATGGTTCAAGGTCCAATGAGGCAATGACTATTTGGGTCTGTTGGATTAGATCAACATAAGTGTCATTGCTGACATGGGTTTGGTACTTAGCTTCTTGTGAGATGTCACTTGATGTGCTGGGATTTTTACCTAGGTCACATTCGGATGCTACACAAAGTTTGCAAAAATCATTTTACTCAGAAGTATTGATGGAGTGTTTGGATTCTTTGCATGCAGTTTATGAGAGTCTTAAACTGGATATTCTTCGCAAAAGGTAGTCTTTGTTTCTTGTGTAGATTTATGTTGGTTCTTATCATTAGGATTTGGAATGGACCTAAGTTATATACTTCTGGCAAGCTGAATAGCTTGCAATAACCATTGAACTAAGTTGAATGATAATTGAAAGCATATACAGTCTACTTCTTCAATTTTTGGAATTGCACGGTTCTTTGTCTAATTTACAGGCGTAATAAAGATTTAGTAATATGATAAGGGATTCACATAAGTGTTTGCCTTACTTTCTGCTGAAAAATTTGCTGGTGGATTGCGTTGGCTGAACTGATTCCTTGGTACTTCTATTACTAATCATTGCAGTTTTACTGCCTGCTCTATGTAATTGGGTTGAGCTGTCCTACATATGATTTCTTATCTTCATTGGATTGCATCAATGATTAGTGATACATTCTTTTTTGAGTTTTTTTGTTTTTTGTTTTTGTTTTCTGTTTTTGTATTTAAATAATGCAATTTAATACTTAGTTGTTGATTATAGGGACTTGGAGCTTTTGGTGGTTCTATTGTGTAATATTGCCAATTTCCTGGGTGAGGAAAGCTATTTAGATCATTATGTTCGTGATTTTCCTGGTCTCTCTAAGAAATTTGGAATGGACATGACTTCCTGCTCCCAGGAAATTCCTCCTAGTTTATTCTGATGGCTTGAAAACTGTTTGCAACATGGAAGTAGTGTTGCTAATATTGATGATCTACCATCTTTAATTTGTAAAGATGGGAGTCCTGTTGTAAGTTGGGCCCGAAAGATAGTCTCCTTTTATAGCTTATTATCTGGTGCTAAACGGATTGGGAAAAAGCTTTAAACTGGTGTTTACTGTAACATTGCCATGGGATCACATTGCACACATGAGGAGCACACAGTTTTGGCAATGGTTGGCGGAAATTTTGGACTGCAACAGCTAGACTCACTGCCATCTGGTGTATCTCTTCCTCTGTGACATGCAAGTTGTGTAACAATAATGCATCAAATATATATGAACTTCGACGCCTTTTGTGCTCTACAAGACCTGTGGCAATTCAAACAGCTGTTAACCCTAGTGCCTCTGATCAGGACCTGCAACAGGTATGCTTTAACCAATTATTAATTCTTTTCAATGATATATCATAGCTCTCTCTCCCACCATAGTAAATTGAATTCTTGGTTGAAATTGTATGATCTTTAGTGAAGAAGAATAAGTACAATGATAGGAATTTGCCACATCCTGATATGGTTTAACGACTGTCATCTTTATGGGGGAAAATGGAAAAATATCCCTTTTATGTTTGTTACCTAGGCACCAATATAAAATTTCTTATTGCTTAGTTTATTTCAGGCTTCAGCATTGGTTAACATAGTGGCATCTGGTTCTTGAATTCAAATGTCTGATACTGTGAGGATGAAGAATTATAGAACACAAAATGATCTTTTACTTTTTAATGAATATGAGCCCTTACAACCCAATATGAAGGTTCTTGACATATATGCTGTAAAGAAGGTAATACTATGACAAATCTGTCTGGGCATCACTTATACTTCAGGACACACCATATCAGAATGCCTTGCCATAGGCAATCCAGTAGTTAGAATAAATGCTTAATTAATGCATTTTTAACAGTTTAAGTTTAAAAAAAAAATGCTTGGTGCTTTTAGTATTCTGCATGTGTCATATCTACTTAAGTATTATTTTGATGTGGGTAACAGAACATTCAATGTTTTGTAATTCTAAAAAATTATGAGAGTACTGATGTATAATTCTGCTGATTTTCTGTATTTTGTGATTGATGTATTGATGCCCTTCTTGTTTCTCCTTCTTAATGGACATAATAGTTCTCATGGCACATTGCCTCTTTTTGTTTGTAAAGGCTTAGCTATGGAACCTTGCTCAGAGGACCACTGCTCTTCCTTTTGGTCGGGGGGCATTTACCCTTGCAACCATATATGCTCTGTTAACAGAGGTACTCCCTTATTAGCAAATCTCTCTCTCTCTCTCTCTCTCACACACACACACACACACACATCTTATGGAGAAAGCTCTTTGTGAAATGTGTTTCTTGTCTATGCTCTTTCATTTCCTGATAGATTGTCTTCCAATGTTTTGTAGGCCTTTACAGTTCCAAAGCTTGTTTTAGCGGGTCGGTTGCCTGCCCAACAAAATGCAACTGTATGTTCATATTAAGTTCTGCTATTAACAAACCGGTGTTGTTCTATTGTCTGTCCATGCATGGTTATCTGATGTGCCATGGTTTTAAGAATTCTTTGTTGCCTTGACTGATTTGTTACTACATCTATTATCATAAACTGACAACAGAGATCTCTTTCAGTGAGAGATTGATTTATTTTTTATGTAAAAAAAAAAAACTAATTTATGGTTCCATTCTAATATCATTTCACCCTAGGACTTTTGGTTTGACAAAAAGGTATTGCCCTTCTTTAATTTGTTTTTAATTCTATTCCTGGAAAGCATTTGTTGACATGTTCGTGTGTTGATTTGCTGTTTTGACATGTTCTTACCTTTTTTTTTTTATTTTTTTTATTTTATTATTATTTTTTCTTCTTGATAGGTTAATCTAGACCTGAACTTACGGAATATTCAAGAAATTAAATCTTGGCCTGAGTTTCACAATGCTGTTGCTGCTGGACTAAGGCTGCCCCCCCTTCAGGTTTATTTTTATCTGTTAATTTAGGATACGTTAATTTATGCTGGTGATGTTTGTTATTTTGTGGAGGATGTTCTTGTAGTTGGTTGTTTCATCCTTACCTTGCAAAATAGTTTAATAGAATTTTTTCTGCGGCACATTGAATTTTTAAAATATTCTAGTGCAGTCTATATTAAGTACAGTGAAAGGATGAAAGCACGTTTATGTTTCTGTTCATTTTGGCTCCCCACCCAACCCGGTTTTCTTATGTAACCTGTATTATCTTTTAAATTGTATGATTTTTATGTGAAATGTGTATGCCTTTCATTTGCAGGGGAAAATGTCTAGAACTTGGATAATATATAACAAACCTGAGGAACCAAGTGCTGTTCATGCTGGGCTTCTTCTTGCATTAGGATTACATGGATATCTGCGTGTATTGAATCTTACTGACATATACCAGTATTATCAGCAGGTTTAGTTTCTATGATCTTTGTTATTTATCATCATTGGCTTTAGTTCCTTGGGTATTATTTTTGAGAGGTTAAATTTTGAAATATTTTATTTTGCTGATATTGATGTTATACATTGTTCTGTTCTGAGGAATTCATATTTGCTTAAATTAGTCTCCATAAATCTGAGGTTTTTCAGTAATATTTGCGTGGCTTCTGCAAGGATCTTTTGGGTTGTTAAAGTACATTTTTCACTCCTGTTTGATGCTTTTAACCAGATGTAGCCTATGGTGCAATTAGATATGCTGCATCGCTATTTTAGTGTAGCTATTTAAAGTCCATTTGAATGCTAATTTACAGTTGCTGCTAGCTAGATGAAATCTAAGTTGGTTTTTCTATTTTTTATTGGTCAAGAATATTTGAAGCCTGTATTCCAACCTAACCTTGGTTGGATAACACCCAAAAAGTTTAAGGAGAAAGACCACGCCAATAATGTATATCTAGCTTAGCACACAGTAACACTCCCCTTATTGTGCAGACTTGCTCACAACCTTAAACATGCGGGCCTTGGTATGTAGAATTGAAAAGTTAGTAAAAAGACCTAGAGATAAAATAGGTTCTAATACCTTGTTGGTTGACCGACTGTCCAGAAACTTAGGTTGATGGGATTACGTCAACAGTGTATATCAAGACCTACTTGATAAGACAGTGTTGTGAAAGTGAAACCAAAGAGTTGGTGTCCATATGCACTTATACTTCTAAGAACCTCCACACATGCACTTAAAACACAGCCAAGTTATTACAACAACCTTGTTTATTGCTATCAGTGCCACATATGGAGCAGGTAGTACTGATATTATGAACTATTCACATAACTTAATTTGTTACTATTAGTTTCTCTTCGGATCTAAGATGATTAGCTGTTTGTTGTAGGATTTATCCTTCTAAAGATTGGATTCAGTCCCAGAATCCTGAAATTATCCAAAATGGTGTCAAAGGCCTCAGGGATGATGCCGGTGATATTGATGACATGGATGCAGAAGCATTTGTCCAGGCTTATGTTAATATAGTGGCTGGATGAGGGTAAATGTGCTGGTAGAAGAAAATCAAAGGAAGGGCCTTCAAGGGATAATTGGGAGTAATTATTTGATTTTTATGATGTGTATATGGAGAATATGGTGTTTTTCTTAGCTGAACTTGGTCTACTGACCCCATTTAGGACGCTATGATTTTTACTATTTGGCTTAAATTTTTTTTACATCTTTAATTGCAAACAACTGCAAATTAACTCAATTTGATTGAGGACGTGCCATGGTATTGCAATCATTCTATTGTTTTCTGCAAAACATGCTGATATAGAAGGAGATATAGACGTGGAAGGTGCAAGTTTTTAGAGAGAGAGAGAGGTGGAAGGTTGGAGAGATCTGGTGTTTTCAGGGAGAGAGGTGAAGGCACAAGAGGTTGAAGATAATGAATAAATGAAAAAAAAAAAGTAGGTGAGATGTACGTGCACTGTGAAAGAGAGGAAAATTGTGTGTATGTAAATTTTCATATTTTCAAAAGTTTGACTATGATTTCTAATAGTTACTCACAAATGTAACTATACTTCCTTATATAAAGTGATTGAAAAATAAGATAAATATAGAGGAAAATTAATTGGTCTATTAAGACATTTAAATTGCATGTCAAAATTATATTTCCACTAAAAATCCCATTTAAATTGATTGCCAAAATAAAAGATGCCAACAACCATATCTTTTGCGCTTTCTAGTATTTGTTAGTGTTAGAAAAAATGAATAAAAAGAAAAATTATAGTTGCTCAAAATAAAAAGTATGGTTTATTCTGTAGAGATTATTTTCCACTTATTTTTTTTGAAAAACAACTCCATTTATGAAAAGCTAAATAAGAGAAGTTAAAAGATAATTTTTCAACACATTTAAGGTTTCTACGTAGGAAAACAAGATAATTTTATAGAAAAATATTTAGTAAAAAATGACTCATTTTGTAGAAAATTTTAATGTCAACACAAACATAGTGTATTATTTATCCACTGCCAATCGAGTTATCGTCATCCATGAAATCATCATTGCTGCACCATTGGTGTTGAACCGAAAGCACAATAACCAAGTTTGTAACCAAGTTTTGCAATGACGAGAGAGTCTATTCTAGTTTACAGAAAACAGTGTCTATGGGCTAGGCTTCTAGCATGATGGATTACTGGTACTAAGTTGTGGACCGGATGCACTTAGAGAGAAATAATTGACTTTATCTATATGCTGATATGCATATACCATTTGAGTTTAACTTGTTGAATTAAATGTGTATATTATGTGAGTTTAGACCATAATTTTCACCAAGTACTTATAATTCTTGCAAACACTAATACAATTACACCTTTTCATTCTATACCAACAAAGAACAGCAAGGAAAAAATGAGCAAGTGATTTCATATAAACTTAGACACAAGTTGTGTGCAATTCATCTTTAGATTTGCAACAAGTGAACGTACGGTGACATGATTTGTCAGACATTAACAACAACATTTAAAAATTGCAACAACATGTGGACTTTAACAACAACGTTGAATGTTTGTAGGTAGAAATTTTTGGAAATCATCATTGCTTGAATTTGAGAAGTCTGAAATATCACGTTTATCATCTAACGTAGTAATTTCATTAATAGACTTCATGGCTCGCTCTTGCGCCTTCCCCTTTAGATGCTTCCTAGCTTTTTGGATTGCATGAAAACGGTCTAGTCGCCTTTGCATTTGATTGTTCTCTTGTTCAAGGCGAGCAAGTATGTTAGCAGGTTCATCTCTAGGTAACTCGGCTGAGCGTGCCTTAGGAACTCGTAACCCGTGCTATTGACAATACACCTCTAACTCACACCTCTTCTCCTATAGGGTTGACCATGGTGGTTCTGCTACGGTGAACTCCATTGCGGTGGTATCTGTACTTAGTTTTGTAGGTTTGCTGACCATGATGTGCTCGACGCTTCCAAGACTCTCGTATGTGTATATTGGCATATTAACGAAATCTCTCTTCTTTCCAACCCATTTCCCTCCATAGTGGTCTGTGTATGTTTGTAGTTGTTGATTTGCTGAAACTTGTGATAATCCATTTGTTGAAGTAGATCGAAACTTGTTTCTATGTGTACGAGATGATGTTGAGGCATTGCGACTCATAGCTTAGTCAACCTACGAAGTTAGTGGTGTAGGAATAAGATCATTATGGTGGTGCATTTATAACATCATTTCACTGTGTATTCAAGCATTAAAATTTAACATATTCGGGCTTGTCATGTCAATACAGGCTGGAAAACCACGATATGAATTTTTTGTTCAAATGTTCCCAATGTCACAGTGAGATTCTCTTATTGTGGGCAGTAGTTGTAGTGTACTACCATGACTATTCAACACTTCTACCCCATTCACGTGAAGAGTATTCAACATGCTTGTACTTCATCTGACATGACTTAACGAGACAATACGAGTTGTGTTAAATGCATCATAAACTTTTCAGGGGTTCTCTACATCCTTGAAAACAGTGCATTGCAAAATGATGCATATCTGTGTATTGACATGAGTGTGGATGATATGATTGGATAGGGTTCAACAGTGCTGAGCTATTGATCAGCACATGTAGTACTACAAATATTAGTGTAGCAATGGTGAACAATTGACCCCCAAAATTGATGCATAAACTTCTCACGGATGCTCTGCATCCTTGAAAACGGTGCATTGCAAAGAGTATGCATATCTGTGTATTCACGTGAGTGCGGATGGGTTGCATATCTGTGTATTCAAAGGGTTGTCCCGTATGACATTCAACTTATAAAATCTATTTCGTTTTACAAAATTTCTCAAAATTAGTTGTAGCTTAATTCGCTACCTTCTTTTCTATGCAACCCATATTTCCCAAGGTGTTTTATTTTTATTTTCGAAACACAATGGTAGAGCCACATGCAATAATTAGATAGTAAGTTTTGTGAGTAAATAGTAGGACCCCTAATTTTCAGCTCAATTTCAAGAAAAAAAAAGGCTTATATGTCTAAAAGAAAGATAAAAGTGAAATTTTTAAAAAAATTGTGAAAGGAACTAAAGCCTTTGAAACTTGAGTCTATTTTTAACAAGTTTAGATTTAGAATAAGGGCTCTCAACCTAAACTTGTTGTTTCCCATTATATATGTAAGTACACAAAGATGGATCGAAATTGACCAAAATGGATGAAAATGGTCTGAATGGACCAAATTGGACCACAAATAGAACCGAATGATTGAATAAGATGAAAGCTGACCAAAGTCAACTAAATGGGACCAAAGTATATTTAATGGACTGAATAGGACCAAACTTTCATTGAATGGACCAAAAGGACCAAAGTGGACTGAATTAGACCAATAAACTGAATGGACCAAAAAGACCAAAGTGGACTGAATTAGACCAAAAGGACCGAATTAGACATAACGGACCATAGGAAACATGCTGAGAAAAACTCAAGTATTTGACACTTAAGTTTTATTGAGTAAAACTTGAGTTTCTAAGACTCGAGTTTTAATAGCAAAACTCGAGTCTTAAAAACTCGACTTTTTTCTTGGCTTTTTTATAAAAAAAAAACACAGCAGAATGCTCTGTTTCAGGCAGAGAGCAATGCTCTGTTTTTAGAGGATTTACCCAGTGGGACTCGAGTCTCTAAAACTCGAGTTTCACTGGGAACTTCCCAACAAAAGCATGCTCTGTTTCAGGCAGAGAGCAATGCTCTGTTTCCCCCCTCCAAAATATGCAGCAAACCAAAAACTGAAATGTGTGCACACACCTGCTGAGAAACAGAGATAGAGAAGCTAAGAATGTAATCCACAAATACTCATTGAGAGGTAGAGAAGTTGAGAATGTAAATGCACTTAAATTACATCAAAAGACGTTCTCAATAGGCACCAAACTATAGAAATTGTTACGCTCTTTGCATAACCGTAGTTTTACAATGTAAATGCACTCAAATCACAACAAAAATCATTCTCAATATATCAACATTCTAAACATGTCCAACCACGCTTAATTTGCAGTTCTAACCATACTACTCAAATCACAGTCTCCATAGAGGTACATTGGATAGAGAATTACAAGTACATTCAACAAAAACCAAAACGTTCACATAGAGCCAATACAACGTAGTCACTTTTCCTAAGATCGGCGGTCCACATGACAAAAACGTCGTCCATGGAAGCATGCCTGAAAAACGTAGAGTAATTATGTTAGGAGATAAGATAGTAAACTTTAGGTAAACATCGAATGAACAACAATTATTTAATCGATGCATAACTTTTTGCCATCTACCTACTTATTGTGGAACATGACTGCTTGTGGAAGTGCCACGGGACTGCGGACATTTTCTGTGGTTATGCCCGGTAGCATGACACAGTCCACATGTCTACGTGGGTTGACTCTCTATCAAATCTGCGTCCTCCCTCTGCCATCCCGATTCTCGATCCTTATTCCTCACTCCATCCATCTCATTCCTTATTCTTGACTTCACTGGTCGACCTTTAGCCGGCAACAATGCTGGATTATGCAACCACTTTGGCCCCATGGGATCCCTCCACAATGACTGTGACTTAGGAACCACAAATGCATGCTCATAAGTGTTAAGGGCATGGTTCAAACCATAACATGGGTGAATATATGTGGTCGAATCAATATGTAAATAGTCACATACTCTAATTGCATGTGAACACGGGATCCCTATGTTTTGCCATTTCCCACAATTGCGTGTTCTTTCCCGTAATCGAACTTCATAACTGTGGTTTCCCCCTCCTGCGCTACACGTGTTAAGTTGGGTAACTACTTGAAATATCAGCTCTTCATTGCTAAATGGCTTGAGATAGTGTTTCTCAGATTTACTCTTATTTCCATCCCACATGGATAAGGCATATTCATTCCATTTCTTACCCTTTGACAACTCATAATGGTATTCTTTGTGCCGGTTGTGGAAATATTCAACAAGTTTGTTCCAAGTGAACTCAACCAACGCGGCAATTGGAAGGCCCCGTGCACCTTTCAGTACACCATTGTAGCACTCTGATATATTGGTTGTCATTGCCCCAAAACGTCTCCCACCATCTTGTGACTGGGTCCACATATCCACAGACTCTCTCATTAGGTATGTGTATGGAAGATAATCTTAATTCTTTTCCTTGCCATCCTTTCCCATCACCTTCTTCTTATTCCTAATGGCCTCAATTTCCACCTGCTTAATAGACTCCATTATGGTATCAAATTTAACTACCTGAGTGGCATATCCAGCTTTCAATGTCGCTGACTTTAGAGTTGAATTCTGAAAATGTGTGTTGAAGTTGCTAGCAACATGTCGAAGGCAATATCTATGAGATACCCGTGGTCTTCCACCATCTCCTCTAGGCCACTTTGCAATGGCCTTTTTGATACTGAGATGTTTGTCAGAAATTATGCAAATGCCTTCGTTAGGTATCACGTGGCCAATCGTATCTCTGAGGCATTGTAAAAACCACCCCCAACTGGACCCTGACTCATAATCCACAACAGCAAAGGCGAGAGGGAATACCTTGTTGTTAGCATCAGTTGCCATTGCGACTAACAACTTTCCCTGGTATTTACCATATAGATGGGTCCCATCAATACTGATCACCGGCTTGCAATATTTGAATCCATCAATGCACGAACCGAAAGACCAAAACACATAATGCAACAATACGGTGTCATCTTCATTGGTAGGTGTGATACGAAACAAAACCTGGGTAGTCGGATCTTGATCAATAAATGCTATTAGCAACTTTTGCAGCCTTTGGTAAGACTCTTCCCAATTTCCAAACATCTCTGCAATCGCCTTTTGTTTCACATCCCATACCTTGTAGTAAGAAGGCTTATGACCATTATATTTCTTCTCTATCATAGATTTGAGATGCTTAATTTGGGCAGTGTGATCATCACATAACTTTTGATGGATGTCTGCTGTAATAAAATTAGAACTCATCATTTTACCATCATTTTGCACCCTAGTCGGTATACATGTGTGAGGACCTACATACACGGTGACCATCCATAGTTTGTGGAGATTAGGCTGCATAACTGCGTAGACATACCACTTGCATGACTCATGCATGCATTTGGCACAAAGATTTTTCATCATCGACCTAGTGATCTTAAACTGTTTGTTTTCCTTGAGGGCACAAATTGTTGATACGCGTTTCACCTCCACTTTATTGGAAAAAGTCAACCTTTTGCACAAATTCATCCCCTCTCTCAAAGTAGACACAAATGGCATCTCAATATGTGAAGGATCAACCATATTTTCCAAGTATTTGCAGAGAATGACAACACAGGAGGTGCGTAGGCAGGGATTGTGTTTGCAATGTGTTGGACACTAATAATATTGTCTGCATCAAGTTCACTACCGTCCAATGTCTCATCGTCATCAATGTCCCTTTCAAAGTCCTCCAAGTCCCGAAAGTCCCTTCTTTCAATCCTGTCTTCATACTCATCTCTATCGGCAAAATCTTCACCGTTAATGGCAAGATTCTCATCAACATAGTCGTCATCATCATTGTTAGCGGTAGTAGTCTCATCAACATAGTCGTCATCATCATCTTCATCATCGGCATGAACATCATCATCACCATCGGTATGAACATCATCATTCTCTACATGTGTAGAATACTCATATTGAGCATCCGAAACCGTAACCTGTAAGCTTGTGGTTGTTTGTTGGATATCCTCTTGTTAGTTGGATATCCTCTTGCCAGACTGGACGCGGCTCCAACTGTATGTACAACTCAATGTTAGCTAGTTCATCTATTCTCTCCAACTTGTCAAACATGATCTTTACATGTTTGTCTATTTCTATCACCATATACTTGTAATTAATCCGGTGCTTCAGGATTTCATTTAGCATACGATAAGTAATTTGTATGTTATGCATAGCAAGATTTTCACATAACTCTTCCATGACAAACATCTTCAATTCGTCAAGGGTCTTCAATCTACGATCAATTTGGGTATAATAGGTCTTTATACCCAGCCCTTCAAATGGTAATCCCTTGTTCGCATTGGTATTCTTAAGCGGACCACCGTGGTATAGGATTATATCAATTTTAGGCATTATGAACCTGTTCAAGTCAAGTTACTATTTTAGTTAAATCACATAGTCGTAAAATGGGGGGAAAAAAAAACGTAATGTGATCTTAAGGCTAAACATATTGAAGCCAGATTATTAAGTGCCCCATTGTCGATTAATATCTAAAGGCCAAGATGTAAACCTTCTAATCCTAGGGGATGGAGAGACGGAATTATCTATTACTCCATTGTGTGGTGAGCTATAATGCCTAAAAGGGTTCTGAAAGAACTAGGTGGGTAGAGGAGCATGATTACATACCCATTTCATACCCATTCATTACATTCATTTACTACCCATTTCATACCCAAAACAATGATGAATAAAATCAAAAGAACTTGTAAGATCATGATAAAAATAAAAGCCTAGAAATGATGAATAAAATTTTGATAAAAAAAACCATGACAACTAACTATGAAACCCATGTAGATAAATGCAGGTTAAACATTAAACGTCACTAACTATCTTGTCTTTTAACCTTAAATAACTCTGTTTCTCAAACACCATACAAGCATATAGATAAAGTGGCCAACACCATTGTCTCACCCTCAACCACTCAATCATTTAGTTAACAGGGCCTATTCAACCCAAAGAAAAAAAAAAAAAGACACAATAAACACGTAATTTATCCAAAGACAGAAGATAACAAGCCAATTCAAATCTCCATAACATAATACAAACTACCAAGTTCACAATTTTACAACATCACATCTCAATATTATAATACAATATTGGTAAATTAACTAAGTTATGTTAACTATCTACAAAATAAATAGTCAAACTCTTTAACCCACACCCATAGACAACATACCCAACTACAATGACAATCAAATTATGTAAACCCTTACATGAGATATGAATTTACTGAGAGGGAAGAGCAGTGGAGAGGCAATGTGGTGAGTGAGAGTGAAAGGCAATGTGGTGTGAGAGTTATGGGTGAGTGAGAGTTAGTGAGGATGCTCTGTTTTTGGGTGAGAAGGCTATGTTGATTTGTGTTTATAGCACTTGTGTTAAATACGGGCTGAGAGTTATGCGTGTGAGCTTTTAGAATTTCGCCCAGTGAAACTCGAGTCTATAAGACTTGAGTTCTATGCAAATTTTAATTAAATAGTGCTAGTCGAATACATGTTTTTCCCTAATAAAATCGAGTCTTTAAGACTCTATTTTTAATATTTTGCTAGTGGAACTCGAGTCTTTAAGACTCGATTTTTATTTTGTACAAAACGAGTCTTTAAGACTCGAGATCTAGGTGGCATTTTTGTCCAGGTTAGCTAGCACAAAGTGAGCACAAAGCGAGTCTCTGAGGCTCGAGTTTTAATGTAGATCTCGAGTTTCTAAAACTCGAGATGCTAGTTTCCATTATACTTTCAAACATTGCCTAACTTACTATATAGAAGCCCCTCACATTGCTAGTCTGCACATTCCCTCTGGATGGAGATGACCGAGCATTTTGAAAACAACATCACTGTTTTTTTTTTCACTATTTTTCTTTGTTTTTGTTTTTTGCGCTGCCGTTTTGTTGAAAAAAAAATACTTTAACTAAAAAGAATAATCAAATAAATTAGCAGGGAGATTTTTAACTTTTATTAAAAATAAAATAAAATAAAAAAGGGGGGAAGACTCCGGCCATTGAAACCTTCCTCCAATATTTAGTTTTTTTTATTTTATTTTTTATTTTATTTTATAGAAAACTGAAATTCCATTAACTTGAACTAGAAACAAATACATCAGTTGAGAGAGCATGTTCTAAGAAACAAGGGCTCTCCTCAATCCAAGCAACATATTGCTTAACACCCTGAGCATGTTTTGCTAACAAGGGGGCTACCTGATTACCTTTCCTACCAACATGTGAAATAGAAAACCTACGAAAAGCAGTTAATAGAGAACTAATTCCATACACAACTGATGCGATCGAAGTTGGAGGAGGAGAAATGCCAGCAATAGCATTTGAAACCATAACAGAATCCCCCTCAAGAATAACCTCATGAAATCCCATATTTAGTTATTTACTTGGTTTTGTATTATTTTTTTTCCTCTCTCTAACATTATGATTTAACCCATGATTTAGCTTATATTGGTCTAGGGAGGACTATATGGATTTGTGAGCTAGGATGCATGGTATACCGACATTGGTATGGATACAGGCAGTGGTGGAGCCACGAATTTAGGTTGTGGGAAGATTAAAAGTAAAAAAATAATCTAAAAAAATTAATCAATATTAATAACAAAATAAATAAGTAACTGTATGCTAATGAAATTGTCATATAGAATCTAACATAAAATGTAAACTTTAATTTGGCTTTTCACCCCTAGCTTAATTTACTCAATTGCCCTTGACGATTTTTCATATTTTGAAACCACTACATGATTTTTTCACACTTAATAGTCATATATATATATATATATATATATATATATATATATCTTTCTAAACCATCATTCATTCATTGATCTTCCATTCGATTGCGTAGTTGATTTTTAATTATGTTCATTGCTGAAAAAACTCTTTCAATAATAGTTGTTGCAACTGGTAAGATCAATGCCAAGGTTACTAAGGAGTAAACCAATAAATATGAAACATCATTTTTCATTTTTACCATCTTTTCAGTAAGCTATCCAATTCCTTTAAGTGTTGAATGCTAACATAAAATGTAAACTTTAATTTGGCTTTTCACACCTAGCTTAATTTACTCAATTGCCCTTGACGATTTTTCATATTTTGAAACCACTGCATGATTTTTTCACACTCAATAGTCTTATATATGTCTTTCTAAACAATCATTCATTCATTGATCTCCCATTTGATTGCGTAGTTGATTTTTAATTATGTTTATTGTTGAAAAAGCTGTTTCAATAATAGTTGTTGCAACTGGTAAGATCAATGACAAGGTTACTAATGAGTAAATCAATGGATATGAAACATCATTTTTAATTTCTACCATCTTTTTAGCAAGTTGTCCAATTCCTTTAAGTGCTGAATGCTTTTAAAAACTTAACAAAAACTCTAAGGTACAAATCGAAAGATACTGGTATCAAAAGAAATATATATATATATATATATATATATATATATATATATATATATATATTAATGTAAGGCATCCTTTACTCCTTTATACTATATATATATATATATATTTTTTATAGAGTCCTATTAGTATTAGTATTAGGTTGTGTAATTCCTTTTTCGTTTGGCAGGAGGATCCTCTTATTTTTTATTTTTTAATCATTATTAGGTCAGCCCCATTCCCCTATGATTCCTATTTCCTTATGGCAGTAGGATTTTCCTATGGCTCTTTTACTTATCCATTTTCAAAAAGCACTCATCCTACCCCGTTATAAACCTTATTCATATACAATTTTAGGGCCATACGAATCCATCTACCCATTCTCTATAAATAATTTAGGTATGTTACTACTAAATTAGAATGCATTGGCATGTTAGTTGAGATGAAAGTTTATTCACTTTACAAATGAATTAGGCACCACATTACTACGTCAATTTTTTTTTTTTTTATTTCTTTCTCTAGTTAATATGTCAATATAAAACTCTATTATTGACATATTAACCGAGCTTGATTAGTATATCTTTCTTAGCTTGACATAACAACTTCTCTTTCCACTTTATAATTACCCTATATGGTCATTCCCAATTGGGTCCTAATTTTCCATAAGCTAGGTTCTTAGTTGCCAAGGACACCCTTTTAAGAACGAGGTCGCCAACATTGAAACGCCTAAGTTTTACCATGGCATTATGCTGCCTAGCCATAAGATTCTTGTATCTTGCTGTCCTTTGCTCCGCATCCATCCTTACCTCGTTAATGAGATCGAGGTCAAGACGAAGTTGTTCCTCATTTTCTCTCTCCTGATACTTCATCACTCGATATGAACTTTTGCCAGTATGACTGCTTCACTTCCATAGGCTAGCTTGAAGGGGGTTTCTCCTGTCGGGGTTCTCACAGTCGTCCTGTTGGCCCGAAGAACACCTGGTAACTCGTTTAGCCATATCCCCTTTGCCCCTCGAGCCGAGTCTTGATGATTTTCAGCAGGGATTGATTCGCCACTTCTGCTTGTCCGTTTGCCTGTGGGTGGGATGGTGAGGAATAATGATTCTTGATTTCGAACTGTTCGCAAAAGTCCTTGAAAGGTGCGTTGTCAAACTGTTGTCTGTTGTTAGATACTAGTACCCTAGGTACTCCGAACCTGCATAAAATATTCTTCCAAACAAAATTCTTAATGTTTTGCTGAGTAATTTTTGCAAGAGGTTCGGCCTCCACCCACTTGGTAAAGTAGTCAATCCCTACTACCAAAAATTTCATTTATCTCGTTCCTAGGGGGAAAAGACTCAGGATATCCAGTCCCCATTATGCAAAGGGCCATGGGGCCATCATTGGGGTCTGGTACTCCAACGGTTGTCTAGAGACATTGCTATAGTACTGACACTGGTCACACACCTTGACGTAGGCCTTAGCATCTACTTGAATTGTTGGTCAGTAATAGCCTGCACGGACGACCTTATGGACAAGCGATCTTGCACCTGAGTGATTTCCACATGCTCCTTCATGAACTTCCCTCAAAACATAATTTGACTTGTTCAGAGCTAGGCACCTTATATAAGGCTGAGAAAAGCCTCGCTTGTATAGCACTTCCTTTATGAAGACGTACTTGGTTGCCCTGACCCTTACCTTCCTAGCCTCATCCTTGTCTTTTGGAAGCTTTCCATCCTTAAGATAGAGTACTATTGGACTCATCCAATTTTCTCCCCCTCCTATTTGTTGTATATCCGAGAGGTCTATGCTCGGCATGTATTGAATTATGTTGTACTTGTCCATAATTCCTCCTCTCGAAGCTACTTTCGCCAAGGCATCTGCTTCCATATTTTCCTCCCTTAGGAGTTGGACAAAACACTCACTTCTGTAAACTTCTGGGCGAGCTGCCTCACTTTGCTTAGATATTTCTTCATCCGATCTTCCTTAGTATCACACATTCCATTCACTTAATTGATCACTAGCTGAGAATCTCCCTTGACTATTATTGACTTCGCCCCTAAAGACTTAGCCAATTCCAGCCCTTTAAGCAGAGCTTCATACTCAGCTTCATTGTTGGTGGTTTGGTACTATAGACGAGCTGCGTACTCCAGTTTGTCACCCTCTGGGGACTTAAGTATGACTCCAATCCCCCCCGCGTATAAGGTGGATGATCCGTCTACATTGATAACCCACTTTTCAACTCCGTCGCCTTTGTTCAGCTCGTCTTGGCTCCGAGTGAACTCCGCAATGAAATCCGCCAACGCTTGTGCCTTGATTACGCTCCTTGGAAGGAATCTGACATTAAACTCGCTAAGTTCCACTGCTCACTGGATTAATCGTCTTGCAGCTTGTAACTTTTTCATTGCCTTCTTTATGGGATGATCCGTCAGGACGTTGATAATATGAGCTTGGAAATAATGCCTCAGCTTGCTAGAGGCCGTAATTAAGGCAAAGGCTAGCTTCTCCATCATTGGGTATCGTCTGTCCACTCCTCTCAACGCACGGCTTATATAATAAACTGGTTTCTGAATCCTCTTTTCTTCTTTGACCAACGCTGAGCTTACGGCGTGTGGGGACACCACCAAGTACAAATATAGTTCTTCTCTAGGTATAAATGGACTTAGCAACAATGCTGTCATGAGGTAAGTCTTCAGGTCTTGGAAGGCCTTCTGACACTCTTTTGTCCCCTTGAATGCCTTCTTGAGGATTTTAAAGAATGGCAAACACTTGTCAGTAGCTTTCGATACAAATCTGTTAAGGATGGCAACTCGTTCGGCAAGAGACTGGACTTCTCTGATATTCTTTGGTGGTTCCATTTTTAATATCGCCTGAATCTTGTTCGGATTTGCCTCAATTCCTTTGTGTGAAAGCATGAACCCTATAAACTTCCCTGATGAAACTCCGAAAGCGCACTTGCTTAGATTTAGTTTCATGTTATATCGCCAAAGTGTGTCAAAGTCTCTTGAAGGTCGTCTAGATACTTCCCTTCGTCCAAACTCTTTACCAGCATATCATCTACATAAACCTCCACATTTCGCCCGATTTGAGGATGAAACATGTGGTTAACCAGTCTTTGGTAAGTGGCCTCTGCGTTCTTTAGATCAAAGGGCATTACCTTGTAGAAAAATAATCCTTGACTGGTAATGAATGATGTCTTTTCTTGAACTGCCTTATCCATCTTTATTTGGTTATAGCCTGAGAGGGCGTCCATGAAGCTCAGCAGCCTGTGACTTGTCGTTGAGTCTACCAGCTGGTCTATGCGCAACAATGGATAACTGTCCTTGGGGCAAGCCTTGTTCAAGTCAATGAATTCCACACACATCTGCCACTTGCCATTGGACTTCTTTACCATGACTACATTCGCTAACCAGTCAGAGCAATAAATTTCTCGGATAAACTCCGCAGTGATCAACTTCTAGACTTCTTCTTTGATGACATTGTCTCGCTCAGGAGCAAAAACTCTCTTCTTCTGACACACTGGTTGGGAGTAGGGACACACATTCAAACAGTGAGTAATGACACTTGGATCAATGCCCGACATGTCCTCATGACTCCATGCAAAGACATCGAGGCTTTTCTACAAAAACTGGACCAGAGTATGTTTTGCCTCTTCTTCCATGCTTGCCCAATTCTAGTGAACTTCTCGGGTCTGCTCTCGTCTAAAGGGACATCTTCTAATATCTCAGTGGGTTTCGCTGTGATCATTCTCTCGTCTATACTCATTATCTATACGTGTTCGTCCATCGCCAACATAGCTAGGTAGCACTCTCTAGCGGCCAACTGATCTCCCTGCACTTGGCCCACTCCGTGCTCAGTTAGAAATTTGACAGAAAAATGGTAGGTAGATGTTACCGCCTTCTAACCATTCAAAGTTGACCTTCCAATGATAGCATTATATGATGATGCACAATCAACAATAAGGAAGTTCACCTCTTTGGTTATCTACTACGGATACGCTCCAACCACCACTGGTAATGTGATGGTGCCTACAGGCTGTACTTTCATTCCTCCAACCCACCAATGGCGAATTCACTGGTCGAAGTTGATCTCGTCCTAGCCTCATTTGCTAGAAGACGGGGTAATACAAAATGTCCACTGAACTGCCATTGTCTACCAACACCTTCCTAGTCATGTAATTAGCAATGAGTAGGGTAATAACTATCGCATCATCGTGTGGGTGGTGAACTCGTTTAACGTCCTTGTCTGTGAAAGTGATGGCTTACTCATCTACTTCCCTCGTCTTGGGAGATCGTCCAGACAGCTATACATTTTGCACCACCTTCAGGTATGTCTTCTTCGACTTGGACGACTACACTGCCGAGGTTCCTTAGATAATTACTCTTATTTCTCCAAGTGGGGGTCGTGATGACTCCTCCACCTTAGCCTTCAGTTTCTTGTCTCTCTGGTCTCGTCCAAGGAATTCCTCAACTTCCCTTGCCTAATAAGATTCTCTATTTGCTACTTCAAATTAAAGCACTCGTCCGTGTCATGCCCATGGTCTCTGTGAAAGCGGCAATACTTGTTCCTATTGCGCTTGTTAGGATCTCTTTTCATTTTCTCCGGCCACTTCAAGGACGGATCATCCTTGACTTGCATAAGCACTTGCTCTAGTGGCATATTTAGGGGAGTGTCTTGTTGATTTCTTGTTGAGGAACTCGCCTTCTTACCATCTTTTTCTTTTTTCTCTTCTGCTTGACCCTTCTTCGGACAAAGACCCTGATCTGGATAACGATGGTGGCTTGCTTCCAAGCATTCTGATCTCTTTCTCTTTTTGGCTATAATAGCGTCCTTAACATTCATGAAATTTTGGGCCAAATGGACGAATTCGGCCATGGTCTGAGGTTCCTGTTCATAGAGCTTATGAATGAACAAGTCAGAGTTGACCCCATTGTGAAAGGCGGCCAATAACAACTTGTCGCCCATTTCATCCATTGTCAAGGCTTCTCTATTGAACCGGGTAATGAAGGACCACAAACTCTCATTTTCTTCTTGCTCTATAGTTAACAAACTAGAAGAGGAACACTTGTGGCATTGTCCCCCAATAAAATTATTGGAAAAAAACTTACTCAACTCATCAATCGATCCCGCAGAATTTAGGGGTATGTTGCTAAATCACACCTGCACTGGTCCTTTAAGTGTGGTAGGGAATACTTTGCACATAATCTCGTCTGGGACCTTTTAAAGGTGCATGATAGTTTTAAAGGTAGCGATGTGATCACATGGGTCATGATTTCCATCATACGAATCCAAGGAAAGCATTTTAAATTTCGGGGGTAGAGGTGACTATTAATGGAAGTCGTGAAAGGAAAGTCCGTTCAGTGAACTAAGTCATCCAGGGGGTTTGCCCGCCTCATATTCTCCTTCATTTCATCCATGGCTTTTCTCATCTGGTCCATCTCCCTCTCCAAGTGTGACACTCTTCTTGAAGCAGTACCCCTTGTCTGATTTTCGGACTCAACATTGTCTCCTCCACCCTCTTGACTCTAGGCTCATCCTTCCGTGTGCCTATCATGGCGTTGCCTCCTTAGATTGATCTCCTTATTCAACTTTTGATTCTGACGAGTCGATTCTGCTATAGCGGCAGCCATGGACTGTATATGCTGAACAGAAGGAGGTTGCATGACAGGCGCTGACTAACGGTGGCGGAGAGGGTTACTAGAAGCATCCCTACTCTCTTGGTGGCTCGGGCTAGTAGCCTTTGATCTTGTTCAAACCATTTAGCTTTTTATCTGGGAAAAGCTAAATGTGGAAAACAGATAATCGAACAAAAAGAACTATGATTCCCATAAATGGTGCCAACTAATGATGCAAAGAAAATCAGTAGACTAGATGCTCCGACCTTGAAAGGACTACTTGCTGTCTTGATAGTCTAAAAAAGAAAGAAAAACAATCAAAGGTGACCGGGGTTGCCGGCCAAGAACCCTCCGATGGCAAAGTTAGTTTTTTCTCTCCAAACAAAGAGTTCCAACTTTTTGGGATGTGTCAAAAAGTACTTTTGTTTAGTCCAAATGAGCATTTATATAGTGTCCTAAGAGCAATTATTAGACTCGTAACCTCTTCTGAATTTGAGGAGGTGTAAGGGTTTAGGGATAACTTCTTCAACTGTTTAGGAGTTACATTTTTCTCACAAAATGGTCACTGGAAGTATGCATGTGGTACGGATTTATTGTACTCAGTTAGGAATTTTTCCTTAAGTGTCCAAGGCTTGTCCAGGGGTCCTTGTCCAGGAGCCCTCCAGTTATGCGTATCTCGCTTCCAAGGGAGGTCATTCTTTTATGGACGACCTTCTTATGAACGAGGTTGATAGTTCCCTTTGGACGACATGGCGTGGTGCTGTAGAAATTTGACCATGCAAAGCTTCATCCAACCACCTTCTTGTGAGGACGACCTTATCCTGGACGAGGTTGTTACAACCTTTACCTTCCTAGTTTGGACCTGGACGACCCCCAGGGACGAAGCTAGAGTATTTTTCCATGCCCCATCAGATAGCAATTTTAGAATTTAAAGGGCATTATTAGCAAACTTCAGAACTTTCTAGGCATTATCATGGATAGCAAGATTAATGTTGCTTACTTGTTAAGCCGAGATCACAAGTTAATAGCAAACCAACATGAGATAAAGATTAACAACTAATTATTTGAGCTATCTTGTCAAAATAATTGTTGTGGGATGTTCCTAAAGTTCTTAGATTGTGGTGTGAATCAAAAAAAAAAAAAAACAAAAAAAAAAAACAAAGCATGAACCTCTAAGACTGTTTAAGATTCTTTGTTTATTGTTCGAATTGTTTATGGCTAATATAATTGTTTATTGGCAACTTGGCATGAACTTTACAAAGTAGCGTAGATGTTCTTATTAATTTTGTTATGCAGGACAATCCTGCTTGCACTTTTCTTTGCTTCGCGTGATGATGAACTCCATGTAGCATATCTGTTATAAATTGCTTGTTATTTTTATTTTTTATAATCTTTGTTTTAAATTGTTATGACCCTAGATAATGTGATGGATAAATTGTTATTTGAATTAGAAGTGTTTAAAGTTAGGCCTAGTGAATTAGAATTGTTATTTGATAGATCTTTATCTGAATAAGGTAGTAGTAGATTATTATTGTTATTTTTTTTGTATTCAAATTGATCCCTATGTTTTAAGATAGGATTAGTTCCTATGGTCTAAGATTTGTGTTGATGCCCACTTGGCAAGGAGGCCTAATAGCAAGAAGAAGCTCAACAGCCAACAATATAGGAGGAAAAGAATTAGTAAATTGACAAGAAAAACCATTAAGCCTGAATGGCAGGATTAATGGATCATAGGCCTAAGAAATAGCTAAAGGGCCTCAAAGAAAGCAAGCGGGCCCAAAAGAGCCCAGAGAAAGAAGTAGTAAACTCATTGGCATTATGAGAGATAGAAAGCAAGCAAGAATGGGCCAAAGAAGCCCAAAGTAATGAATTACGTAAAGGGTTGGTGAAAAAGCCCATAAACCCCCAAAGTAAAGGATATGGTAATTTGGGCCGGGGTAATACTAGGCCACTAGAATTAAGCAAAGGGAAAGCATATAGTAGGCCCAAAAGACACCCAGCAAGCACGAGCCAAATAATAGCATGGTAGGATTAACAGAATGGCATGACAGAAGTGCTAATCGACTCGCAAAAGGGGTAAAAAGTGGATTAAAGAAGGAAAAACCCACAATCAAATAAGGCTTAACCCAGGAAGGATGTAAGACATAAAGAACGAAAGTTTAGAGACTCATTCATGTCACAAGAGGTCAAGAAAGAGCAGCAGAATGTGCAAACGAGCCTTCAAGTCATGGCAAATGCATGAATATCAAACATGCTTGGACACACATGGAAATGGAGCATGTACAAGGCTCCTAGCTAATGTAGAAGTGGTGGGCCATGGGTCAGAGGTAAGAAAGGGTATGATTTTGCAGTGGGGAGAAGGGGAGAGCCTATTCTAGGGTTCTGCTCAAACTCTTTTGGAGGAAATGTCCTGATGAGATGACATCCTACCCAAAAGAGGAAAAGATTAGTTGAAATCACTAGGCGTATGTCATGAGGGATAGTGAGAAAGAATGTAGACCCTTATCTGGATGGGAATGCTACGGTGAGCAAGCAAACAAAATAAGACTCTTTGTTTGGGAATGAGATGTGGCTCGGCCAGCACAGGTGAGTGGTGGTGGTTGGGCAACTAACAGACCAGTGGTGGTCTGGGAAGGAAACCCACACCAAGACAAAAGTGGTTAAGGGGTAAAATAGTAAAAACCCATCACGGCAAGCAACATAAAAGAGGCCTTAGTTGTGCACAGTGGAGAGAACATAACAACACTACGGAGAACAACAGAACAAGAGAGTGAAAAATAGAGCAGAAAACTTAGAAAGGAAAAAGAATTAGAAAGAAAAATAGAGAGTAGGTAAGAGTGTGATAGTCAGCATTGCACCAACAGGCTAATCCCTTCTCTCCCCCTAAAAACCTACCCTCTAGTAAGGATTAAGGAATTTGAGGATAAGCCATTTTGGCCCATTTTTTCAAAGTGGGCAATTTCTGTGGTAGGATCTTCCTGTGAGGTTGCCCACATTGAAGAGTAGTTCCCTTCTTGGACTTAACTTCATAGAGAAATCAAGCATGGTAGACTGACCATTCTTTCTCCGTTTTACTAATCAAGCATTACTGTGATTTCATTTGTTTCTTATTGTTATCATCTTATTTATGTTGCATTTATGTTGCTACATTACTTCTTCCTTCATTGAGATCATCATTTAGTATTTTCTGTTTTCTAGCTGACAGTAAGCATATTTCTTTTGATGTTGTTATATTATACCTACCTGTCATAACTCTTTTGTAACAGTTTCCTCTGCTATAGGCATGTGACCAAAGTTTTAGCAAAGGGGTTTTAGTTTGTGTACAAGCCAGCTTGGAGTGTGTTGTAGTCAAGCCAGTCCTGACTCTCCTACCCAGAACCATTGGGCCATAGTGTGGCAGGAGGCAGCCCAGCCTGCAGTTGCGAAAAAGACCCACCACAATTTGTTGACGAGGTTATCTCATATTTAGTTACTGTATTTATGTACGTTAAATGCATTAATTGGAATTAAGTCGAAAATTAATTAAAAATGTCCATTTCCTTTCTCTAGTTCAAGAGATTGGTATGGGTTCCAATTAACTTAACTGATAAAGTTTCTGATGGTTGTATAAGATATTTGAGATTCAATTTCTGCTTACACCAAAAACTGATTGGTGTCTTGATTTGATAAAAAAGAGCTATCATTAAGAATGAACGCTATAGGTTCAAACTCTTTCTCAAAAAAAAAAAAAAAAAAGTTCAGAAGATTGGTTATCTCAAATTAACTAACTTTTACATTCAATAAATTTCTTGGTTCACAACATAAAAGGCCTACTAGAGAGTCAAACAAATTTGAAGAGTGAAAATACATCACAAAATTAAAAAAACAAGAAGGATGACGGTTTGTGTTAATCTTGGGTTTTTGTTTGGCCTACTTGTGATTCGGTTATTGATGGAGTACAAGTAATTAACTAATGTATTTTGAGCATACTATAATGTTTGAAGTGTGTAATGTGACTTCTAATTTAAAGTGATCTAAACTAGTTTTATGACTTATGCAATGTTATGGATTGTTGGCCTAACGTTTTGAATTAAGTAAATTGCAAACTTATGGATTGTGAAATGTGTACAATAGGCTATAAGAAATTACAATTTAGTTATACGTATTATTTGCTGATGAATGTAAATTCAAATAAAGAATTAATAGTAGATTGTCTTGGCTTAGTAAATATTGTTCGATTATTTTTCGAATTTTATTGACCACGCATTCTCTTCCTCTTCTACTACTATATATGTTTAAGGGCACTGCACAGGAGTCTTTCAGTGAGTTAAGAGTGATAATCACTTTCATAGTTCCAATGGCAAAATTTAATCCATAACAGTTCACAACGCGATTGGTAGAATTTTTAGGGCGTCTATCATCATTCTAAAAGAATATAATCCAACGAGCACTAGTATCGTCTAACATGCAAATAAACACTGAATTTCAAAGAAATAAATAACAAAATTCATGATATTGATGGCTGGATAACAAGATCTTTGAATGGATGCATATTAGAACGTTAAAAAGGGGGGGGGGGGGGGGAACTTAATTGTTGAAGAATGAAACAAATTAGAAACCTATCAGAACAAATATATAAAATCATTTATTAAATTGATCAAACCAGCACTTCAGTGCAGCAGCAGATGGACCTGGCAGAAACATATGGAAACATAATATTAAGGAAGCATTCAGAATTTCACAACCATGAACATAAACCAGCTGAACATAAATTGGGCATAATCATGAGCATGAATTTCACAACATAAATTTAACTAACTGAATTTAGTTTTGCCATGAACATGTACCTACTGATCAAAAACGAAAGCTGTGACCTATTAACATTGTTCAGTTGTCAATGTCATATACGGAGAATTTGGTGTTATGGATTGTTTCCTGAATACATCACAAAACACATAACAATTACTAAATCCCATCCAGACTTCAACTGAACACTTTTTGCTTTCCTTCATTCCTTTCTTGAAGTTGATGTTGTCCCATCCTGGCACTCTCACCTAGTCACCTTTCACTTGGCCTCACATAGGCTGATGTCCCATTCTTTTTTATTCTAAACTATCAAACCAGAAATAATAGAACAAAAAATTTAGTTATGAATATGAAGATACAAATTATGATCACATTTAGCATGCATTCTTCACATTTAGTTTTCGCCTTTTGTTAGGAGCAATTGTGATGGGTCATCAGTTTCAATTGGCTTCATCTTTGCCTTCTTTTTATAAATTTTTCTTGTTGGGTTTTCTGGTTCTTTGCAGGTCCTTGCATTATGACCCCATGCATAACAATTCCCACATCTTACTGCCAGCCCCTTCCTATTGATTCTTTAAGGATGCTTGTAAAAGTCAATGTTGACTTATCAAAAATAATTATTGCTTTACCATATAACGAAACAGATAAAATATATATATAAAAAATAAAGCATAACAAACAAACATTGAACACACCACAGTTAATAAGAGGTAAGATAAAGAAGAAATTGAGAGAGTCCAAGAGAGTTTACTGTGTCTAAACTACTAGCCGAATATTTTGTTGCAAAACCAACAAAAAGAAGATTACCAAACAAATATAATATAAGAGATTAGAGGGGAAACTCAGAATTGAAAAATGCAACAAAAGAGTACTTAAAAATTACAAAAGCATAGTTGATTTGCAAAACTCGAGGCTCCATGCATGCATCAAAATGAAACCCAAGAGCATATACCTAAACGGTATTAAACTTTATAAATGATCAATAATTCTGGCTTCAAATCCATAACCAAATTTGAGGTCGAAAAGAGGAGTACAATAGCCAATTTGTACTTAATCCCACATACCTCTAACTACCTTAATCCCAATTGGTTACAATGCCACCTTATTGACCTCAACACTAAAATGCTTTTGATGAAACAGATGCTGTGAAATTGCTTAAAATTTTGTAATAATTTACCTTTCCTTCACCATTTCCAAATCCACACAGCAACTACTTAAAGTAGAGAAAAAGGAAGTTATGATTATTGATGCGACTAAGTTGTCAAATTTCTTGTGGATTAAGCTGCTAAATTACAGACGTATGAAGAGATGAGGTGGATGAGACTTTACCTCTGAATGAATTCAGAGGAAGAATCCTCTCAATCTTGTGGGCATGAAGAAGATTCAAATTTAAGTGTGAACGACCTCATTTCAGTTAATATAAATTCAGAGAGAGAATCCTCTTGATTCTTTTGGGCATGAAGAACCATCATATAGATGCATTACCCCAGAAAAAAGAAAAAAAAAGAGGTACAAAAACCTACTACAAAATATAACTAGAAACCAAAACCCAAAAAGAAATATATCTCTATCATCAACTTAACAAATCTCAAAAACCCTATATAACCAAGTCGAAGCAATTAATAAAAGAAGAAAGAAAACCTGGGGACAAAAAGGTACCAAAAAAGCCCTAAGTGGCTGGCGAGAATCGAACCAAATCATAAAAAATAGAAAATAAAAACAACGCATGAATCAATAAAAAAAATTTGGAAGAAAACCATGTGAAATCAAAATTTAAAGAAAGAAAAGTGCAGATAATTGAGGGTGGTGGATTGGCAGCTTCTGTACCTTTCTTTATGGGGACCTAAAATTGAAGCAAAGCAATTAGTAAAATGTGCAATTCAACTGTTAGAGAAAGAAGGGTGAGATAAATTGTCTTGCTAGGAAAGATGGTGGACAGATACAAAGTGTTAAGAGAACAATGCAAGATAAATGAAGCTTATTACCGAAGTGATAGAGTTGGTTTTGTAGAAATGGAGCCCTTTAATCACTTCAAGTTTGAGAAATATTTGATTTCTTTTTATGTTGCTTTGATTCCAAAAAACTAAGTGGTGGCATCAGTATCAATGATTTTCTCCATTATGTAATGTCTCACTAAGAGAGTAAACCTCAATTAGAGGTGGTTTGGCCTCTTCAAACAGATTAGTTCGACTTGGAAATGCAATCCTCACTACCTTATAATCATTAGTTCGCGGATCAAACCCAAATGCTAGGCGACAACGCCAAATGCAATGTGCCTTGACAGTAATGCAAGGCTTTGGAAGGGTAGTAAATTTTCTAATAGAGGGATTCCAAAGAATATAGCGCTCTTTTTCATGGAGACTGAACAAGCCATTGGCGGAACCAATTAACATAAAATGTTGGATACGACGAGTCGTGAGTGGGAACTCAATGTTTTGAATTTGATCAAATGAGTCATTGTTATCGTCAATTTGTAATAATCTACAGAATAATTATCAATGTAGTGTCTAACAATTAATTTGTTGGAGTTGGAGGGAAGTGAAAGTGATCGAGTGAGATGGGATTTGATGAAGACAGAGCTTGTAATTAGAGAGTTCCATGATTTAGAAACGCACCTGAATCGAATTAGGGATTTGACGGGAAGTCTGTGCAGAATTTCCAGCACCACTTCCTCTGGGAGATAGTCTGACATTCCAGAATTTCAAGCTTTTTCTGAAATTTTCAATTTGGAACACTAAGATAGATGGAGATGAACGAGTGTTTTGAAAACGGTGTCTTTTCTTTTTTGGTACTGTTTTGCTTTGTTTTTCTTTTTTGCACTGCGGTTTGGTGGTAAAATGACAATTACTTTTACTAAAAAGAATATTGAAACAAATTAGCGGGAAGATTTTTAACTTTAATAAAAAATAAAATAAAAAAAGGGGGGGAAGACTTCAGCCATTGAAACCCTCCTCAAATACCACACTAATATTTAGTTATTTATTTTGTTTTGAATTATACCACAATAATTGCTATAAGGATAGTTGATTGGAAGAGAATTTAAGGCTTCTATTATATATAAGAAGGACATTGGCTACAAGAGCAAATGAGTTAGTAGAGTTGTGCAGTTGAAAACAAATATGAGTTTGTTTGTGGATTTTGGAAGGAGGTAGCTAACCTGTTATGGCTATAAATTTTTTAGATAAGTAATTGAGATTATTTAGAAAGATTATTATCAAAATATTCATTATGATTTCTTAGATAAAAGATTATCAATGACAAGAGTGGACTTAGGATTTCAAGCTAAGGGGCCCGAAGCATTAGAAAAAAAAATCCAGATAGGTATCTATTTAATATTAATAAAATATCAACTAAGATAAATACACAAAGTCATTGATACTTAATACATTAAGATGTAATCATCTACCAACAAAGACAGAATATTACAATATAATATTGTTTCTTAAGAGTATCAGCTGTTGCAAAAAAAAAAAAAAAAAAATCACAAACCAAAACTTACTTTTGCTACTTTAATATTGCATTTGAAATGTCTCGTATAGTAGTGTTTTGGGTATTTGATGTTCTAAATACAAAATATTTATCATTTAGAACACCTAATACTAGTACTCTAATATTGGGCTAACTAGGATGTTTTATTCTTTATTTAAAATTTTTGTTTTTGTTATATTTTTGAGTTTGATAGTTGCTAGTTGGGCTAAGCTAATTAAAAAGGAGGAGGTCTGAGTTTTTGGAAGCGGGAAGTGCAGCTTTAGAAAAAAAAAAAAAAAAAAAAAAAAAAAAAAAAAAAAATATATATATATATATATATATATATATATACGAATAAATAAAATTTCTCTTTTTTTCTTTGGGTTGGAAGGGGGGGGGGGAATTTTTTTTCCTTTTTTTTCTTTGGGCCAGGGGCCCAAGCCCCCCTTGGGTCTGTCATTGATCAATGATATCCATTAGTCACAAAAACTCATTTACTTATCCATTTTCAAGAAACACTCATCCTACCTTGTCATAAACCTTATTCATAGATAGTTTTAGGGCCGTATGAATCCATCCACCCATCTACTAATTTAGGTCTTTTACTACTAAATTAGAATGCATTTTCATGGTAGTTGATATAGAAGTTAATTAACTTTATAGATAAATTAGGCACCACATCACTATGTTCAAATCTTTTTTCTATTTCTTCCTCTAGTTAATATGTCAATAGAAAACTCTATTATTGCCATATTAACCGAGCTTGATTAATATATTTTTCTTTACTTAACATACCAGCTTCTCTTTCCACTTTATAAATAAATTTAGACACCGCAATACTAGGGTCAAATTTTTTTTTTCTTTTTATTTCTCTAGTTAATATGTCAATAGATAAATGAAATTAGGAGCCATATACTAGGTTCAAATATTTTTTTCTTTTCTTTCTCTAGTTAATATGTCAATAAACAACTCTCTTATTGACATATTAACCAAGCATGATTAGTATATCTAAGCTTGACATAGTAGCTTCTCTTTCCACTTTGAATCTACTTCATACTTATTTATTTATTTTATTTTTTAATTCTTCAAATTCAATGAGGACAATAAGAGCTCAAACTCATAGCAAGGTTTTTATTACCTCCTATCTCTCAACTAATATACTTTATGCAAACTTTTTTTTTTCGTTCTCATCTAACGAAAATGCATGTAATCCTTTAACACAGAGACGAAAAGGTTAAGGGACATAGGTCGTCCTATCTCAACCCTTTGGTTCTCTGTTTAAGTAACAATGGAGACACATTCCTTAACAATTGGTATACAATGTTCACGAAAACACATTCTTTTTATCAACTTTTCATGGAGCACTCATAACTACCTTATCATAAGTCTTATTTATATCTAGTTTTATGGCCCTATTACCGCATCTTTCCATTCTCTATAAATAATATAGGTCTTTGACTACCAAATAAGAATGCATAGACACGTTACTTGAGATGGAAGTTAATTAACTTTATAAATGGTACATGGTAGCACAATACTAGGTTATTCTTTGTAGGGAATTGGGGGGAGTGTTTTGTCACTTTTTTTTTTCTTTTTATTTTTATGCTAGTCAGTAGGGGTATCAAAGTATAGAGACAGATTTGAAATCACATTTGTTACCACTTACCAGCTTAGCACAAAATGACGTTTTCCCAGTCATATTTCATTTTAATTTAACTTTTACACTTTCAATTGCATTTATTCTCTGGTTAATATATTATTAGATATTTAGCAAAACAAAATTGTCAGTTTACAATTCTGTTGTCACTTATTAGAAACAATTAGGAACAACTATTGTTATTGAGTTGATGTGGATGTTAGATTAGCATTTTTATCACAATGGCAAACTCTCATTGATTGGTACTATAAAGTTAGCACTGACTTTGTTTCCCCTAATTATATGCTATATGAGGTAAATTGTTATTTTTCCTAAATCATTACGAACCATTATTGTTTAGCCAGTTAGGCAATACGTTTCGTCATTGAAAGTAGCCTTATTATCTTTTATTTTATTTATTTATATCGATTTTAGTATTAAAAAAAAACTAATAAAATAAATCCATCTAAATGAATGTCCATCATAATACATAATTTTCAAAATTCATTGAAGATTACTTACCAAAAAAAAAAAAACTTCCTGCCATATCAATCACAAATTTTATGAGTGTCAAATCAAGACCATAACTTTCATAAAAAAATTTGATGTCCATATATTGCATAAAACCTTACGGATTGAGATCCCGTGCAATACCCTGCAATAGCACAAATCTCAGCCATCCATTTAGTCCAATGACTCATTATTTTGACACCTCACCAAAATTAAAGTGACCCTTTTACCCTTAAAATTTTTGGAGTCTAGCTGTTTCCTCTGTGCTGATGCGTTTGAGACTAGGATTGAGATTTGATAATATCAAATTTCTCTCTCTCCTGCGTAGCTCCTCTACAATTGCCTTCTGCCTCTTCCTCAACCCACTATCATTGCTGCAAGCATCACCCAACTTAGACCCATCAGCCAAAACAAAGAAAATACTACATCTTACCATCTGAAATTTCTTAACCCCCAAACACTCACACTTACACTCTCCCTCTTTCTTTTTCTCCAAGTGTTTCAACTCTCAAGGATTGAAGCTCTCTCTGAAGCAACGTAGCCAATGGCCATATTGGTGGTTCCAATGGTTCTTGGCCATTGTATCGTTGGAAAATCCCCAAAATCCCATTTGGCACAGTCACCGTGGGTCCATCTTTGATTCTTAGGTTGCTTCCGACATCAAACGACTCAAGGAGGTGAGTTCTCTCTTTTGTATACATTGAATCAAAATAAAAATTATTTTTTGGGTAAGTGGAGAGTTAGGTCCAAGGTCAAGATAGTTGGGGTTTGATTTTAGTTCTACTAGTGTTATTTATTTCACCATGGAATCATTATTTAGTTTATGTTTTGAGGAATATTTTTGGGTTGTTTTTTTGCTGCAACTTGAATATTGTACATTTTCAAATGGATATGTGAAATATGGTCTAGCAAAATTATAGAAATGGATGGTTAGTGATACAGGGGATATAGCTAAAATCCCTTTTTTACTTAGATGTTACATTGGTTGAATTCTATGCTTTAAGGTCCTGAATGTGTTTAAATTTTAGTGTTTTTAGGTATGATACACTTAAACAGTTTCTTATAAAATTTTAGCTTGAAACTGTCCTTTATCAATTGGGTCATCATCTATCATGATCATATATTGGTCTATTGTAATTCTTATATATGATAAGCACAACGTTGGTACAAAAAATTTCAGCTTTTATTTTCAATGAAAAAAAAATCATTTTCTATATTTATAATAGTAGATATTTTGTACATTTGTTAATTACAGGAGTATTCTTTAATTCATTACATAGTGTGGTGAGAGAATTATCTCAAAACATGGATGCCAATGCAGATTTGATACATTAGAAGTTGCATGGGACTTTTGGGTAAAATATGGAAGGCAAATGGGCTTTGATGTTAGAAAACATTACATAAATATAAGTAAGAATGATGGTAAGGTAACATCAAGGGGATTGTATGTGCAAAGCAGGGCATTCAAGGTAAAGAAAAAGAAGATATGATTTGCACTCGTAACCGAGATGATACAAGGACTAATTGTCCTGTAAGGTTGTATGTTTCATTAGTGCAAGAAATTGGAAAGTTTAAAGTGTTTAATTTTGTTGGAGAACATAATTACACTCTTCATCTATTAGAAATAGTTTATATAAAGAGATCTCAACGAAAAAATTCAGAAGTTCATGCGGGATTAATTGAGCTAGCATCCTCTTCTAGAGTCAAGCCAAAAGCAGCACATGAGTTGATGAGTAGAGAGGCTAGTGGGAGAGCTAATCTTGGATTCATTGAGCTTGATCAGAAAAACTTGATATATGGTCAAGTTGTATGTTTATTAGGGTACTTTCAGGAACAATTGACTAAAAATCCATCATTTCAATATGGAGTACAATTAGATAACATCGAGCAGATAACTAACATTTTTTGGGCTGATGCTAGAATGGTTATTGATTATGCTAATTTTGGTGATGTGGTGACATTTGATACTACATATGGTACTAATAAAGAGCTAAGACCATTAGGGTTGTTTACCGGTTTCAATCACCATAGAGGGTTAACGGTTTTGGGGTTGGTCTTTTATATGATCAAACCTGAATGCTTGGTGACAACACCGAATGTATGAGCCATGTGCCTTGACAGTAATGCAAAGCTTTGGAAGGGTGATAAATTTTCTAATAGAGGGATTCCAAAGAATATAGCACTCTTGTTGATAGAGACTGAACAAGCCATTTGCGGAACCAATTAATATAAAATGTTGGATACGACAACTAGTAAGTGGGAACTCAATGTTTTGAATTTGATCAAATGAGTCATTGTTATCGTCAATTAATTTGTAATAGTCTACAGAAGAATTATATCAACGTAATGTCTAACAATTAATTTGTTGGAGTTGGAGGGAAGTGAAAGTGATCGAGTGAGATGGGAATTGATGAAGACAGAGCTTGTAATTAGAGAGTTTCATGATTTAGAAATGCACCAGAATCAAATTAGGGATTTGACGGGAAGTTTGTGTAGAATTTCTAGCACCACTTTGTCCGGGAGATAGTCTGACATTTTCAAGCTTCTTCTGAAAATTTTCAATTTGGAAAACTAAGATAGATGGAGATGAACGAGCTTTTTGAAAACACGATATCACCTTTTTTTTCTTTCATTGTTTTGCTTTGTTTTTGTTTTTTGTGCCACGGTTTTGTTGTAAAATGCCAATTACTTTAACTAAAAAGAATGATCAAACAAACTAGCGGGAAGATTTTTAACTTTTATAAAAAATAAAATAAAATAAAAAAGGGGGAAGACTCCAGCCATTGAAACCCTCCTCCAATGTCACACTGATATTTAGTTATTTATTTGGTTTTATATTATTTTTTTCCTCTCTCTAACATTATGATTTAACCCATGACTTAGCTTATATTGGTCTAGGGAGGATTATATAGAGGACAAAGTTTAGCTACAAAATTGGTTGTAGCCAAATTCATTCAATAAAATAAATATTACAACATATTTTGAAAATTTAACTGTTGAATTGTATGTTATTTACGCTTTTAATATGCATGTTAAATTTTGTGTCAATCAAATCTTATTTATTATATGATCTATAAGCTTATATTTTGTGCATAATTTTAAATTACAAAAACTTGCAATTTAAAGAATTTATTGATGACATAACTATTGATCTTTAATTTTCTTGAAATTTTGCAAGTATAGAGGATATAAGAAGAAGATGTAATCCAATGGTAGATTTGTCAAAATTCACCTTCAATAAAAAAATATTAAGTAAGTTTATAACCTAAGCTTATAACTAATTTTGTAACTAAAATTTGTCCCTATATGGATTTGTGAGCTAGGATGCATGGATACTGATAGTGGTATGGGTATGGGTACAGATACTAGTATGGCACAGTGATATGTGTCATTTTTGAAAATTATAACATTAAACGGCTAATATAATACTGGTATGATATGGATACGAAACAAGTATGACATCTAAATAAAGTGCATATGCTCCCTAGTTTGTGAGATGAGTTCTGATTTTTAAATATTTTAGTATTTTTTTTATATTACTATTTTAGCATTTGTTTTATTGACACATCGCTTTGTTTCAGACTTTAGGCGACCGACTATAGATACCCCTATAATTATAATGGTTCTCAAACTTTCCATCACTAGTGTTTCACTCAATGGAGAGTTCTGATCAGTAAAGCTTTTGAGCAATTGAGGACGGTGTCGTCCTTAATGGGTTCGCTTGGTTTTTATGCCGCATGGACTCGATAGCAAGTCGGGTATGTAAGGCCCCTTTTTTCTGTTTTTTTTATTTATTTATTTTTATTTATGAAAATCCTTATGTACTTTCCATTTCATCCAGGTTTAAAGGACCAAATGAGAATGCTCTAATCTTCTCTCTATTAAACTATTATTACATACTTGTAAGTGTGAAATTGTTGTGTCTTGTAGATTTCAATTTAAAATTATAATCATCTATCATTCTATACCAAATGCATAAACTAATTTGGTTCAAATCAGATAGATGAAAATCAAAATGATTATCTAGGAAAAAATAATTATTGATATGTTGCATTTGTCATGTCCTTATGGACATTTTTGAGCATGCAATATTGGAATAAAATATTTCATTTATATCTTTTTATCCTTATAGACATGTTAATATGTTTTTTAAGGATGAAGCATTTCTTGAAAAGCCAACTGAAGAGTATAGTGCTTGGATTCTTGACCCATAGAAGTGGGGATGTTTGAGAGACTTTTGGTTCTTGATCGGGTAAGGCTTCAATGTCCATAAGATGTAACTGAAAGTATATGGGTTTAAATAGAAATAATGATTGTAGAAGGTGTGTAGGGGTTTATGCTTTTCCATGGACAAAGTGATGTTTGGTTTTGCTACAGGGCTTGAAGGCCTTATACGAAATTCTTGGTTTTAACTATATTATCTTGCAAGATATTCACACTATAATCAATGAAGGTTGGCCTAAGTGGAAGGGACTCTGGTTGCTTAAGCAAGTGGTCTCAGTTTTGAGCCCTTGTGGATGCAACAAACTTTCTTGGAAGAGGTCCTTGCCTTGGCACTCAACAGTACCTCAAAGGATTAGTCCTGGGATAAAAACCTGGGGACACCTTGGGAAACCAAAAAAAGATATTCACACAATATAAATTTATATGTTCATGCCTATTTCAGTTAAGTTTTCTTTCTCCTTTGATTTTAATTTAGCTCTTTATCAATGTTGATTCTTTTTCATTTTTAAGGGACATGCCTTCCATTCCCAAAAAAAGAAGATATTAATCTTTTCATTCTTGATCAATTTTTAATGTCATTTGGATGTAATTAAGCATCAGGGGAGTAGACCTCATATTAGTTCATGTTGTTCTAAATGAACTTAGTGTAAGACAATGAGTTAAAAGGTCTAAGTTTAGCTATGCTGAAGAAGAAATTTATGCGATCTTCCTTAGAAGATGGAGCATTCAAACAATGATGCTATAATAATTTAAAGATTGAAAATTACATTCCTATTTTCTAGCTAGAAGAGACTTTGCCTTCTTAATTAATAATAACATATAGTTTTAAGGCATGTACATGCTTATATTTGGCAAGTTGCTATGTTTAAGTACAAAATGTTTTATGTATGACAAAAATTAGAAAGTTGAATTGGGGCATCCAAATATATGTGTTTTGGAATCACTTTTCAACCATTGTGGATTCAGTTTGTAAATGACTGCATATTGCAAAATTTCATATGGGAAACCAAATTTCTTTTTGTTTCTTGTTTCTTTTCTTAATACATGTTGAAAGTCAGACAGTAATATATTATAACATTATGTACAATTACTATTCTTTAAGACAAAAAAAAAAAAAAAACACACACACACCCACACACACTCACACAATACTGTAAAATAAAAATAAAAAATAAAAATAAAAATATAACCACAAAGTCAATTTATTCAAGGGGAAAAGAAAAGGAATACAACCACAAAGATTCAAGAAAAAAAAAAAATACAACCATATAGCTCAGTCTATCACCACGGATTAGGAGTAATCCAAAAAGGTGGCGGATCAAACTTCTCCAAATTAGAATCGTAAATTGGCCTAATCTCTTCATCATCTAAATTGAACAATCCAAAATCATGGCCACCATACAAGTAGTCCACGTCCATCTCAGACCATCGATCATCTGAGAAATAAATTGAATTTGATATGCACTCTAAAAAATCATGACTAGACAATGACATCGACTGATTTCCGCCCAAAAACACAACTTGATCCTTCAAAGACTCCACCTTTACCAACAGTTTCTTGCTCAAATCTAACTTGTAGACACGAAACAACATTGTACGGTATGGACAAACCAAAGGTTGTGTGTCACTGGAACTGAGTAAGTAAGATTCATCAACAACATCTCCTTCTGCATTTACAAAATTTCCAATGGTGCGTTGAATGATCAAGAAGTCACTTGATGTCTTCACCAAATACAACTGAGTTGAAACTTTGTCTCTGGGAAGATTACCATCAGCATGTCTCAGTGTTGTTCTAGGTTCAATGCTCAAGATTTTCGTTGGAAGAGCACTCTGAAACTCCCACACTTCCACTAAACAGTTGTATCTTAATGCGTAAAGCCGATTATCATGGCATATAATGTCATAGTAGCCTCGATTTTCACCCACAAAGTTGGTCCATGTTGTGTCTCCTTGCTTACAGAATGCAAGGCTTGAGAGAGTGCCATAGATCATCACCACCACCCCAAAGTCGTTGGAATGTGATGGGTCTGCAAACAAGATAGCTTTGCTGATAAAATATTTCTTAATTTGGGCAAATTTAGACCTATCAATTGGGTTGAAGAATTCAACAGGAATCAATGGCAGTTGGATGTGAACTCTGGAGAAGGGATTAAAGATAACTGGGTTGGCTTCATCATCCAACATTACCAGCCAGCCGTGACAAGAACCCACGCACCAAACATCATCACCAAATGCCCCAAACACATCCTTCATCTTGTAAACCTTCTTTTCTGCAAGATTAAAGAAGCGGCTTGTTGTAAAGTCGCCTTCTTGGTCACTAGGAAGCATGAGCCATGGAGTACTTTGAATGGAATGAGACTGTGCTTGTAATTGTGTAGCTGCGGATCTCCAGGAAGAACAGACAGCTTTGCAGCGAATAGTGTCAACAAAGGGAAGCTTTCTTAGGATGAGTCCTAAGAGTTCAGCAGGGAGATCTGACCATGAAGATGATGATGATGATGATGAGTACTTTGCTTCAGTTTCAGCCTTCCATGCTTTGCTCGAAATTTTTCTTCTTTTTCTAAACCTCTCACCCAAAATTTTTCTTCTTTTTCTAAAGCTCTCACCCATGATTGATTTTGTGTTCTATCGACTAAGTATTTTCTGTCTGGAGTTTTTCTTTTAATTACTACTCAAGACTGACTTATTTATAACTGAAAACACTACTGATCACCGACTTCGTTTTTGGTGTTTTGATACGCCGACTTTGATTCAAAAATTCTAAGTGGGAAGTTTCGTTTTTTAACGGTCTTTCCTAATCCGTTTAGGACTAGGATTGGGACTAATTTACTATTCCTTCTAGGATTAGGAGTAGTAATACTACTCCTTTTAGCAATAGGAGGATAATTATTTTTGAATAATTATTCTCTGGTTTTGTATTTTCAAAACAGAGTATTAGTTTAGGACAGGTGATTATCTTTATCACTTTGTTTAATGATTGTTTAGGTATATCTCTATCCCATTGTTACGATGGAATTTTTATCATGTAAAGGTCCTATTTAAGACCCACAACTAATAGTAGAACGTAAGCAGATATTATCTCAAAACCTCTGCTCCTCAATTCAATTCAGCTTTATCTCTCTCAATTTTTGTTTTACTTCTAGAAATCTCTTTGTCAATATACTGAAATTGCAAGTGGGTCTCGAATATTTTTTGCAAATTAGGTTAGAAATATTTATGATTAAGTCGGAGAAATGGGTTCTTTTTGGATAGAATATAATTAAATTGTAGTATTTTGATGGGTTGGGATTATTTATATTTATTTATTGAGTTTAATCTAAACTTTAATGGGTCTTTAAACAAATTGTGTTAGGTTTTACTTAGATAATACATGTGTTCTAGTCCTCCTATGTAGCATCTTGGGATGAAGCTTATTGATAGTGACTGTAATGTCTTGGGATGAAGCTATTTGGGAAGGATGGCTGATGTTTGTAGCTGTAAGAATAGGGGATACCAACGGCATAATTTTCAGCCGCCATCAGCACTTTAATTTTCAATTAGGATAGAAAGAGCTCTTTCAACTGTATAATGCTATAGTGGATTCAGACTAGAACTTAAGAGCATATAAATTCATAGTAGAATTTAGGAATATACTAAATATTATGTATGTCTGTGTTACTTTTTAACTGCTGTTTCAGATCCATAAATTTATTAATCAATTTCTGCCAGTCAAACTTGCAGGAACACTAACATGGGTTGTAAAGAATTGTTGAATGCATCCGATTTAGATTGGTTTGCTTTCCCTTTTTTCGTGTGTTTTCCTTTTTTTTTTTATTGATAAATTTATGCATGCACCTAGTGGGTTTTGAATCTATGACCTTACCGTCCCTTTTTGTGTGTTTTTCTAAGATTAATGCGTGACCTAATACACGATACAAGTGGAAATTTATGTAGAAGTACTCAAACAAAATAATAGAATTAGTCCTAAAGCAGTCATGTATGGTGCTGCTGGTTTAATTTGACAGTGTGTGTTCTGTCCTATGAAGCATGGGTGTATTTCGGGATTTGGGTGAGGGTGCGGGTGCGGGTGCGGGTGCGGGACTCGGCAATTTCTGAAAAAGTAGGGTGCGGGTGCGGCGATTAAAAAATTATTATTTATATTTTTAATATATTGCTAAACATACTATTTTCACATTATATAAATATATACCAAATTTAAGAACAATAGTAAATAATAACTAGAATACAACTCCATTATATAAACATTCCATGATGTTCGAAAATTAAAATACAACTCACAAGTTTGAAACTAAAACAAAATAAAAGATATATCAACAAGACAATCAAACACCAACTTCATCATCATCAAGATCAATAGCTTCACTTCGAACTTCACCTTCACTAGTAGTAACACTAGTGCTAACATTCCCAATAACCATGGCTTCCAACTCTGGCTCATCAAGTGTAAGAGCTGCATTCTCAAGAATTCCAGCTCCTCCATGTATGTTGCTCTCATTCCAAGAGTCTCCTGCAATATCCCACATCTTTGTATCTCTATTTATGTACTTCGCATTGCGCCTTGACAAGAGTCAAAGATTAGAGTGCACATATACCAAATCCTCAGCATGTGTAGGAGCCATTTTGTTTCTTTTTAAGGAATGAATAAATTTGTATGTGCTCCAATTCCTCTCAGCACATGAGGATGAACAAGGTTGCCCAAGAAGTTTAAAGGCAAAGGTTTGAAGAGTTGGAAATGCGGAGCCATGGTATTGCCACCAAACCAAAAGTTGTAAGACCCACCTATTTGTCAAGACAACTGGTGAAGGAAACCTCCCTCCTGAAAATGCAGCAAACTCAAACTTCACCACATTTAATTCATTCACATCTTCAAAGAATCGATCCAAACACTTGCTCCTTTCCATAGAAATTTCATGATCTCGATGTGGAAGGATGCGTTTTGAATTCTCCAAAAGCCATTCAGTGGAGTAATACCTAGAGTTAAAGATTGAAAAAAAAATATAAATGAAACGTGTGTTTTACTAGAAGGGGGAACTAAAGAAAATAGAAAATAAATATACTTACCTAGGATTTAAGGAATGAGCCAAGCAATGTAGTGGAGTACAATTTTTAGTCCAATGATCAATAAGTATATCATACATCACACTCCAAAATGAGCTATACTCATCATCTTCCAAGCCTTCATGCCAATATATTACTACCTGTACCTTCTCTAAAATTGAATCCCACATCTCATACACAAGATGAAGACAATGCTTATCTGTGTCAGTAACTCGTATCATATCATAAATAGGTGCTGTGAATTCAAGGATATAATCAACCTTATCCCACCAAAGATCACTTAGAATCATCTCTTTCACCTTTTGAGCTTTTCCAACATCATCCTCCCTATAAGAAGCCCATTGCTCACTAATAGCCATGGCTTGAAGGCATCTTTTTTATCAACTTCAACCTTTTTAGCATTATAACAACCGAAGCAAATCTAGTATTAGCAACTTGGAGCAATTTTAATGGACAAAATTCATTAAACATTGCCAACCTCATTGAATGGTTCATGATAAAAACACGTATGAAGGATGCATCATCAGCAATACGTGTAATTCAACTACATTTCTCATATGTAACTTCATTCTTTTCAGTGTTTTTTGTTGCACAAATATTCTTCAAAGCTAGATTGAGAGTGTGAACAACACAGGGTGTCCAAAATATTTTAGGATACTCACCCTTAATAAGAGCTCCAGCAGACTTCATCACATTAACATTATCAGTGATAACTTGGACAACTTTCTCATGTCTAATCTCTTTTATAGCATCCCTCAACACCCCAGCAATATAATGCTTGTCTTTGAACTCACCTGACCCATCAATTGCCTTAATAAACACTGGACCCCTATCTGATACAGCCATAATATTAATAAGAGGCCTCCTTTGTGAATCTGACCATCCATCAGAAACTATACTTACACCATTTTCAACCCAAAAGTCCTTAATTAGTTTCAAAAGTCTATCAACATGAGCTTTTTCTCTTTGCAAAAGTGTTGTTCTCAAGGCATTGTATCCAGGAGGAACATAACCTGAAATGCTATGAGTAGCGGCATATGAATAGGAACTACGATAATATGAGTTCCTTGCAAAGTTAAATGAAATCCCACCAGTGTAAAACATCCTAGCGATTTGACTATCCAATTCATGTCTAGCATTATTCTGGAATAATTTCTCCACCGTAGGATTCACAACCTTCCTCCTCTTATTACCATCAAAGGGATTTGTACTATCACTCTCTTCTTGTGTCTGAAATGGGGGAATACTCCCAATAGGCCCACGGCTTGGGGGAGGTGGGGGTAAGGGAATTTGTTTTCTCCATTCTCTTTCTAACTTATCATTCTCAACCTGATCATGCAATCGCTGCATTTCCAACCTATGGCTCGGTGTCACACTAGGGCATACTTTAAGACCTTTATTAACAATTCTTAATAAATGAGCCTTAACCCTAGAATAGGATCCCAAATAAATATTACCACAATAGTTGCACTTAAAGTGTGTGTTTCCACTTGATTTAACAGTAGAACCAGATGGTTTTTCTATTTTAGTCACATACTGCCAAAGAGGAGCTTCATCATTTGGCATTCCTTCATTAGATGAAGGTGAACTTTTTGTGCTAGTAGCTTCATCCATTGCAAATTCAACAAATTCAATTTAACCTACAAATAATTTCCAAATATATAATAACTATTAATTAAATAAAAAATCAAACCCCAATGTCACAAGACTAAAAAAAAAAAAAAAAAATCAGACTCACAATGTCATAACACAATCACAAATCTGAGTAATAATAACTATTAAGTATTAACTAAATAAAAAATTAAACGTCACAAGACTCACAAAAAATAAAATAAAAAATAGAAAAAAATCAGCTCATCACAGTCCACAACATAATCACAAATCATAATAACTAATAGTTGCAAATTTAGCTATTAACTAACTAAAAATCATCTATTAACAATAAACTAAGAGTGTGAGTGTGAGAGCTATCAGTTATGATACCTGACAGTGAGGGGAGACAAAGAGCAAGGGAGACGAATTGGAGCGCTGAAAAATGAGATGTGCTGAAGAGTGAAGGCAGAAAATGGGAGAGAGCTAGCTGAAGAGTGAAGGCAGAGAGTGGGAGAGACTTGAGAGCACTAGCTTGAAGAGGTAGGGGCTGGGGCGGCTGAGACAGAACCAGACTTGAAAAAAAATGAAGAGAGTTTTTTGGCTGGGACGAGTGATCTGTGAGGGCTAAGCATATAAGGGTTTCAGAGTTTTTTTTTCAAAACGCAACATTTGGCATTTTTTTTTTCCCGGCTAAGCAAAACGGTGCGTTGCGCACCTTTTTTTTTTTTTTTTGAATTTCAGCTAGTATCGGCCGGTTTCGGTGTTGCGCCCGATACGGACCGATTCAGTCCGAATCGGCGCATCGGCCCAATTTCGCATGTGTCGGTGCGAATCGCGCCGAAAAAATTAACTTTTTATTGCCGGACATGGCACGGACACGCAGGTAACGGCGTCGCTTGCGCGTCGGGCTACGTCCGATGCGGGTGCGGCGGCCCAAACGCCGCACCCGTGCTTCAGAGGTTCTGTCCTTGTATGGGTTTCCAATCTTGTTTATCACACACAATATCATGTGATTTAAAAAGGCTTCACAGTGGCATCTTGTTGCCCTTAAGTGGGTTAGCTATTTGTGTTGGTCTAGTTGCTTGCTTCTAACTTCCTGTTGTTCAGAAAAGTACTTGTACATTTGTATTTTGGGCAAATCAAGGCTTTGTTACTTTTCACCGGTTTTACTTTTACCTGATTGTGATGGATGAAGTGCAGGGGCTTACCTTTCTGAAAATAAAAATTTGACTACTTTTTAGCCCAATGGCTATTTTATTTATGAAATGTTCATACTTAAGATCACCTAATTGAATTGAAATAGAAGTACATTTGCTTGCATCAAATTAGAATAATCAATTTGCATTATCACTTTTTGTTGTAACCTATGGTTTCTACTTTATGTAATTGGTACAGGAGGAAACCGTATGGAAAATTGAGTTTGTTTATTTTTGAATTAATTATCATATATGTATTCCACTACTTGGAATAAATTTTTAATATGCTGCTATTTTTAATGTCTTCAAGCTTTTCTAGTCCCTTCAAGCCACAATAATATTGGTTCTGCAAACCTTATTAAATATGATAATTATAGTATGCTGATATTAGATTATGCCTTGACAATGAGGCAGAGGTGGAGACAATTATGGCAAATGAACCTTCGACTTTTGACAAACACCTTGCGGTGCTTCAACGATACAGTAAGAGCATTCACAGCAGTGGAGCTAAATAGCTATATTGCTATTTTAGCTCCACTCAAACCACAAAAACCATCATGCAGCAGTGGAGGCAAAGCTAAAATTTTTTAGCTTTGCGCTACAGTGCTCATGTATCAATACATGAGCACTGTAGCTGAAAGTTATAAAAAAAATTTTTTTTTTATTCGGACAGGGGATTAAAATAGAATAGATCAGCTGAAGCTCTACCCTCTCTTTTCTCTTCGTTCACTCCGGATCTCTCTCCTTCTCTTTCTCTTCCCGGTTACTCTCTGAAACTCACCGCCACCGCCGCCGACGCCCTCTTCAACGTCAGCTGAGACCCACGCCGCCGATTCTTGCTGATTCGTCGAGCCACGCCGCCGATTCTTGCTGATTCGTCGAGCGTCGCCGCCGATTCTTGCTGATTCGTCGAGCGTCGCCGCCGATTCTTGCTGAATCGTCGAGCTTCGCCGCCGATTCTTGCTGAATCGTCAAGCCTCACCGCCGATTCTTGCTGACCCACGCCGCCGACCCATGTCGCCCAGTCCGTCTCACCGCCGACTTGTTCGTGAGTTTTTCTGTGGCTGTGTTGGTGTGGTGGTTTTTCTCTGTAATTTGTGTGGGTTTGTTGGTGTGGGTTTCTTTGTAATTTGTGTAGTGGTTGGTTGGCAGTGGGTGGTTGTGGGCGGTTGATCTTGGCTGGCAGTGGCGGTGGATTGGTTTGTTGGCAGTGGGTGTTTTTTTGTTGTGAGATGTATTATTTAATTGTAGTAGAAATATTATTTTATTGTGATGTTTATGTTATTTTATTGTGTTGAAAGCTAAAATAGATCCACTGCTGTAGCATGTTTTGTAAACTGAACAGGTAAAATAAATAAAGTAACTTTTTGTGGAGCTAAATTGCTAAAAATTTAGCTCCACTGCTGTAGATGCTCTAAGGACTCAGAAGGTTAGAATATGTCATTTACCCATACTCACTTTTGGGTGCATATGCATGATATTCCGATCAGATTCATGAATCTGAGAGTGGCAGAAGGGTTGTGCTAAACAGTGGGGCAGGTACTATACCACTATATGCCACCCAAACACTCCAACTGAAGACGGAGGTGGCTTCATGCGAGTTCGCGTACGGGTCGATATATCACAGCCCTTATGTCGAGGTAGGGTGGTGGCCCTTGAAGATAAAAAGGAGCAATGAACGTTTGCCTAATCTCTGCTATTGGTGTGGTTGTCTAATACAGTCTGACAGTGCAGGTACCCTAGAGGAGAAAGATAAACACTATGGTTCTTGGTTACGAGCTGCTCCTTTCATGGGTTCACGCAAGGCAGTGTTAAGGGTCCCAGGTTTCTATGAGAGAAAGGAGGCAGCCGCAGGTCGAAACGGCCCCACACGCACTCCCCGGCGGTCGCCGGCGGCAGAAACAGGGACATTAGACCAGACACATACTGACACGGAAAAGGCAAGTGCATTGAAGGCGGACACGTCGGTTTCAAATTTCAAATCACCTTTCCAAAAAGAGAGTAACCCAGCTGGCCATGCCCAACGTTCTCAGGAGTTGACGCCCACACTTAAAGCCACAGACACGTTTGAGGAACACATTAATGACATTGATTGCACCTTGAAGAAGTTGGATATACCTGATGGAGGAAATCTCGCCCAAAATGATATACCAGGTGCCATGCCTTCCCAAAATAACCCCACAAATACCCAAAAAGCCCTCTTGCCCACTCAGATAACACCTCAGCCCGAAATTCCCTCCCATATCCCACGTTTTCCTTCTAATAACTCTCTGGAGCCCACACAACCCAAAATATCTTCCCATGCACCAACGTCAACCCTACCACCTATCTTCTATCCCGAAATTCCCTCCCGTATCCAACCTTTTCCTCTTAATAACTCTCTGGAGCCCACACAACCCAAAATACCTTCCCAAGTTCCCATGCACCAACGTTATCACCTGTCTCTTATCCCGAAACTCTCCCTGACATCACCACTCCAAACAAACTACATAACAATACTCACTCTCCAGGTACATGGAAGAGACTCACCAGAACCTATGAACGGGTGCGTTTTGAAATTCGGGTGAGTGTGAGTCCGGTGCGAGATTCGATAATTAAAAAAAAAAAAAAAAAAGTAGAGTACGGTTCAGCAGGATGAAGTGGTTAAAAAATTATTAAAAATGTGAGGAGGATTATGGCGCATTGGGGCGGGAAATTAGGTGCAAGTGTGGGCGATAACTGGCTGCCTAAGCTTGGATGTTCGAAAGTCATTTTACCTATGGCAGAGGGCTGTGAGACGACTAAGGTGGGAGATTTCATTGATCAAGAGAACAGGACATGGAGAGAAGACTTAACTGACAGAGTTTTCTATGATTTTGAAGCCTCAACTACTAAAAATATTCCACTTTGCCGATCCTTACAAGATGATGTTCTGATTTGGCCCTTTAATCCGGATGGTGTACACTAGGTCAAGTCGGGTTATAGATTCTTGCAGGACTCGTGCCTAGCCTGACAGCCTAGTTCATCAACATCAAACCCCCTGAAACATTTATGGAAGCAGCTCTGGAGCCTTGATGTTCCTAATAAGGTAAAACACCTTATTTGGCAGGCATGCAAAGACTCACTTCCCACCAAAACAAATCTGGTCCGACGTAAAATCGTCTCCGATGGCCTTTGTGAGATATGTAAGCAGCACGAAGAGGATACCCTCCACGCCCTTTACCACTGCCCAGAATTGCAGAGTTTGTGGACGACGACACCGTCTTCGAACAAGGATACCCTCGAGCAGAACACATGCTTCATTGACTTTGTTGTTTCTGTGTTTGCAGGTCAGAAGGAACCCGAGCTTCTCATGGTGGTGTTATGGAATTTGTGGAAGCGTAGGAATAATCTCCGCTTAGGCAAGCCTACAATCCCACTTAATAAGGCGCTGGAGCACTCTCTTGAGTCCCACTCCAGCCCCTTAGCATCAACCACACTGGGGAGTAAGCAGCAAGCCACTTGGACACCGCCTCCTGAACACTGGTACAAGTTTAATTTTGATGGCGCCACATTTGCAGACAAGGACAAAGCAGGAATAGGGATCGTTGTTCGCAACAGTGATGGCCTCGTCATGGCGTCTCTGGCACAACAAATCCCACTGCCATCTTCAGTTATCGAGGTCGAGACCCTAGTAGCAAGACGGGCTCTAAAGTTTGCCTTGGAATTGGGTTTTGAGTGGATCATTCTTGAAGGGGATTTAGAGACACTGGATAAAGCTATGAAGACAAAGAGCAGCAACTTCACACCGTACGGACACATAATGCAAAACTTACTTTTCCTCTGTCAACATTTATCAGACTTTAAAATATCTCTTGTACGTAATAATTAGGCGCACTCTTTAGCAAGAAAATCACAATTCCTACCGCATATGTCAGTTTGGATGGTAACAATAGAAAAATTCGCTGGGCTATGTGGCAAGAGTTGTGTTGGCCAAAATCCCAAGGAGGGCTCGGCTTTAAGGACTTGTCAAGCTTTAACGACAGACTTCTAGCAAAGCAGACATGGCATCTTCTCCATGATACTCTTTGTTTTTCAGGGTACTTAAACCTAAATACTTCCCAAATTGTTCGGTTATGGAAGCTAAGAACCCAAGCTCTGCATCTTACGATTGGAAGAGTATTATCAAAGGTAGGGAGGTGATTAGAAGGGGGGCCATTTGGAGGATTGGAGATGGACAATCTGTTCAGGTGTGGAGGGATAATTGGTTACCAGGAAAAATATGGCTAGGATCCTATCTCCTTGTAGGGACGAAGATGGAGATGTTAAGGTGAGCACGTTTATTGTTTCTGAAAATTGCAGGTGGAAGGAGGAAATTTTGGACTACTACTTACGGGATTTCGAGGTAGATTCGATTAAAGCAATTCCCTTGTGTCAAACTGAGCAGCAAGACACCCTGATGTGGCCCCATAATCGAGTGAGTATACCTTAAAATCAGGATACAAGTTTCTGCAAAATGAGCATCAATACCAGCAACCCGGTTCCTTAAATCAGAAGCTGTGAAACACTTTTGGCAAGCTATCTGGAAACTTAATCTTACTGCCAAAGTAAAAAAATTGGTGTGGAGAGCATGTTGGGACTCTCTCCCTTCGAAGACAAACCTTGTCAAACGAAAGGAGATTACTGATGCTAACTGTGATTTTTATAAATTGCACCAAGAGGATGTGGCACATGCTATATACTTCTGCCCGAAGCTGATGGAACTTTGGAATAAAATTCCACAATGGAAACACAGCAAACTGCAACATTGCGAGAACTTCATAGACATTTGGCTTTTATCTTCACTGAAGATAGAAATCCTACTTTATTTTCAATGACTGTTTGGGCACTTTGGAATCGCCGTAATAACATAGGACTCGGCGAAGCAACTATTTCACTCACAGCTCCTGGATCAAGCAAAAGATAGGTTGCTGGAATTTTTCAGACACCTCAATCCTGCTCCTTCATCCACGATGAGGACAAATTCATGTTGGAGACCTCCAGATAGCTCCAGTTTAAAGATAAATTTTGATAATGCACTTTTCAGTCAGGAAAAACGTGCTGGTATCAGTGTGGTGATAAGAAATGAGGCTGGCCTGGTCATGGCCTCCCTCACGCAGCAAATTCCTTTGCCTTCAACTGTTCTAGAGGTCGAGACCCTAGCGGCATGAAGAGCTCTGAAACTAGTAATTGAGATAGGAGTAAACAGAGTCATTCTTGAGGGGGGACTGTGCAATTCTCATCAGCGCTCTCCAACGCAACAGCCAGTCCGCAGAGCAATAAGACCAAATGGACCAATGTGGACAGAATAAGACCAAAGGGACGGAATAAGGCCAAGTCGACCGACAAGAACTCAATTGAACATAATGGACCGAGAATGACTAAATTGGACTGAATGGATGATGTGGACCGAATAAGACCAAATGGACCAAAGAGGACCGAATTTAACATAATGGACCAAATAGGACCAAAGTGGACAGAATAGGACCGAATAAGACCAAGCGGACCGATGTGGACCGAATAAGACCAAATAGATCGAATAGGACCGTAGTGGACCTAGAATGACCAAATTCGACTGCATAAGACTGAAGTGAACTGAATTGAACATAATTGACCAAGTAGGACCAAAGTGGATTGAATAAGACCGAATTAGACCAATTGGACCGTGGTGGACCAAGAATGACCAAATTAGACCGAATGGACTGGATAAGACCAAATGGACCGAAGTGGACCGGACCCAAAGTGGACTGAAGAGGACTGAATAAAACCAAATGGAATGAAGTGTATCTAATACGACCAAATATGACCAAAATTCTCATTACTAACAAAATTCTATAATAATTATATTATGTAATATATGTATAGCATTCTTTAAAGCTATCTTACATAAAGCATTACAACATTATCCGTGCATCGCACGGGCAACTCATTAGTGTGTATGTATATATATATATATAAAAGCAAATGCCTCATGCGAGAGTACATGTGGTTTCGCTCTGTGGCGCTCTATATGAGTTCTTTGCAATCGTTTTTATTATGAAACAATATTCTTTCATTCCAACCTCAAAAATTAAAACAATGCAATGTTTATGTTTAGCACTTATTGCTTCAGCAACAATCAATTCACTTTTTTCTCTCTCATAACTCTTCACTTCTTCTAGACAAAACAAAAAACAAGAAACTCTTTCATTTCTTCTTTCAAATTTAAATGCACCCTATGGATAAGCTCTTGGCAAAGCAATGGCGGCTCCATGAATATTTTTTAGGATGGTCATTAAAGGTCTTAAATTAAACAAAATTTAATAAAATAAAACTTAAATATATTGACTTCACAAAAAAACAAAAGTGCAAATACATAAATTTTAGGATTAAATGGATGCAATACTCCATTAATTTCTTTTTTAAAGGAAGTTATGGTCAAAAGGTTGAAAGAAGCCTCTTTGTAAATATACTAGTTTTATTTCATCTTGATCGTTAATATGAAAAGACAAGACATTTTCTTATAGCTTAAGATCTAAAAGAAAATTATTTAAGTAAATACAAATTTGCTTAGAAGATGAATCTTGTAATATAAGTGACTTCTTTATAAGAAATTTTTCCATAGTGCTAGTAAAAGAGTAAAGGATAAACTATAAATTCGTTCAACATATTTAATTTAGGCATTCAACCATTGTATTGTTGAATATCGTATCCAAGCATTATTTTAGTGCATATGCATGTATCACATAAATCCAAGAAACTTAACTAAAGATTAAGCAAGAATTAATAGACTAGCTATTTGAAAATGTGTGTTTTAAAAAATAGTGATTTTAAAATATGCCTTAGAAAACACAATTTAAAAAATCAAAATTAAACATTTAATTTGGGCTTTTAGGCTAATTTGTTTGTTTGGGCAATTTTTGATTAGTGCTACTTCTACAATATTTTAGCAACACTTTCACAATGAAGTTTAAATGACAAGTTGTTATTGGTTCTAATTTAATCATATAACTAGAATTACTTTATTGTAGGGACAAACCCAGGATTTTAAGTTAGCGGGGGCCAGAGTATAAAGAAAAAAAAACTCTAATAAGCATCCATATAGTATTACAAAATTATAAATACACAAATCGTTATTTCTACATACATTAAAATGTAACCATTTACCAACAAAGACAAAAAAAAACAAAAAAACAAAAACAAAACAAAAACAAAACAAAAACAAAATAATGTTTTTTTTAAAATACTAGGTTGACTATGATTTTTTTTTTTTTTTTGGGTTGAAGTTAGAGTATTCACGGTGGTATTGTAACAAATTTGAGCTTTTAACACTTCAAAAAGCTATTTTATTTATTTTACCACGTCACTTTACAATACACCCAATATCAAATATTCTATTTTTTTTTATCACTCCATTTAAAATAATATAAACAAATTATTAAAATAATAAAGGAAGAGAGATAATTTGAGTTTTTTAATCGAAGGAAGATATATAATCTTAATAAAATTTTATTTTTTTAACAACTTGTTACAGTTAACTGGTATTTATACCAGTTTACTGTAATTACAAAAAATTTAGCTTTAACTTCTCCAATAAAACATAATTTTTTGGTTCTTTGGTGGTAATATAGTTTTTTTTTTTTTTTAATTTAAGTTTTTGGGTTGGATAGTTGCCATTTGAGTGAAGCTTGCTAGCCTTATTGAGGAAAATGGAGGACCTAAAGTTTTAGAAGGGACCACAACTAAAAAAAAATTAAATACACAATAACTAAAAAAAATAATTTGGTCTGTAATCATAATATGAAAAAGTTGTGAAAGTATTGTGAAAATATTGTGAACATAGCATTTTTTATAATTTCTTTGATTCGACCTTCAATGGACCAAAATTTTGGAGAGATCAAATTTTTATTTAGGGTGTTCAAGGTTTTTTTAGGGTAGTCAAGTGTGTTTTCTAGGGTGGTCATCAACACATATTAATTTAAAATTCAATTATTTAAGGTATATATATTTTAAAAAATTAGGTCAAGATGGTCAAGTGACCACCCAAAGCAAGACATGGCGCCGCCCCTGCTGGCAAAGTGAGACCAAGATTTGCACTATTGCACCTTGACAATAATATTATACTTTCCAAGTAATTTCTGTTTAGATCAAACCCATCTTTTTCTTTTTTTATTTATTTAATTTCACTCATTCTCTCTCTTAACTTTTCAGTTCTCTCTCTCTCTCTCTAGCAAAAAAAAAAACTCTTTCACTTCCCCTTTCAATTTAAATGCACACTAATGTACCTGTTTCTTATGACAATTATATATTGATGGATCTTCCTTCTTTTGATGGATCAACAATTCCTCTACGAGTTCATGGACAAAGAATCCTTTCTCAGTGTCTGTAAATAAATAAATATTGCAGACTGTCTCTCTCTCTCTTTGTTTCTTTCATTTTTTTTTTCAAAATTTTATTTGAGGTACCAAGTTTGTGGTTTGCAATGTTTGAGGGAAGACAGACTCGAGGAGATTGAAGCTTCAAATTTATCAAACCCCTATTCAGTATTCAAGAGGTACAAAATACTAATACTCTACATTAGTATCTAAGAGGTAATGGGTTTTTAATAATCTAACTAGATGGTGGTTTGTTTCTTTTCATTTGAACTATTTACTGGTTGAGATTTTACTGAGCCACACTATTTTTGTAATTTATGGTTTGGCTTTTGGTGAGTGATTTAAATATGTTACATGAGGATGTGATTAAAAAAATTAGTTGAATTGGGTACTATTTAGACCCAAAGGCAAAGATAAGTTGAGTAAATAATTTGGTTTTGTTGGGCAGGTAAAGAGATCAATAAGGAAGAAGCTTAATCAGCAAATCAAGCTCCTCCATGTCACATGTAGTCGGAGCACATACCATGTATCTATATGGATTGGGTCACATTCGAAATGCCAATTGAGACAAAACTTTTGTGAGATTCGAAGTGCTAAGAGCCTAGGAGTAATTATATAATTTATTTTGAATCCATAGTGTTTGATAAAATGCTTGACAAAAACTTATAATTTTTAGGGGAAATTTCACTTTACCTACCTGTGGTTTGACTCATTTTAACAGTGCCCACCCGTGGTTTAAAAGTTATCATTTAACTCACCTGAGGTGGCCTTTGTTAGACCTCCGTTACCCATCTCTGCCCTTTTCATTAGAAAATCCCCTTTACTATATAAGCCAAAATTAGAACCAAATAAAACCCTAAAAGGAAGGACGAGTTCTCTCCTTCTCTCTACCATAGAATCCCTAAAAATCCCCAGACCCATAATCCCTCTCTCTTCACTTAGATTGCCAAAGTAAAATCTAAACACTTGCAAGCAACCTCATATAAAAGCAACCTGATCCTTTTGTGTGTTATATTTTATTGAACTCAAGCACCAATTGATTTCCTTGTAATCACAATTCAAACCCATAAAGTTGGTTTCCTTAGAATTTCAAAAATAAAAATTTCACAATATTTAACACCAATTGTGGAATTAAAAGAATAAAGAAGAAATTATATTAATAGGTAATTTTTTTTTTGCTGAATTGTATTAATGGGTATAGTCAATACCATGATAAAACACCTAAACCCAAAAAAACATAGAACGAACACTTGTAATTTCTAAAACACCAAAACGGCAACGAATACTACTACAGCCACAGATCCAGTAGTGAACCTAACTCTGTTCAAAACGGCGCCACTCTGAGCCGGTCTAAGAGCTTTAGTAGGTGGAGTACTAATCGAAGATGGAGGACTTACTAGAGCCTTAGAAGAAGCTAGAGGAGGAGATGGTGGAGAGTTCACCATTGCCGGAGACGGAGCAGGCACTGGAGTTTTTCTAATTGTAGGCGACGATGCTGAAGCTTTAGTAGTAGGTGCTTGTCTTGGCGACTTTGATGGAGAGTGTGAAGGAGACTAGGCTAAAATTAAATTCACGCACCTCAAATCTTGTGATTCTGAACTGTATTTCGCATCGAGGCCTTCAACTTGGGACTTGAGGGTTGATATCTTGAAATTCTGAGATGCGATCTTTTGGTCGAGTATCAAGCACCTTTGCTCCATGGCCCTGATATTTGCGTGCTTTGACACCAAGACCTAAGACTTGCTTGCTTGCAATTCTCTCTCTGCCTGCAATCATTTTTTTTTTTTTTGGGCGTGGTGAACACAGGTTGATTAAATTAGGGATTTACTCTTGTTTGGTTGGTGAGAAAATTTATAGGAGAGGAAAACCCAAGCTTCAATACACCTTCTTGCTTGCAAGTGTTCAGATTTCACTTTGGCAATCTAAGTGAAGAGAGAAAGGGATTTTGGGTTTGGGGATTTTTAGGGATTCTAAGGTAGAAAGAGAGAGAGAGCTCGTTCTTCCTTTTAGGACTTTATTTGGGTTCTAATTTTGGCTTATATAGTAAAGGAGATTTTTTAACGGAAATGGCAGAGGTGGGTAACGAGGGTCTAATGGAAGCCACTTCAGATGGGTAAAGTGATAATTTTTAAACCACGGGTGGGCACTATTAAAGTGGGCCAAACCACATGTGGTAATTTCCCCTAATTTTTATTTGGTTGTATGATATAGCAGCCTATATAATTGACATGAGTGAAACAAATTAACTTAATTACGGTTTAGAAAGAAGTTATTATTTTTAGGTGCATAATTGTCTTTTACCTATTGAGGGGTTAAGTATTATTTGGAAGCAAAATTTTAAAATAATCACCACAATCTACACATATTCTGTCTTACTAAAAATATTGTTAAATATTTTTAAAAATATATTAACTCAAAATGGTATTAAAAATATTGTTAAATATATCATACTAGTACACCTTTGTTAAAAATTTGTTGAATATGCTTAATCATGTCTAGCTCAACCATCATTGAAGTTGCTTGCTTTAGTTATTTATTTATTTATTGGTCAAGTATCATGTATAGTTGTCCCCAAGAGCCTTGACAATATCAAAGTGTGTTTCTTGCTTTGCGTAGACATGAATCACTATGCAACCTTAGCAATTAAAATACCATTGAAGATGCTTCATAAGATCAATGCCTTAGTTAGACATTTCATATGACAAAGGATAGGTTCAAGGAGTTTGACACGCATAATGTATGCTTGCAATTAATTGGTTTATGATCAACTGATGGTAGGCAACAAAATATGCCTACATGCTTTGAAGTTTCTACTATAATTGTAGGTGATTTTGGTAATGAAAATATCTACCATTTATGCTATAATATATGTACAAAAATTTCCACAACCATTTTACATAAAAGCTTACAGCATTATCCACACACTGCGTGGGCAATCTGCTAGTTTGAAACCTTATATATATAATCGAAAGTATATTATTGCACCTCTGTTATTAATTATTAGTAACAATGGAACAATGGAGAGCATGCAATGCATGTCTCCTGTGTGCATCGACAAAGGGATCAGAGAGGAGATGATCTTGAGGCCAGGGACACCTGTCATGATTACATATATTCAGTTGTAAGACATGGATGCTTTGGGAAGCTGAAATCAAAATTCTCCATGGTAAATGGATCCAAAGTGGCTACCATTATATCTTTTTTTAGTCAATAAGCACACTAGGCAAGATAAAGAATACTAAACAAGGTACACGGTATCAAGAAGAGAATTCAAAATGAAAGAGGACGACTTTTTAGGCAAATATTGAGGGTAAATTGTCAAGTTTCCTATATCATTATGAACCATAATTTTTGAGGCAATATGTTTGGTCACAGAAAGTATCATTTTCTTCTCTCTCTCTCTTTTCCCCCAATTTTACTAAAAATGAAAAACTTATCAAACCATCTAATAAAGAATATCCTATCATAATACAAACTCCTCTAAATTCACTAAAGATTACTTCTAAACATTCAACAAACAACTTTTCATATCAATCACAAATTCCACCAGTGTCAAATTTAGACTACTTTTTTCCCAAGTATAACAAAATATCACATTATCACATCAAAATATCACTCCCACCACAAGGTCACATTTCTTGACCTACAAAAGAGGATCTTTGTTGAACTTGTGTTGAACTTTGATCTGCAGCACCACTAAACGTGTCCAGCCTAAACGATATAGTGAATAACTTCAATTAACATTATAACACAACCCTAAGTGCTGCATAAAACAATACATTTATGTTAAAAGAAAATAATATATTTATAATAAAAGCATACAGAAGTAATAACCTGGCCACTTAGTTGTTGAATCAAAACTAGCAATCTTGATTTTACAGTGTCTGTTTCCTCCAAGCCTGATTTAAGCATTTCCTCCATATGCTGTTGTAGTATTGTCTCTTGTTGATGTTGTACTGCCTCTTGTACAGGCAATGGTATTGTCTCTTGATGTAGTATTGACGCCTGTAGATGGCGGAATCTCTCTTCATGTTGTATTGTCTTCTGTAGCATGCATCTTACCTCTTGTAGCATGCGTACTCTCTCTTCGTTGGCAGTCAACCTGGAAATTTGGAAGGAATAGATACACCAAAAGGCTTTAGACGGTTGAGATACAAAAAAAATTTGAACAACCAAGTAATACCAACAGATATCATATTAGATCACAATCCATTATAGAAATTCCACACAATCAACCATTTAAACCAGAGAAAAAGGAAGTCATGAAGTGAATTTCTTGCAGATTAAGTGCGACCAAAGAAAGAATCCTCTAAATCTTTTGGGAATGAAGAACAAATATAAGTATAAAAGACCTCAACTCAGTTGAAGTGAATTCAGAGAGGATCCTCTGAATCTTTTGGGCATGAAGAAGCATCGAATAGGAGTATTACTACAAAACCCAACTACAAAAATAACTAGAACCCCAAACCCAAAAAAAACACACATATTTCTATCAAATAAACAAATCTCAAAAACCCAATGAAATTCCGAAACTGAGTCAATGTAATTGATAAAAGAAATAAAGCCTGAAAAAAAAAAAAAGGGTACCTGAAAGCACTAATAGATCTCAAATTTGTAAAAATAAAGCTCTAATTGCCAAGTGAGAATCAAACCTAATCATAAAAAGTGAAAGACAAAAATAATGCCTAAATCAATGAACAAAATTTAGAAGAAATCCATGTGAAAATCAAAATGTAAACAAAGAAAAATGCAGATCAATAAGAGTGGTGGATTGAATTCCAATAACTTTCTTTTTGGGGACCTGAATTTGAAGCAAAGAAATTGAAAGAAAATGTGCAATGCAATTGTTAGAGAGAAAAGGGTAAGAGATAAATTGTTTTCTACCAGAGATGGTGGCCAGAGATGAAGTGTTAGAGAATAGTGAAATTGAATGTTAATACTGAAGTGGATGTTGGCCAGAGATTAAGTTTTGGGGAAATGGAATTCTATAATCACAAGTTTGAGAACTCTTTAATGCTATTTATGTCACTTTGATTTTCCAAAAAAAAAAAAAAAAGTGGTGGTGTCAGTATTAATGATTTTCACCATATTACCTTGGAAATGTCTATGTATGTGCCTATGGCAAAGATGTTGGCTAATCTCTTTACTTAACACAAAAAAAAAAAAAAAAAAGTGTTCATGGATCACTTAAATGTCGAAGATTGGCAAATCCCTTATTTGGTGTTTATTGCCAATGAATGTCTTGATAGCAAACTAGATAGCAGTGTTTTTGGAGTAATTGCCTAATTGGTAAGCTGGACACAGAAATGATATATGATCATTTTAACCATCGATATTTCATATATCTATTAGAAAGACTTGATTTTGGTGAAAATGGAGGAAGTGGGTTTGGATTTCTATTAGGAAAATATGGTATTTTATCAAGTTTAACAAAAGCAAGTTGAAGGAGGAAGGATCACTCTTATCAAAAATACATTATCTAGTCTACCAATGTATTTCTTAAAAAAAAAATTTATGTATTTCTTTCAAATTTTTTTATAAGCATATTTTATTTCAATTTTGACGATCCCTATTCATGTTGCTAATAGATCAAAAATTAATAAGAGAACTTAAGGGGGCTTGGGTGAACCTAACAACTTTCATTTAGTGGACTATGGATTGGTGTGTTCCTCATTAAACTTGGGAGGATTGTGCTGCATAAGTTTAGTACATTTAATCAACCTCTTCTAAGGAAATGATTGTAGGTTTCGAATAGAGAGGAATTGAGGCATCTCTTTAAGTAAAATATTGAAATCATTCGGAAGGGGCAATAGATGCAGCCAGGGAGTCACATTGGGTAGGTGTATGGCAGAGTACTAATGGATGTGGATTTTTTTTTTTTTCTTAATATAGCCATTTTTTATCAGTATTGTATGTGCAATGGTAGCTTTTGAATTAGTTGACCATCTTATAATTCCGATTTCAGCACTTACGATCTCTTTTAACATATTATTAAACAATCTAATACCCATACCACCCATGAACTTCCGAGCTTCAATAGGAACTCTATCAAACCACATAACTTTTCTGATTTACATCTTCCTTAATGTGTCCTTCAACTGTCCCAATTCTTCATTCGAACCTATGATTTCAATAGATATAATAAGTTCTCCCCAATTTCTTGCATGAATTAAATAAAAAATATTGTCAAAATAGCTTCTTCAATTTTCTTTATTCTCTTCTTCCTTTACTAAAACCATTTGATTTCCCATCTTTGATACACTTGACATGATTCAAGTTACTCGCTTTCTTTTCCCTTCCCTTATGTACTTATAAAATACTTCCCATCTATCCTTGTTCCTAACATGCTAAAAAGCCTAAAATTTAGCCTCTAGAATCTCCTTTTTTGCTCCCTTCTTCACCACATTGTATTTTGCATAAGCCTTCCTAATTTATGCGTGTAGTAAACTTAAATAATTATCTCTCTTTACCAAATTGTTGTCAAAACCTCTTCATTCTAAAACCAAAACTTCTTGGATGATGGCATGCATCCTATAGATTCTACAAGTACCTCTTTGGCCACTCTTATAGTACAGCAAACCATTTCATTCCAAATTTTATAAACATTTTATTACATATGTATCCCAAATTTTATAAACATGTTCACCCAAGTCCTCATTGCCTTCTTAAACCATTCTGTTTTTATGCAGAACTAACTTATCTCCTTCAACTTCGAGCACCTAATTCTTGTGTTTCCCCCACCTTTATCCATTCTTTTCCATCAATACAAAAATCAAGTATCACCAACCCATATTGTGTGGTTACGCCTTCTTTTGATATTACTTTAAAATCTTTACAACATCCCCTATCAACCTTTGGAATAACAATTAAATTTACCTAACTAATGTTTGAATCCATGTTAAAGGTAAGTGTGACTCCCTCCTCTTCAACCAAGTTTTCATCCATATGAAATCAAGATATATATATATATATATATTCAATGGAGAAGAAAAGTAATGCAGTTTTTGTAATTTTTTAAGGTACTTTTGTGTTCATTATGGTGAGTATTTTCATCAATAAAACTACTATTACTTATCCAAAAAAAAGCAAAACAAAACAAAAAAAACAACGCAACCACTATTCACAGGTAGTGTACAAGGTTCATTACAGAGTCATTGAAAAATACATTTGTCCAAAAAATCCAGCATAGTAGAGAATGAAGACTGCTTAAAGCACCTCATGTCTTATTTTATATCCTTGCCCTCTATGTCCTCTTTCAATTCGCCAACCATCTATCACAACATGATCATTAAAGCCTCCTCCAATAAAATCCTTCTCCCTATTTGACGTCCTTTGAATAAACTCTTTCTTAATGGATTCTTCAAAACCTATTTACTGAAGTGGTTGAATGGGTTTTAAGGAATAATAGATGTTAAAGAAAGACTCAATTCACTCCAGTTCTCAATCATTAACTTGAAAACTAAAACTAATATTCCACAATGGACTTCCTCCTCCACTGGTTGCTCCAAACAAGAACTTACCAAGAGCTATAATTTACACTCCATCCATATCAAGGGAAATGTTTTCTGAATTTTTTGATATTTTGGTATGGCAAAACACAAGTCAACAAAAAATAAATCCAATTGCAGGGAAAATGTTTTCGACAATGTTACACTCTCAATAGACCACAAAAATAAACTTCACACCAACAGAAAAAATAATTATAAAAAAAAAAAAAAAAAAAAACTCTTCCAATGGGAACTTACCTCTCATCACCCCCATTCTCTCTATTTAGAATTATTTTCATAAATGAAACTATGTGTTCATAAAATTATTTGAAATTACAAAAAATATATTCGAATTACAAAAAATATATACGATTTTCCATGCAAGCCAATTTCCTGGCTCATATTCATGGTCGCAACCAAACATAGTTAAACGAGTCAATTTTCCACAAAAGGAGTCATTTTCCAAAAGACTTTCCATTGAAACAAATGAAGTGGCAGTGCTGGATTTCTAAGAAATCCTGAATTAAATTGGTATCAAAGCCCTCTACAAATTTTGTGCAATGGCATTGTCCTGACACAAAACTATATTGATTTTTCCAATACATTTGCCAACCCTTGGGGCCAAAACTTGTCCAATAAAATTAATTAATGCCAATACTATTTTTTAACATCTTAACAGATATTCAATCACTCTCCCGAAGTTTTATTGTGTGACTTAATATTACAATAATTCATATGGCTTTGGATATCTCTTTTGTTCTTATATGTGGGAATTAAAGTGATTTTCCTCCATACTGTACATGGCTACCATGTTTATGTTTCATTAAAGAAATATTTACTTATGAAAAAAGTATTTTTCCTCCACTCATCAGGCCTTTTTTAGCATTTAAAATCCCAATTAAAAATTAATCGACTGTCCTATGCCCATATCACCCAAGACTTTAATAAAAATTCCAGTATTCCGCCAAACCCCATAAAATTTCTGACTTTCATCTTCCTTAACCTATCCAACCATTTTGATTCTTCATACAAACCTATGTTCTATCCTCAAGAGAGTTATTAAGTTCTATGCATTACCTTGCATGAATTCCATTTCTTTTACCTATCAAAGTGATATTCAGTCATGCTGAACACTATGTACTTTTTCATTTTAAAAAAGCAAAACTTAGCTTTGTTATATCACCCACCCTGATGCAACTCCCACAATCAAGACAACATAATTCATTAAATCAATCAAAACCCATGAAAAATGTCATGACTCTACCAGTCTACCTGCAGTTGGTTACAACAACTTTTACATGTTTGGCCTGAACCCATACCTTGTTGAATTTACATTGATGCAATACAGTATGACAGGTACAAAACAAAGTTCAGAAGGCAATGACAAACCATAACGGAAATATCTCAGAAAGTCTAATGGAACAGGAAAAGTAAAACACATTTTCAGATTGAATATGGATTAGATGTGACGAGTTTAGCACATACAGCAAGATAGTAACATCAGTCTTTCATTTATATTTACTGTTCTAATTTGCAAATGCTAATCTCATAATCAAAATTATCACAAAAAAAATATTTAATAAATTTGAGTAGTCTTTGTAGCCATTCAGGAACAAATTTGCACCCAAAAGCAGTATTATTGACATTTGAAACTTAATGTAAGGAACATAACTGCTGAAATTTTGAGTAAAATGAAGATTTTACCTGCATTTCCTCTTCCTGCCCCTTCTGGAAACTACATCATTTGGTTTGTCAAGTAAGACAAGGTTCTCCATGTAATTATCAACACAAAAATAGTTTTGCCTCCCACAAATCCCCAACTTCTTAACTTGTTGGCTCTCAGGGTCATATGAAGAGAGCTCCCAATCACCTGGTACGTTTGTATGTACCAATATATGTCCATTCTTCCGCATACCTAGTACCCTCAAAATTTCTCCATTGAGATCAACAGTGAACAGTTTAGTCCAAGAATCAACAACTCCATACTCTCTCATCACCCAAATGGAACAGCGTTTATTAACTGTATCCTTACGAGCATCATGGCATAACAGCGAAAGCAATCCCCCAATTACCGAGGTATGAACATCATCACTCGCACTGAAAGCAGCCTTTGGCACCGAAATCACACGAAAAACCTCGTCACCCAAATCAAACGACAAAACTAAAGGACTATAGGTTTTGCCATCATGAGCTGCAAAATGTACAGCCCCATTTAAAGAAGCTTCTGGAACCAAGTAATTGTTAAAACTAGTCCAAGGCGGAAATGAGTCGCCAGCATTAGTTATTCTCCAAGAGCCCTCACTTAGAGAGTAAACCTCAACCATAGGTATCTCAGGCAGGCGATGATTGTTACATGGAAAGGCAAGGCTCACCACTTTATAGTCATTGGTTTTCGGATCAAACCCCAATGCTAGATGAGTGGAAACATGGCCGTGAGTCTTGGCGTTAATGCGAGGCTTGGGAAGTGTAATGAATTTTCTAACAGAGGGATTCCAAAGAATAAAGCGGTCTTGTTCGTGAAAACTGAACAACCCATTCACGTAACCGACTAACATAAAATGGTGGATACGACGAGTGGTTAGTGGGAACTCAAGCTGTTGAATTTGCTCAAATGAGGAGTCATTGTTATCGTGAAACAACTTGTAGTGCTCTGTATTGGGTCTAGAAGTGCAGTGCCTAACAATTAATTTGTTGGAATTGGGGGAAAGTGAGAGTGATTGAGTGAGGTGGGAATTGATGAAATTAGGGTTTGTGATTAGGGAGTTCCATGATTTTGAAACGCACCTGAATCGAATTAGGGATTTGACAGGTACTCTGTGCAATATCTCCAGCACCACTTCCTCTGGGAGATAGTCTGACATAGCTATCCTTGTTTCTTTCTCCCTTTGCTGCTGCTGCTGCTGCTGCTTCACTTAAGTTTCAAGCTTTTTGGGAAATTTACAATTTGAAAGAATAGCGTAATAGATGGAGATGAAATTGCATTGCTTTGTAGACATGCAAGTTCATTGATAAGAATTGCCAAAAATTTATAATAATAATAATAAAATCATTATTTAATTTTAATAAATATGAAAAACTTTGTGAAATGTTTAGGACAAATTATAGTGAGGTTATGACTTCTCTATTACTTTCGTTAGTCTCCTCGTAGCCTACTACTGACCACTGTTTAAGGATAAATATGTCTTCTTGTTCTATTTTTATGTCCCTCCCTCCAAAATATAAAAAATTAAGAGAAAACAATATCAAAAAAATGCTTTTGCTATATTTTTATAAACCTTTCATTATGTAAAATTTGAAAAATATAATAATTGAATTTCATATTCATTATATTTTCAAAATGCATATTAAATTTTGAATGTTTTTTACTATTTGATCTATAAATTTATTTGATGCATAATTTAATACTATCAAACTTGAAATTTAAACATTTTATTAATAGCACTAGACTCATTACATGCGCTTTGCATATGTAATAATACTCTTATTTATTTATTTGGTTTAGCGTTATAATATTAAAGTGATATATAAATAACCACGTGTATTTTTTTTTTTTTTTTAAGAAAGAGATAAGGTAAAGTGGAATAGTGTTTAAAAATGAGATAGAGAACCATAAGAAGTTGAAATCCAATGGGATATTTGAAATTATTGATTGCAATAAGAATTGTGATAAGTAAAAAAAATTGAGATTTTAACAAAAAACAAAAAAAGATGATGTGGATGGAGATTTGTGATATTTGTGTAAAATTTAGATAACAAAATTTTTGGAATGTTGAAAAAAAAAAACCATAGAAATTTCGAGATTAAAATGAGTAGTTTTTATGTGAGGTGTGGGGTTTTTTTTTTATGAAGTAATTTTGTATTTTTTTCTTTTGATGAAGATAATTGAAGTATTTGAATTCAAATAGATTACAAATTCAAATAGGAATTAGATATTTTGAATACAAATGTGTGGTGAGAATAACAATTTTTTTTTTTTTTTTTTTTTTGCTTTCGTATGTGAGATAGTATTACTGTTTTAACTTTTTTTGCTTTTTTGTAGGAAAAAAAATTAAACTTTAAAGAGTACATTATTTCAGAATTTGTATGGGGATATTTTGGTACGCCAAAAATTGAAGACAAAACATGAGAATCCTCTTAGTAATAGTATAGATAACTATTGATCTTTGATTTTATTGAAATTTTCCAAGTATGAGATTATAATAAAAACATGCAATCCAAATGTTAGATTTTCAAAATTCTTATTCAACAAAAAGATATAGAAGTTTGAATGGTTTTTCTCCAAATTAGGTTTTTTTAAAATAAAAAAAGTAGAAACCTTTTCCCTTATGAAATTAGTTTTTCTTTTTTAAAGAAAGTTACAACTCTTTTCCTCGTAGAACCCCAAGTACTTTGTGTAAAATTAAGCTACAAGACACTTAGCAAATTAGTTGAAATTTAAGAGGCCTTTTAACAAAAAATTGAGGCAAGCACAAGATTAAAATGAAAATAGAATATGGGATGAGATAGGAGATGAAGCATTTAATGGCACCTAACTAATAGGAATTGACAAATTGTAAACTTAAAGGTTAGTTTGGTAGGAAGATTTTTGTTTTTGTTTTCAAAATAGTATGAAAATAATTTACAAAAAATTAAAATTAAAATTAAAACTAGTTTTCAAATAATAATTTTTATATTATATGTGTTTGACTTCTACATTTAAAAACAATTTTCAAAATTCCGAAACAAAAAAAGATAGCTGGGCGACCATTTCTATTTTTGAGATTTTTTTATTTTGTAAAAAAAAATTTACAAAAGTAAGAATCTGTAAATTACTTTTTTTTTTAAAAAAATAATGACAAGAGAATAGAGTTCATGTATTTTTTTTTTAGAGAAATATTATGTTCACAACAAATCTTAAGTGGTAAGTTGTTATGTTGTTATTAATTGTTATGGATGGGGAAAAAAGTAATTCAAGTTATGAATTCAAATTATAACCAATAACAACTTATCACATATGATTTGTTATGAAATTATTGTGAACTTAACACTTTTTTATTTTATTTTTTATAATGATAAGTTTCAAATTTGAAGTGTAATTTTTTTGTGTGATAAAGATAAGTTCCTTAATTTAAGAGATAGAAGAGTTTAGACAAATCTATGTGGGTGCACTATTAAACATCCTCTTTACCATTTTCAAAATCCTTAATTTAGAGAATATTAGCTAATCAATAGATTCAAGTGTGAGACCACCATTTTATGGTTTACAAAACAAAAGAACTATATTTAAATCATCTTACCAACACAAGCCCTAAGGGATCAATGGGTTGGTTGGACTTTAAAATTAGTTAGAGGCATACATGGGTGCAGCCTATGAAGGAGAATTAGAATCGGTTGGGAAATATCCTTTAGTTTGTGTTTTAAGGTGGGAAATGTCATGTTTATCAACAAAAAAAAAAAAAAAAAAAAAAAAAAGGTGAGGAATGTCATCCAAGTAAGGATTTGGCATATATTTGTGGTAGGAATCATTCTATAGAAAAAGTTACACCTTGATTTATATGCATGTTCAATAGACAAGAATTTCTTAGTTTATTCAAGGTTTTCATATTTAGTGTTAAATTACCAATTGTCTCAAAATTTAAACTATTAGAATATGGCCTTATAGGGACTCAAGACCTCCTGCTTTAGTACTATGCTAAATTACTAATTGTTCCAAAAACTTAAACTATTAAGATATGATAAATTTAATTATTTAACCACATACTCTAAAATTTTGTCTAAGTATGGATGGTGTGACTATTGTGAAAAAAGAAAAGTAGTCATAGTTAATCGGAATCAGTGCTAATTCATACTTTGTTTAATTAGTCTCATGCATGGAGTCTTACTAGTAGCATTTCTAATTAGATTTCACATAATCAATTCATTCTTGCGCATAATTCTTTTGTAATTCTTTTAGGTTTCGTTGTGTTCATCATTGTGAATGTGAAGTAATCGTGTCTTCTAATAAATTTCTTTACCTACAGAAAAATTCTTTTAGGTTTAGTACCATGCTAAATTATTAATTGTTCCAAAAACTTAAACTATTAAGATATGATAAATATTATTATTTAACCACATACTCTAAAATTTTGTCTAAGTATGCATGATGTGACTATTGTGAAAAAAGAAAAATAGTCATAGTTAATCGGAATCAGTGCTAATTCATACTTTGTTTAATTAGTCTCATGCATGGAGTCTTACTAGTAGCATTTCTAATTAGATTTCACATAATCAATTCATTCTTACGCATAATTCTTTTGTAATTCTTTTAGGTTTCGTTGTGTTCATCATTGTGAATGTGAAGTAATCGTGTCTTCTAATAAATTTCTCTACCTACAGAAAAATTCAAATTGCCCAAAACTTAGAGGGTCCTTTACATTAACTTTTATGTCTAAAATTTGAAACTATCCTTTTCAAACAAAGAAAACTTGACAAAGAGACAGGCGAGGAAAAATAATCTAGACCGAAAGAACTACTACTGCCATATTACATGACTGCATCCTTCAATCCTTCTATGTAGTGTTATTACCTGCAACACAAATGACAAATGACAATCATGAAAGATATTAATCTTCAATCTATAAAATCATCCGAAAAAAAACCAACCATACTCCAAAATCACATCATCAACAATCGCATTACCAACACAACAATTGAAGACAAAAATTGTGTTACATTACAGACCATATCTCATAATCACTTCAAAACTATGGTCACATTACCGATAATGTAATAAACTATAACAAACCATAAATCAAGCGCTATCCAAGAAGTTTCAATTTTATGGTACCAAGAATCCAACAACCAATGAGTCCCAATCAATTCTTCAACAAATAAAGTCCCAATGCATCACATAAGTTCTAACTATCCAATGGGGTAGAATGGGTACCATGAAAGGGAAGAGAGAAAATCATTAAACCTATCCAAGAAAACCATGAAAGGGTCATGCCACGCTCTGCGGCGGGGTTGTTAAATTGTTGGCGTCACTGTCTTGAAAACCATAGTTCAGACAGGCTGTTTGTTGTGGACTTTATGGATGAAATGAAATTGTCGCTCCTTTGAGGACATTGAGAAGAAGTTGGTTGAGTTAAAAGATTTGTGCTAGCATAGTCTTTTTGATTGGTCTTGGTGCTGGGGTTTTACAGATTATTCCTCTCTTATAGAGTTTATTTTTTCTCTTAGAATTGCCTCTTGATTTCTTTTCTTCTTGTTTTCTATTTTTGCTTTTCTGTACATGTGTTCATCATCATGAACATTTAGTATATTCCTCTCTTTGTTTTTCATCAATAATATTACTCTTATTACCCATCAAAAAAACAGGAAACATAACAACAGTTCTCTAACATGGTTCAAGGAAACATAAAAATATAATCCGTAAGATATATACTGCATCTCCATCATATAGTTCTCTAACATGGTTGAAGAAACATAAAAATATAATCTATAAGATATATACTACATCTCCATCATAGCAATATATATATATATATATATATATTTTGATAAGTAAAAAAAAAAAAAATTGTATACTTGGGTTTGACTGGATTGCATGTTATAGTAGTTTCCAGAGTCTTTTTATTAAAAAAATTGATTAAATTGCCTTCCTTTTTGGCACAGAATTCCAATTCCTCTAGAAGTTGAATGAAAGAGTCCAATATCTTTGGTTCTTTTTGAGGGCGTGGTTACCTTCTTTTATTAAGTCCAATTGCCTAAAGAAAACTAAGTTGGGATTGCTTACACTTACATCATCCTCCTTCTTTCTATATAATATACCATAAACATAGATCTGATTTTCTCCCTACAGCAAATCGGACCATTTAATAATCAAATAATACTATCCTATATTTGTTTGATCAGTAAAATAAAACATTAAAAGATAAAAAAGGGGTCCCAATTAGAATCCTATTCTATAAGCTGAAGCGTAGTATTTATTATTGCTACGCTCCAGTTAAGCTACATTAGTAGTCATGTCATTATTATTATTTCCCCAATTTTTTATATGACTTTTTAACATTTAAAGTGAATTAAAAACTCAATTATCTTACAATTAAAATATCATATTTATCTTTTTTTTTTTAACTATTCTTATTTATTATTAAATTTTCAATTCCATTTTAACTTTACATATCCCCCACTACTCTTTATTTTAACTTTCTTTAACTTTTTTCATTCCATTTTAACTTTTCATATCCCCACTACTCTCTATCTTAATATCACTATTTTTCTATTCCTTTATTTTCCTTTATTTTTTACTCTTCTTATTTTTATCCTCATACTATAAATTTGTCATTTCCTCTCTCAATATTTCATGCATAATTTTTCATTTTTCCACACACAAAAGAGGCTCTCTCTCTCTCTCTCTCTCTCTCTCTCTCTCTCTCTATATATATATATATATTCAGTTTTTGGTGTTTTTCTTCTTGCATCTCTACTTTAGGTTGATGGACTTTTATATTCTTTAGAATTCTCTTTAGGGTTGATATGATTTAGTTTTGTGTTTTATGTTATTATCTTTTTTATTCTCATTGATTGTTAAATGTTATCCTATTGCTTTACAAAAATAGTCTATAAAAATATAATGTTATTTTATTACATAGCAATACTAAAATAATTTGGTGTTTACATTTCATTTTTACCATTTTTTCTTCTCATCATATTTTATTCAACATTTAAATTCAACAACATCCTCTATATCATTAAATTATTTATATTTTGTCTCATTTAAAAAAAAATTAAACACATAATATTTTATTTAAATTCAATAAATAAAAATTGTTCTTATTTGTGTTGAATCCAATACATTGAAACATTGGACCTAAATCCAAACCCAATTTAAAAAATAAAAAATGCAACAAATAAGCATATTCAAATTGACGTTAGATATGCATCTTTGGTTCAATATGTTAAAGAAAATGATAAGATGAGGCACTCACCCAATGACCCAACCCAATCAAACAGCAAATCATTGTTAATTGTTACAATAAATCGTTGGATAATATATAGTTTTGCAAAGGCACTAAAAGAGAGTTTACAACAAATCAAAATTCTAGCTACCATGAACTCTGTAGTTTAAGAAATGATAAACTACAGGGACCAGGGTGAGTACCATGATACTTATAGGTTGCTAATAAAAGTGTCGAATACAGGAATTATTATAAATTTATAACTTGTTATATTGTTTGTTTATTATTTATTGGAGGGCTATTCCAACCTTCAGGCCCATGCAAGGTATCGCTACAATGTAATGGGCTAAAGGCGAAATTTGAGGGCCCAAAAGTGATTGCAAAAAAAATGTTATAGAAATACTAATTTTATTAACAAAAACAAAAAGTAATTTAATGTGACAGTAAATATAATTTTTGTTACATCAACAATAGGAACAAGGAGGACCGAATAAGAGTGAATGGACCGAATTAAAACGAATGGATCGAAAAGGACCAAAGTGGACAGAATGGACCAAACGGGACCAAATAGAACTAAATAGGACTGAGGTGGTAGACTAGACCGAAGTGGACCAAATAGGAGTAATATGGACTGAATACGGATGAAGTCGATAGAATGGACTGAATAGAACCAAAGTGGACAAGATAGACCATATCGGACCGAAGTGGACTAAATAGCCCGAATAGAACTTAAGTTGATCAAGGTGGATAGAATGGACCGAATAGAGTAAATGTGGACTGAGTGGACCGAATTAGACCGGAGTAAAGAAAATAGGGCGAATGTGGACGGAATAGAACTAATGTAAACAGAAAGGACTGAATTAGACCGAAGTGAACTGAATAAGACCGAATGGGCCGAATTGTACTGAATAGAATTTTAGTGGACAAAATGGACTAAATAGGATTGAATATGACCAAATTGGACCAAAGAGGATTGAATGGACCAAACAGAACCGATATGGACCAAATAAAACTTTTGAATATTTATCATTTTTATTGCATTTTATGGTTCATATATCTAATTTCAAATGTCTATTTTATTTTTTTATTTTTAACTCAAAACTAAAGATTTTAGCCCAAATATAGTAAATTTCATACTTTTCAACTCAAAAATGAAGAAAATAAATTGAGCTAAACTTGAAAAGAAAACCTACAAAAAGAATCAAGTTGAGACCCAATTAGTCTAAAATGGACTGAATGGGAACCGAAATTGACAGAGTGGACTGAAGCAAAACTAATTGGACTGAGTAGAAATTTTTTAATTTTTAAGAAAAACAAATTATCTTCATAAAAGTTTAGAGAAAAAATTATACATTATATTACAATACAAAATAATTATTTATTCTCACACATTACATAGGTCTACGACTAGTTTTATTCTAAAGTCTTCTCTGCCAAACCATAATCAATTTTCCATTGAAAAGCCAAAAAAATTATTGGAGAAGTAATACAAGGTCCAATTCACCCTCCTTTCTCCATTAATGTCAATAATGTTTCCACATCAACAAACAACCAAAGAGAATCAATAGACTACAGTCTACTTCATATAACTCAGCTAAACAAAACTATACTTAATTTTTGGGCAAATATCACTTATGGTCCCTAAAGTTTCTCCTAGTTTTCAGTTTCGACCTTAAGAGTTTTAAAATAGTTAAACATTTGTAAAATAATCCAATTTGGTCATCAAAGTTTTCCCCACTACTCCATTTTCTTCCTTTTTATATCCTCGTAATTTCCCAACATAAGAATAGAGAACTATACAACAAATTCAAGTTCAGAAAAGTAGAAAATTTTCCACTTTCCTCATTTTTATTTATTTTTATTTTTTTTCATGTCAATATCACGAAGCAATTATAAGCCATCATGGTAGTCACATGGCAATTGTAATCCACCTAGACTACTGGTGTATAATTTTTAAACCGTTTAGAACCTTTTTTTATTTAATCATAAATGTACCCAATCAAATGAAATGTCAGTGTCCAGATTAGCATGTAGACCAAATTATCTCATTCTAAAAGAATTAAGGAATCCATTACTATTTTAGAAACTCTAGCTAAATTGAAAAAATGAGGCAAACTTTAATGACCAAAAGTAGCTTTTGTTCATTATTTATTTATTTACATTTTTAAAATAAACCCTAAAGGTTGTCACTAGGGTCACCTCAGATCAATGCAACTCCCACACTCAATACAACATAACACATTCAATCCATAAAAACCCCTAACAAAACACAACTCTACCTGCAGTTACATGGTTACAGCAGCTTATGGTCGGCCTAATTCTATACTCTATTGACTTTACGTTGATGCAAAACAATATGTCATGTACACAACACAGTATCAGAAGGCAACGGCTGATCATAGCAGAAAAATTTTAGCATGCCTAATGAAATGGAAAGGGAAACAAATTTTCATACAGAATATGAGTTGGATGTGACAATTTCAGAAGACAGAAAAAGATAATGACATCAGTCTCCATTTATATTTACCATTTCGTTCTTGCAAATGAATCATCCCATCATCAACCAAAACCACAAAATCGTATTTAACAATTTTGACCACTCTTTAGAGCAACTTCTTGCACCACAATGGGGATTTTGGCTACCATCAGTGGACTGTTATTCGGGGGGCTATCCAGCCATGTTTAATGTGGACTATTTGGCATGAAATAGGCGTACTTTTGAGGGGACAGAGAGTACATCATTCTAGTTGAAACTGTTTTTGCTGTGATTGTTGTATGATTGGATGGCAGACTTGATCAGGCTGTCTTTTTCCTCTTTTGAGGAGTTTGTGGACTTGCACGTTATTTTTGTTAGACTCTAGGACTCTCTGATATACTACCTGTGTACATGGGGTCTTTTTTTTTTTTTTTTTTTTTTTTCTCTAAAATAATAATATTTTGCTATTTTACCTATAAAAAATGGTAAAAAAAATTATAATCACTCCTTATTTCCATTCAAGAACAAATTAAATCCAAAAGCTATATATTGAGGCTTGAAACTTAATATTTAAGTATAGCAACACAAAAATATCTAGTATATACCAAGAATAAAATAGAATTTAGGAATGTAAATGCTGAAATTTTTAGTTGAATACTTGAATCGGGCCTATTTACCTGCACTTTCTCTTCTTGCTCACTTTCCTCTTGGAAACTGCATCATTAGGTTTGTCGAGTAAGAAAATATTCTCCACATAATTATCAGCAAAAGAATAATCCCAAAGTCTACAAAACCCCAAAGTCTTCACTTGTTGGCTCTCAGGGTCATATGAACAGAGCTCCCGACCAAGAAATTCTTTTTTCTGCACTAACAAATGACCATTCTTCCGGAAACCCAACACTCTATACAATTGCCTATTGAGGTCAATAGTGAACAGTTTAGTCCAAGAATCAACAATGCCATACTCTTTCATCACAAAAACAGAACAACACTTGACGCCCATATACTCATAACATGTTAGAGAAAGCAATCCCTTGAATACCAAGATGTCAATATCAGATTCGAATCTGAAATTACCTTCTGGCAAGGATATCACGCGGAAAACCTCATCAGCCAAATCAAATGACAAAACTATTGAACCCCGGGCATCACACTGATCCGCCGCAAAATAAATAGCTCCATTTAAAGAAACTGCTTTTGATAGCGACCAATCACTGGTATAAACCCCAGGCGGATACGAGTCCCCACCACTCGTTATTCTCCAAGATCCCTCGTTAACAGAGTAAACTTCAACCAGAGGCTTTTTGGCGCTAATATTTTTAGATTGAAATACAACTCTCACCAGCTTATAATCATTGGTCCTCGAATCAAACCCAAACGCTAGATAACAAGCAAAGGAGGCCCTAACGGAAGGTGTGGGAAGGGCAATAAATTTTCTAATACAGGGATTCCAAACAACATAGCGGCGTTGTTTATAGCAAAACAATCCATTGACGTAACCGACTATTCGAAAATTGCAACCAAAACTAGTCGGAGCTTAAGTTCTTGAATTTGTTCAGATGAGGAGTCATTATTGTCATTGTCTTCTTCGTGAATTATTTCGTAACCTATGCTGACATCCCAATACTTAAAAATTAATTTGTTGGATTTGGAGTGTGATCGAGTGAAATTGGAATTGATGAAAGCAGGACTTGTGATTATAGAGTTCCATGATTTAGAAACGCACCTGAATCGGATTAGGGATTTCACGGGTAGTCTATGCAGGATCTCCACCAACACGTCGTATAGCAGATACTCCGTCATTCCGTATCTTTCTTTGTTTTTTTTTTTTTTCGGCTTTACCGAATTCAGAGTGTCGAGAAGAGTTCCAATTTATAGGACTTGTTGTGGGCCTAGCAACCGACAGTATATTTGTATATCACTGTATCCTATTATAATTAGGAGGATTTCTAATTTACGTGTTTGTTGTTATTCCATGAAAAAATATAATAAAAAAAGCATATATATTGTTTTTTCTTAAAAGGAAAGCATACATATTGTTAGAGTCTCATTTGATACAAAATTTAAATCCTATTGAAATTATAATTGTTAATCAGCGTGTTATATTGTCATACTAAAAAATATAGAATTAATAAAAAAAAAAATATAGAATCAAAGGCAAAAAAATAAGTGATTGATGGTTGAGGCAATAAGGATATAAGATAGATTTTTTTTTTTTAAGGATATATATTGTTAGAGTCCCATTTGATAAAATTTAAATCCTATTGAAAAAAGAAAAAAAAAAAAGAATTGTTAATCAACATGTTATATAACCATCCTAAAAAAAATTGGAGTTAATAAAAAAAAGAAAGCTCTTATGAATAGAATGAAAAGCAAAAGAAAGAAGAAGAAGAAGCAGTGATTGATGGTTGTAAGGAAATTGGATATGTTTTTTAATTAAAACCTAATTATCAAATGTAGAAAATTAAAAAAAAAAAAATCCACAAAGAACAACACAACTTTTTCCTAAGAAGTGTAAAACAATAGAAAAAAAAAAGTTGATAAGAACAAATAATATGTTCTTATCAAATAATATGAGTGGGAATTGATGAAATTAGGGTTTGTGATTAGGGAGTTCCATGATTTTGAAATGCACCTGAATTGAATTAGGGATTTGTCAGGTACTCTGTGCAATATCTCCAGCACCACTTCCTCTGGGAGATAGTCTGACATATCTATCCTTCTTTCTTTCTCCCTTTGGCGGCTGCTGCTGCTGCTTCACCTAAGTTTCAAGCTTTTTGGGAAATTTTCAATTTGAAAGAATGGCGTAATAGATGGTATGGAGATGAAATTGAATTGCTTTGTAGACATACATGTTCGTTAATAAGAATTGCCAAAAAAAATTTAAAAATTTTTTTCCTTTTTTTTTTAAAAAAAAATTTAATAAAAAACTTTGTGAAAAAAGTTTAGGGGCGAATTACAATAAACCCAACCGTCACCATTTTGCCACAACTTACCCACATGAAATTACCTCCATTATCCCACCTTTGTTTAAGGGTAAATATGTCTTTTTGCACTATTTTTATGTATCTTTGCTCCCAAAACATAAAAAACCAAGAGAAAACAAAAACATAAAAAATTAGGAGAAAACAATATCAAAAATGCTTTTGCTATATGTTTTCATAGTCACTCTATAGTTTTTTTTTTTTTTTTTTTTATATTAAATGTAAATTTTGAAAATCTAACCATTAAATTTCATGTTCATTATATTTTTAAAATGCACGTCAAATTTTGAATGTTATTTACTACTTGAAATTTAAATATTTTATTGATAACACTAGACTCTTTACACGCACTTTACGCATGGAATAATGCTCTTATTTATTTAATTTTTTATTTGGTTTAGTATTATAATATTTAAAAGTAACATATAAATAATGGTGTATTTTTTAAAAAAGAAAGAGGCAAGGTAATGTGGAATAATGTTTAAAAATGAGATAGAGAACTGGAAGAAGTTGAAACCCAATGAGACATTTGAATTTATTGATTGGAATAAGAATAAGATGATATGAATGGAGATTTGTGATAACTGTATAGAATTTAGATAACAAAAATTTTGGAATGTTATAAAGAATTAAAAAAAAAACCCCTAGAAATTTCGAGGTAGGAATGAGTAGTTTTTACGTGGGTAGTGGTTTTTTTTTTGAAGAAGTAATTTTGTATTTTTTTAAATTTTTTTATGCAAATAATTAAAGTATTTGAATTCAAATAGATAACAAAAATAGATAGGAATAAGATATTAAATACAAATAGGTGGTGAGAATAATAGTTTTCTTTTCCTTTTATATGTGAGATAGTATTATTTTTTTAACATTTTTTGTAGGAAAAAAAAAATTAAACTAAAGAGTATGTTATTTCAGAATTTGTATGAGAATATTTTGGTAAACCAAAAATTGAAGACGAAACAAGTAAATCCTCTTATTAATAGTATAGAAGATAGATAACTATTGATCTTTGATTTTATTAAAATTTTGCAAGTATGAGATTATAATAAAAACATGTAATCTAACGGTTAGATCTTCAAAATTCTTATTCAACAAAAAGATATAGAAGTTTGAATGGTTTTTCTCCAAATTAGGTTTCTTTTAAAAAATAGTAGAAACCTTTTCTCTTATCAAATTAGTAATTTTTTTCTTTTTAGATAGTTACAACTCTTTTCCTCAGAGAACCCCAAATATTTTGTGTATAGAGAGGTATTAATTAAGTTACAAGACTCTTGACAAATTAGATGAAATTTAAAAGGCCTTTTAACAAAAAATTGAGGCAAGCACAAGATTAAAATGAACATAGAATATGAGATGAGATTGGAGATGAAGCATTTAATGGCACGTAACTAATAGGAATGAACAAATTGATATGACAAATTATATCAAACCTTAAGGCTTAAAGTCCAAAATTGTAAACTTAAAGGTCAATTTGGTAAAGGTTTTTGTTTTTGTTTTCAAAACAATATGATAATAATTTTAAAAAAAAATTGAAACCAAAACTAGTTTTTAATAAATTTTTATATTATACATGTTTGGCTCCTACTTTTAAGAACAATTTTCAAAATACCAATAAGGAAAAAAAAAAAAAAAAAAGATAGTTGGGAGACCATTTCTATTTTTGAAATTTTTTATAAAAAATCATTTACAAAAGTAAGAAACTACTTTTTTTTTTAATTTTTAATAATGATAAAGAATAGAGTTCACTTTTTTTATTTTATTTATTTTTTATTTATAGAGAAATGCTATATTCACAACAAATCTTAAGTGGTCAGTTGTTATGTTGTTATTGATTGTTATGGATGGAAAAAAGTAATTCAAGTTGTGAATTCAAATTTATAATAATAATAATAATAATAATAATAATAATAATTGTAGGGTCAATGGGCTCAGTAACACGTATTGGGTTGGTCCAAAAGTATTTGTTGGGCAAAGGGTCCAATTCGAGGACACTAAATGGTCCGAGGATGTGTAAATGTCAGCCCACGAAGCAATGCTAAAAGGTAAAGAAATGATATCTGGTCAGACATATCTAAGAGAATGGTCCGAGGAGGAAGATGTTCTCGGCTATAGCTGAGGTAAAAGAAAGACTAGTTGACCTCCATCAACACTATTTTAGAAGATCCTATAGGTAAGGGTAAGCATGGTATACGTAGAATATAAGAAGAAGGGCGGTGAGATATCTAAGATAAAGCTGCTAACACTACCACCGCATTGAGTGCTCTGCAATTGCTTCTCTGGCCGCATTAATGGGGAAGTGGGGCCTGAGTATTAGGGTTCAGTTTTACAGCTACCTCCAAAAACTTGAAGGAAGGGGGATGGGACAAGTATCTAAATAAAGAATCTGATCCATGGGCGGGAGGTGATATAAAAGGAAGATGAAAGTGCTCAGGAAAGGGGAGGAGAAACAAAGAGAAAAAAACACTGTATACTTCAAGATTCATAATTGTAATCTATCTTAGAAAGAGATAATATAAATCATCCTCGGCTAGTGTTCGAGAAGAAATTTCTTTCATATAAACAGTTCCTTGTATGTATCATTGTGATCAAGCCCATCATTTTTTGTTATCTAATATCACTATAACCTAGATTTCAAACTCACTCTCTACAAATTTTATTTTATCAGGCCTTTTGGGCCATTCCCTTGCTCACTGTGGATTTGGAGCCAAATTGCGTCCCTACAATAATAATAATAATAATAATAATAATAATAATAATAGGTAAAGCTGAAAGAAAATCCAATTAGATTTCAAATTGGAATTAAATTAGAGTCTAATTTTTATGTCATGTGTCCCATCTAATCTAAGTTTTTAAATTTTTGTGCCAAGTGAGTTAATTCAATGTAAAAATTGGATTTCAATTAGAGTTTAATTTTGTGCCATGTGTTCCATCTAATCTAAGTTTTTTTTTATTATATAATTTTTGTGTCAAATGAATTAATTTAGTGTAAAAAACGAGAAGTCCAATATAAGTAAATCATAGAAATATAATTTTTGAATGATTTTATATTTATGAGCATTTTTTGTATAACTAAAAAAAATTCAATTTAATTAGATTCTAAATTGAATTTTAATTGAAGTTCAATTTTGTGCATGTGTTCCATCTAATTTTTTAATTTCTGTGGCAAGTAAATTATTGAATACATAAACAAAAGAGTCTAGATCTAATTAGATTCTAAATAATATATATGTAATTGTAATTGTAATTGCTTTTAAATGTATCTGTGTATATGCACAGAGTTACACACTAGTTATAATTAATAACAATTTACCACTTATGATTTGTTGTGAAATTGTTGTGAATGTAACACTTTTTATTTTATTTTTTATAATGATAAGTTTCAAATTTGAAGTGTGATTTTTGTTGTTGTTGTTGTTGTGTGAGTGTGTGTGATAAAGATAAGTTCCTTAACTTAAGAGATAGAAGAGTTTGAACAAATCTATGTAGGTGCACCATTAAACATCCTCTCTACCATTTGCAAAATCCTTAATTTAGAGAATATTAGCCAAATAATAGATTCAAGTGTGAGACCACCATTTTATAGTTTGCAAAACAAAATTACTATATTTAAATCATCTTACCAAACAGGCCCTAAGGGATCAATGGTTTGGTTGGACTTTAAAATTAGTTAGAGGGATACATGGGTGTAACCTATGAAGGAGTATTAGAATCAATTGGGATAATATTCTTTAGTTTGTGTTTTAAGGTGGGGAATGTCACCCATGTAAGGATTTGGCATATATTTGTGGTAGGAATCATTCGATAGAATAAGTTACACCTTGATTTATACGCATGCTCAATGGACAAGAATTTCTTAGTTCATTCAAGGTTTTCATATTTAGTGTTTAATTACCGATTGTCTTAAAAGTTTAAACTATTAGGATATATAGCCTTACAGGAACTCAAGATCTCCTGCTTTAATATTATGCTAAATTACTAATTATTCCAAAAATTTAAATTATTGAGATATGATAAATTTAATTATTTAGTCATATACTTTAAAATTTTGTCTAAGTATGCACAATGTAACTATATATTGTGAAAAGAGCAAAATAGTCATACTTTATACTATACATAAAAATCACAAGCTCAATCGGAATCAGTGCTAATTCATACTTTGTCTAATTACTCTTATGCATGGAGTCTTACTGGTACCATTTCTAGTTAGATTTTACATAATCACTTCATTCTTGTGCATAATTCTTTTGTAATTCTTTTAGGTTTCATTGAGTTCGTCATTGTGAATATGAAGTAATCTTGTCTTTTAATAAAATTTCTTTACCTATAGAAAAATTAAAATTGCCCAAAACTTAGAGGGTCCTTTACATTTAACTTTTAAGTTTAAAATTTGAAATTATCCTTTCCAAACAAAGAAATCTTGACAAAGAGACAGGCATGGAAAAAAAATCTCGACCGAAAGAACTACTACTGCCATATTACATGACTACATCCTTCAATACTTCTATGTAGTGTTATTACCTGCAACACAAATGACAAATGACAATCATGAAAGATATTAATCTTCAATCTATACAATCATTTGAAAAAAACCAACCATACTCCAAAATCACATCACCAACAATCGCATTACCAACACAACAATTGAAGACAAAAATTGGGTCACATTACAAACCATATCTCATAATCACTTCAAAACTATAGTCACATTACCGATAATGTAATAAATTATAACAAACCATAAATCAAGCGCTATCCAAGAACTTTCAATTTTATGGTACGTACCAAGAATCTAACAACCAATGAGTCCCAATCAATTCTTCAACAAATAAAGATATAGCAAAACACCCAAATCAAATCAATAATCCTATAAAGGGCCAACACAAATTTTCTCGCATTATCAACCATCCTCCACGAACATAGTCGACAAGCTGTGTCCTATAATAAGCCATAACAAAGTGTGTTGTCCAAGAAGTGCCAATTTTACAGTACCAAGAAAAAATCAACCAATCAATTCTTCAACCAATCAAGATATAACAAAACACCCAAATCAAATCAATAATCCTATAAAGAGCCAACACAAATTTTCTCGCATCATAAACCATACTCCAATAATTTTTTTTAATAAGTAATAAGTTTTATTGATATAAAAAAGGGACATCCTAGTACACAAGGAGTATACAAGGGGTCAACAATCAAGTACAAAAATTATAAGAATCAAGAAAATCAAGGAAAGAGGTGAATGATTAGTTTTGCAAAGCAACCAACTAATCCAATAAATTTCTAAAGAAAAATAATTTGAGGTCTAGTATAGATCTCTCATTATCTTTAAAACACCAACTATTTATTTCCCTCTAAAGACACCGCATTAAACAATGGGGGACAATTAACCATATATGACCATTTCAATGACAACCACCATACTCCATAAACATAGTCGACACGTAGAAAGTATTTGTGTAGATGATAGTTTTGGTAAATAACTAAGCAATAAAAGTTCACATTCCTGTAGCCCTTATTCTTTAACACACATAATGAGAGAGATTGCATCACATAAGTTCTAACTAATGGGGTAGAATGGGTACCATTAGAGGGAAGAGAGAAAATCATTAAACCTATCCAAGAAAACCATGAAAGGGCCATGCCAGGCTCTGTGGCAAGGATGTCAAATTGTTGGAGTCACTGGCTTGGAAACTGTAGTTCAATATTTGGATTTGATTCCAGGCTATTTGTTGTGGACTTTATGGACTAAACGAAATTGTCACTCATTTGAGGATACTGAGAAGAAGTTAGTTGAGTTAAAAGATTTGTGTCAACACAGTCTTTTTGATTGGTCTTGGTACTGGGGTTTTACAAATTGTTCCTCTCTTATAGAGTTAATTTTTTTCTCTTAGAATAGCCTCTTGATTTCTTTTCTGTTTTTGCTTTTCTGTGTTCATCATCATGAACACATTGTATTTTCCTTTTTTTTTTTTTTTTCATCAATTACTCTTATTACCCATCAAAAAATAGGAAACATAACAACAGTTCTCTAACATGGTTCAAGAAAACATAAAAATATAATCGATAAGACATATACTACATCTCCATCATATCAGTTCTCTAACATGGTTAAGGAAACATAAAAATACAATCTATAAGATATATACTAGATCTCCATCATATCAATAGGTTTTTTCTTTGGACAAGTAAAAAAAAAAAAAATTGTATACTTGTGTTTGACTAGTTTGTGTGTTATAGTAGTTTCCAGAATCTTTATATTAAAAAAATTGATAAATTGCTTTCCTTTTTGGCACAGAATTCCAATTCCTCTAGAAGTTGAATGAAAGAGTCCAACCAATAGCTTTGGTTCTTTTTGAGGGTGTGGTTACTTTCTTTAATTATGTCCAATTGCCTAAAGAAACCTATGTTGTGATTGCATACACTTACATGATCTTCCTTCTTTCTATCTAATATACCATAAAGGGGTCCCAATTACAATCCTATTCTATATTTATAATTCTATTCCAAAGTCTTCTCTGCAAAACGATAATCAATTTTCCATTGAAAAGCCAAAAACATTATTGTAGAAGTAATACAAGGTCCAATTTACCCTCCTTGCCCCATTAATGTCAATAATCTTTCCACATCAACAAACAACCAAAGTGAATCAATAGACTGCAGTCTACTTCACATATTTCAGCTAAACAAAATTATACTTAATTTTTGGGCAAACAGCACTTATGGTCATTAAAGTTTCTCCTAGTTTTCAGTTTTGACCTTAGATTTTTAAAAGAATTAAAAATTTGAAAAATAATCCAATTTGGTCATTAAAGTTTTCTCCATTATTCCATTTTCTTTATTATCCTCGTATTTTCCCAACATAAGAATAGAGAACCATACAACAAATTCAAGTTCAGAAAAGTTGACAATCTTATCCTCTTGTTTTGTTCCATGTCAATACCACGAAGCAATTATAAGCCATCATGGTAGTCACATGGCACTTGTAATCCACCTAGACTACTAGTTTATATTTTTTAAACCGTTTTAGAAACTTTTTTTTAATCATAAACAGACCCAATCACATGAAATGTCAATGTCGAAATTAGCACATAGACCAAATTATCTGAATCTAAAAAATTTAAGGATTCTATTACTATTTTATAAACTCTAGCTAAATAGGAAAAATGAGGCAAACCTTAATGAACAAAAGTGGCTTTTGCTCATTAATTTCTATTTATTTATTACATTTTAAAAATATACCCTAAGGTTGTCAGTTGTCACTAGGGTCACCTCAGATCAATGCAATTCCCACACTCAATACAACATAACACATTTAATCCATAAAATACCCTAACAAAACACGACTCTACATTGATGCAAAACAATATGTTATGTAGACAACACAGTATCAGAAGGCAACGGCTGATCATAGCAAAAATATTTTAGCATGCCTAATGAAATGGAAAGTGAAACAAATTTTCATCCAGAATATGAATTGGCTGCGACAATTTCAGAATACAGAAAAAGATAATAAATTCAGTCTTCATTTACATTTACCATTTTGTTCTTGCAAATGACTCATCCCATCATCAACCAAAACCACAAAATCATATCTAACAATTTTGACCACTCTTTAGAGCATCTTCTTCCACCACAATGGGGATTTTGGCTACGATCAGTCCTCTGTTATTCGGGGGCCTATCCCTCAATGTTTAATGTGGACTGTTAACATATATAGTGTTGTGGGCTTTAGGCCCAACTAATTTACTTGTATAGCACTCTTACTTGTATAACACTCTTACTTGTACTACACTCATATTTATTTGTACTGCACTCATATGCCTACTATATAAAGGCACTCATGTATATTCTTTCAGTAAGAAATACAATATTATTCAATTCAGTATTTCTAACATGGTATCAGAGCCACTGCTCTGACCTTTTCTTAACAGTCTTGTCTTTATTGGTGGTGCTTTATTCTCAACATCGCTTCCGCCATCACAGCAGCCGATGCAGTTTTTCGTCGTAGAACTTCCGACGTCTTCTAGTTGTTGTCCTTGGGTTCCGGACCTGCAGCCGCCGTCGTTGAGGAGTACCGCACCACACAGACCACTGCACTTACTATCTCCATTGTGCATCTTGCTCCCATAAATATTTTTCAGTCCAGGTGTTCCTTACCCAGTTTTTCGTGTAGATTTCATTTTTGCAATCCATTTTTGCATATTTTACTTCTAAATGAAGAAAGAACAGGTCTTTTTCCTTTTGCAACAATCGTCGTCGACAATCCAGCAAACGTTTTTGCAATTTTTGCAAATGTTTTGGCCATAATATTGAGACTTGCTTTCAGCGCAATAAATCAGCTGTTTCAATTTCTGCTGCCACTATTGCTAACATTGAGAGTGTCCAACCAATAGCTTCCGTCTCTACACAGTCTAATTCTTCAGGTCGCACTTTCACCATGACCATAGATGACCTTAAAAACATCATCACCAATGTTATTCATATGGTTGGTAATGCATCTTATTCCTCTTCTCTCTCAGCTTTATCCGGTATATCTCCTTCCTCTTGGCCTATGGATTCTGCTTGTTGCAATCACATGACACCTCACTCATCCTTATTTTTTGAACTTAAACCTACACTACACCTTCTTACTATTCGCACAGCAAATGGTTCCACAATGTCTGGTTATAATATAGGTTCCGTTTCAACCTCCAACCTCTTCGTTTCTGGGGTCTTTAATATTCCTGACCTTTCTTACAATTTGTTTTCTGTGGGACAATTAGCTGAGTTGGGTTATCGAATTATATTTGATTATTTTGGGTGTATTGTGCAGTATCCAAGGACGAGACAGGAGTTAGGAACCGGTCCCAGAGTTGGACGTATGTTTCCCGTGGACAACCTTCGTCTTCCACTTGTTGCTCCTGTTTCTATTGCCGCAGCTGCTGTAGTTTCTTCTATTCCTTCTCTTGCTCTTTGGCATGCTCGACTTGGTCACGCATGTTCTTCCCGTGTATAACAATTGGCTTCTAGAGGTTTGTTAGGTTTAGTGTCTGCAGAAAATTTTGATTGTGTTTCATGTCAATTAGGAAAACAACCAGCTTTGCCTTTCAATTCTAGTGAATCTATATCCACTAATATCTTTGACCTTATTCATTCTGATGTTTGGAGACCTTCCTCTGTCTCTAGTATTGGTGGATCTTGATATTTTGTTGTCTTTGTTGATGATTACTCTCGCTATAGCTGGATCTTTAATATGAAACATCGTTCTGAGTTATTGCAAAATTAGAATACACTTGCAATAACTTTTCGATGGTTGACACTCAATTTTCTAAACGTATCAAAACTTTTCGATCTGATAATGCTCTTGAGTATACTCAATATGCTTTCCAAGCTGTTTTGCATTCCTATGGCATTGTTCATCAATTAACTTGTCCAGGTACCTCTTAGCAAAATGGTAGAGCTGAACGAAAATTTTGTCATATTCTTGACACTGTTCGTGCTCTTCTTCTCTCTGCCAAAGTTCCTGCTCCTTTTTGGGGCGAAGCTGCTCTTCATGCTATTAATTGCATTCCCAGTCCTGTCATCCAAAATCAAACTCCATATGAGCGCCTTTTTAGGTCACCTCCAGTCTATCACCACCTACGCTCATTCGGCTCTGCTTGTTTCGTTCTTCTTCAGCTACATGAGCATAACAAACTTGAGCCTAAGTCAAGACTTTGTTGTTTTCTTCGCTATGGCGAAACTCAAAAGGGGTATCGGTGTTATGATCCTATTTCTCATTATCTTCGTATCTCCCGCAATGTTGTCTTTTGGGAACATCGCTTCTCTGTCGAGCTCTCTCACTTCCGTGCTTTCTATCTTCCTCTTCTGTCTTAGATCTATTTCCAGATGAGACACAAATTCCTTCTGTAGCTGCTTTTGATCCTCCTATAGCTGATCCTGATCCTCTTGTAGTTGCTCTTGATTCTCCTATTGACTTCTCTGTCCAACTACCAGAAATCCTTGGTCCCTTTCCTAGTTCCCCCTTTAATGAACAGGTGGAAGATGAACAGGTCGAAGACAAGCTACCCAACCCTGATCTTGGTTCCCCTGCTCCTGCTCCACCTAAAGATCATGCACAAGACATTCCACCTCGTCACTCAACTCAGGTAAGGTCCATTCCTGCACATTTACTTGACTATCATTGTTACATTGCCCTTGCTACACTGCATGAGCCTACATCTATCGTGAGGCTTCCACTGACCCTTTATGACAGATTGCAATGAAAGAGGAACTTGATGCATTGTCTAAAAATCATACTTGGGACTTGGTCACTCTCCCCCCTGAGAAATTGTGGTTGGTTGTAAGTGGATCTACAAGATTAAGACTCGCTCTGATGGGTCCATTGAGCGCTACAAAGCTCGTCTTGTTGCAAAAGGTTTTACACAGGAGTATGGGATTGATTATGAAGAGACCTTTGCTCCGGTTGCTCGTATCTTATGTGTTCATGCCCTCTTAGTTGTTGCTGCCAATAATGGGATCTTTTCCAGATGGATGTCAAAAATGCATTCCTTAATGGGGATTTAAGTGAAGAAGTTTATATGCAACCTCCTCCTCGTCTCTCTGTTGAATCAAATAAGGTTTGTCACCTTTGACATGCACTTTATGGCCTTAAACAAACTCCACGTGCTTGGTTTGCCAAATTCAGCTTTACCATCTCTCGTTTAGGTTACATGGCCAGTCATTATGATTCTACCTTATTTCTTCGTCGCACTGGCAAAGACATTATTTTACTTCTCCTGTATGTGAATGATATGATCATAACTGGTGATGACCTCAGTGGCATTCAAGAACTCAAGGATTTTCTTAGTCAGCAGTTTGAGATGAAAGATCTTGGACATCTCAACTACTTCTTGGGTCTTGAAATCACTCATTCTACAGATGGACTTTACATTACTCAAGCCAAGTATGCCTCTAAACTCTTATCTAGAGCTGGACTCACTGATAGCAAGACCGTTGACACTCTAGTCGAGCTTAATGCGCATCTGACTCCCTCAGGGGGGGAAACCATTATCTAATCCCTCTCTTTATAGACGCTTAGTTGGCAGCCTAGTTTATTTCACTGTTACTCATCCAGACATTTCCTATGTTGTTCACCAGGTGAGCCAATAACTGTCTGCTCCACGATCGACTCACTATGCTGTTGTTTTGTGCATTCTTCGGTTCCTAAAGGACACTCTCTTCCATGATCTTTTCTACTCTGCTCAGTCTCCTTTTGTTCTCCGTGCATTTTCTGATGCTGATTAGGCAGGAGATCCCACTGATAGCAGGTCCACCATTGGTTATTGCTTTCTTCTTGGTTCTTCTCTGATTTCTTGGCGAAGCAAGAAACAAACTCATGTGGCCCGTTCTAGTACTGAAGCAGAATATCGTGCCCTTGCTGATACCACATCTGAGCTTCTTTGGCTACGATAGCTTCTCAAAGACTTAAGTGTGTCTACATCCTCTGCTACTCCTCTTTATTGTGACAACAAGAGTGCCATTCATATTGCTCACAATGATGTCTTCCATGAACGGACTAAACACATCGAGATTGATTGTCATTTTATCCGTTATCATTTTGTCCATGGTGCTCTCAAGCTAATCTCAATCTCCTCTACAGATCAACTTGCAGATATCTTCACCAAGTCACATCCTAAGGGACGCCTTCGTACTTTGGTTGACAACCTCAAGTTGGTCTCACATCCACCTTGAGTTTGAGGGGGGCTGTTAACATATATAGTGTTGTGGGCTTTAGGCCCAACTAGTTTACTTGTATAACACTCTTACTTGTACTACACTCATATTTACTTGTACTGCACTCATATTTACTTGTACTGCACTCATATGCCTACTATATAAAGGCACTCATGTATATTCTTTCAATGAGAAATACAATACTATTCAATTCAGTATTTCTAACATGGATTATTTGACAATAAATAAGGGTACTTTTGAGGGGACAGAGAGTCAGTGGCGGCTCTAGGATTTTCTTTTAGGGGGGTCAATAGTGTCTTAAGCTAGAATTTTGTCGTGAGAGAGTAAAAAATAAAATGATTAAATTTTTTTTTGTATATACAATTGTCATATTACATACAATAATCTAACATAGTATTCTAAATAGTATACAATACAACTATATTGTAAAATAGTCAAAAAAAATTATTAATAGTTTAAAGATATGTAAGAAACCAACAATAAAATGCATATAAATAAATAACTAATCATTATATTTGTCAAATTAATAATAATTTATTATAATCATATCTAATATCAATTAAATAAAAATATATAATAAAGAAGAATAGTAACACACCTAAGAGTAGGTTTGAGAGTAAACGTTAAATTAAGGAAAATAAATAGTAAATTATATAAAATTTTTGCTTTTGAAGTGTATGGATTTTTAATCACACATGTGATCATTCTCTTGGAATTGGAGCAAGCACTAAAAGACTTTTTGGACTCGAAAAACTATAGAACACTTATCAAATTACTTGATTAGATAGAAAGAAAATATAGAAGGGAGAAAGAGAGAATGAGAAAAGAATCATAGATGTAAATACAGATCAGTTGGTAGTACAAGTGGTGTAATTTTTTGTTGATGAAGAAGAAAAGTGCAGGAAAAGAACAATTTCATTCTACCATCAACTGTAAAGTAAGCCAGAATCCAGAGAGAAAGTTTATTTATTTTTTAATAAATGAGCAATTTTAAGAACACAAAACATTTACGCAATAAAATCTAGATGACAAGTTGTTAAAGGTATGTAAAAAAATGATGTCAGTTATAGGTTTAGATAAAAAGTCAATTACAACTTGTCACTTAATCTTTATTGTAAAAAAATTGTGAAAATATTATGAAAATAGTACTAATATGATCACATTTGAAGTTTGTTTCAATTGGGTTTAAACAAAATTTAGGGTTAGGGTGTTCAAAATTTTATTTAAGGGTCAAAACAAAAAAATAAAAATAAAAATTTTAAATATAATAAATTTTTTTTTGGGCAAAGCCAGGGGGTTCATTTGAACCCCCTGGCCTGGTTGTAGAGCTGCCCTTGCAGAGAGTACATCATTCTAGTTGAAACTGTTTTTACTGTGATTGTTGTATGATTGGATGGCTGCCCTGAGTAGGCTGTCTTTTTCCTTTTTCGAGGATTTTGTGGACTTAGTGTCCGTTTGGGAAGCGCGTTTTGCACTCCTCACATTTGCGTTTTCACCTTTTTTTTAGCCGCAGTTGTTGATTTTTCTTCAGTGTACAGTGCACATCAATGAGTCCCGTGCACTGTTCACGGAACGCACAAACTTCATTTTTTAACAATTTTGTCATTAAAAGTAGGTCTCACAACACTATTCACATATGTAAAAATTATTTTGCTACAGTATTTTTAGTTTTCAGTTTTCAACTGTATCCAAACGGACCCTTAATATTATTTTTGTTAGACTCTAAGACAAGCATGGGGTCTTTTCTTTTTTTTTTTTTCTTTTTTTCTCTAAAATAATAAAATTTTGCTAAATTACCTATTAAGAAGAGTTAAAAAATTATGACCACTCTTTATATCCATTCAAGAACAAATTAAATACAAAAGCCATGTATTGAGGTTTGAAACTTAATATCTAAGTATAGCAACACAAAAATATCTAGTATATACCAAGAATATAATAGAATTTAGGAATATAAATGCTGAAATTTTGAGTTGAATTCTTGAATCGAGCCTTTTTACTTGCACTTTCTCTTCTTGCTCACTTTCCACTTGGAAACTGCTTCATTTGGTTTGTCAAGTAAGAAAAGATTCTCCACATAATTATCAGCCCAAGAATAACCTGGGCTTCTGCAAAACCCCAAATTCTTCACTTGTTGGCTCTCAAGGTCGTATGAACAGAGCTCCCAACCAAGTAATAGTTCGTACTGCACTAATAAATGACCATTCTTCCGGAAACCTAACACTCTACAGAATCGCGTATTGAGGTCAATAGTGAACAGTTTAGTCCAAGAATCAACAACGCCATACTCTTTCATCACAAAAACAGAACAACGCTCGCCCATATACTCATAGCATATTAGAGAAAGCAATCCCTGAATACCAAGATATCAATATCAGCCTCAAATTTGAGATTACCATTTGGCAAGGATAACACGCGGAAAACCTCATCACCCAAATCAAATGACAAAACTATTGAACCAAGGGCATCACACCGATCTGCAGCAAAACAAACAGCTCCATTTAAAGAGACTGCTGTTGATAGGGAACAATCTCTGATATAAACCCCAGGCGGATACGAGTCCCCACCACTCGTTATTCTCCAAGATCCCTCGTTAACAGAGTAAGCCTCAACCAGAGGTTTTTTGGCGCTAAGATTTTTAGATTGAAATGCAATTCTCACCAGCTTATAATCATTGGTACTCGAATCAAACCCAAACGCTAGATAACATGCAAAAGAGGCCGTAACGGAAGGGTTGGGAATGACAATAAATTTTCTAATACATGGATTCCAAACAATATAGCGGTCTTGTTCATAAAGGCAAAACAATCCATTAACGTAACCGACTAATTTAAAATTGCGACCAAAACTATTCAGCAACTCAAGTTCTTGAATTTGTTCAGATGACGAGTCATAATTGTCATTGTCTTCTTCGTGAATTAATTCGTAACCCATGTAGACATCCGAATACTTAACAATTAATTTGTTGGAATTGGAGTGTGATCGAGTGAGATTGGAATTGATGAAGGCAGGACTTGTGATTAGAGAGTTCCATGATTTGGATACGCACCTGAATCGGATTAGGGATTTCACGGGTAGTCTATGCAGGATCTCCACCAACACATCGCATGGCAGATACTCTGTTATTCCGTATCTTTCTTTTTTTTCTTTTTTTCTCGGCTTTACCGAATTTAGAGTGTCGAGAAAATTTTCAATTTGAAGCACTTGTTGTGCGCCTTATGGGTTGTTGTGACTTGTGCGTGTGGCTCTTATCTGGATTGCCAAAGTCGGTTTGGCTTTATCCTAGTGATAGTAGAAAACCAAGTTCTACTTGGTTTTGGTAAATACAATAAGATGCTTTATTATTTGTGTGAAAGAGTTAAGGGTGTATTTGGGACTTGGGTCTTGTGAGAGTGTGTGCTACAGTTTCAGCCTCCAAAGAATGGCCAAGTGCTACATGTAGATTATAAATTTCAAGATATGCAGTGATATCTAAGCTTCCAAAATCTGCTAAGAATGTTGCAGGTCATGGAATCTGTGATCATTGAGGAAGAAGGATCTCATTCTTGATCTAAAGAGACTACTTGCTGACATAGTTCAATCTCATCCAAAGAATTACAAGTCAAAATTTAAAATTGTAAGACAGGCAGTGAGAAATAATGTTAAACATATTTTCCACTCATTGTATTTAATATAACTTTATCCCTTAAATCTATAAAGAGAGCCAATCTATAATTATTTCTCAAAGTTTGCTTTAAGAGATTGGAAGTGGCGTATGGGCCTCAATGGCCAAGCATCATTTATGCCAAAGTAATATCGTTGATCATGGATCGCAAAGTTTGATCATTATTCTTCTTCATCTTCTTCTTTTTTCTTTTTCCAAATCTGGTTAATGTAGTTGATGTGGTATAATTAAGCCCATATTAGGCTCTAAACAAAAACAAGCTTTCTTAGTCTTTTGTTATTTGGCCAAACCATAGATGGGTAAATTGTAATTTTCCCCAATATATATATTAGGCCAAAATTTTTATATATTTAATTATGATTATTCATAAATGTAACCGAGCAATATGATGAGAAACTTGACATAACCAATATCATTAAAATTGCAAAGGAAAATCATTTAAATACCTTCAAATGTCCTGATTGAACTAATGTCCTCTATATTTAATAACCCAAGCTAATAATAATAGCACAATTACAATTGACAATTTCCGTGTGTAAGCATGAGTTACATTCTGATTTCTATATAATATACCATAAACATAGATCTTATTTTTTCCCTACAGCAAACTAGACCATTTAATAATCAAATAATACTACCCTATATTTGTTAGATCAGTAAAATAAAGCTTTTAAAGATAAAATGGGGGTCCTAATTACAATCCTATTCTATATTCATAATTATATTCCAAAGTCTTCTCTGCCAAACCATAATCAATTTTCCATTGAAAAAATTTGACTCTCAAAGAAAAAGTCCAATTTACCATCCTTGCTCCATTAATGTCAATAAAGTTTCCACATCAACAAACAACCAAAGTGAATCAATAGACTACAGTCTACTTTATATAATTCAGCAAAACAAAACTATATATACTTAATACAACATAACACATTTAATACATAAAAACCCCTAACAAAACACGACTCTACCTACAGTTACATGATTACAGCAGCTTATGTTTGGCATAATCCTATAGGCCATTGACTTTACATTGATGCAAAACAATATGTCATGTACACAACACAGTATCAGAAGGCAACGGCTGATCATAGCAGAAAATATTTTGCATGCCTAATGAAATGGAAGTGAAACAAATTTTCATACAGAATAAGAATTGGATGTGACAATTTCAAAATATAGAAATAGATAATAACATCAGTCTCCATTTACATTTACCATTTTGTTCTTGCAAATGGCTCATCCCATCATCAACCAAAACCACAAAATCGTATTTAACAATTTTGACCACTCTTAAGAGCATCTTCTTCCACCACAATGGGGATTTTGGCTACCATCAGGCCTCTGTTATTCAGGGGGGCTATCTTTCAATGTTTAATATGGACTATTTGGCAAGAAATAGGGGTACTTTTGAGGGGACCGAGAGTACACCATTCTAGTTGAAATTGTTTTTGCTGTGATTGTTGTATGATTGGATGGCTTCCTTGAGCAGGCTGTCATTGTCCCTTTCGAAGAGATTGTGAACCTCCATTTGTTTCGATAAAAAACCTTGTGTAAAGATAATTTTCTGTGTTTTCTATTGTTTGATAGCATAAAAAAATAAGCGTTAAAGGAAAACTATCTTTTGTCAACATAAAATCATGACTTATTTTTAGAGGTTGTTTTCCCTTAAATTTTTTTGAAAAACAACTCTATCTCATAACAAACTAAATAAAGGAAGTCAAGAGATTGATTTTCAACTCATTTAAAGTTGCTACCAAATATTAGAAAATGAGATAGTTTTACAGAAAATACTTTTTGAAAAATTACTTATTTTCTAGAAACCATCATTTTCTACGTTATTTTTGTTAGACTCTTAAGACTCTCTAATATATTGTCTGTGTAAATGGGGTCTTTTTTATTTTTATTTTTCGTTTTCTCTAAAATAATGAAATTTTGCTAAATTACCAATAAAAAAAATTAAATAAATTATGACCACTCTTTATATCCATTCAAGAACAAATTAAATCCAAAAGCTATATATTGAGGTTTGAAACTTAATATTTAAGTATAGCAACAAAAAAATATCTAGTATATACCGGTTAGGATGTGTGCCCTTAAATCCTATTGTATGATGATATGTATGACATTATGTATGACTTGATGCTGTAATTAATGAAGTTATTTTAATATTATCTAAAAATAATGGTAACATGAATATTGAGACATTATCATAAAATCCATGAGATGAATAGTATATGATTTCGTCACAGAAGATATAAATCACAAGTTCTTTGTAAACTCAAAATTGTAGTTTGTAGTCGATGATGAAATTAGACATTTCAACTACGAAGACTATAACATATCAACTAAGATGATTTATGTTGATCATAGAAATGGAGATTTCTAGTTGGTATATTAATATGTTTTAAGAGTTAAGACATATTGAACTGGACCGCTGTGAGATTTATTATTTTCCTAACAACTGCCAAATGAATAATAAATCTCACGATTTCTATTTATATGAATTCTTAATCCTGAGAGGATAATGAACCTGATCATGAAATGTAGCTTACTTTGATATGTCAGAAGTGAGATCTAAAGTCACAATCAAAACCTCAGTATGTTGGACTGCCACATTTAGTGTTGATGGAACATATATTCTCAAGATGGAATTCATTGTCTCTTAACGGATATATAAAATATTCCTTTGAGATAAGTTTCATGAGTTTGGTTATTCAAAGAGTTAGGCTTAACCACTTTAGTAAAAAGTTACTAAAGCATATATTTATGGAATTAGATTTCATAAATATATGATAAATAACTTAAATGGAAATGGAGATTTCTAGTTGGAATATTAATATATTTTAAGAGTTAAGACACATTGAACTAGGCCGCCGTGAGATTTATTATTTTCCTAACGACTGTCAAATGAATAATAAATCTCACGACTTCTATTTACATAAACTCTTAATCTTAAGAGGATAATGAATCTGATCATGAAATGTAGGTTGCTTTGATATACCAGAAGTAAGATTTAAAGTCACGATCAAAACCTCAGTATGTTGGGCAGCCACATTTATTGATGATGGAACATATATTCTCAAGATGGAATTTATTGTCTCTTAATGGAGATATAAAATATTCTCTTAAGATAAGTTTAATGGATTTGGTTATGCAAAGAGTTAGGCCTAACCACTTTAGTAAAAAGTTACTAAAGTATATATTTATGGAATTAGATTTTATAAATATATGATGAATAACTTAAAGGATTAGACCGGATATTCAAGAAATTAAGATGTAGAAATCTTCGAAGTGGCAGTCTACTTTCATGATTTTGTATTACTATGAATATTTTATGAAGGGGTTGCATGTACAATAAAGTTTTGGGATATAATTTATAAATAAGGCCTAGAGTGTAACTATATTTTTATAGTGGTATTAAATATAATTAATGGTAACTTTGGATTTGTCAAAAGTTGATAGAAAAGCCCAAGACCCATTAGAGCTAGTGTATTATTGGTCCCACTCCAAGCCACACACTAAAACCCAATTAGAAAGGCCCAAAAGGTCAGCCCAATTAGATAATCTGTTAGATATAAAAGTAAAAACATACAGAATTTTAGATAAGTATGAGACACTATTGTGCAATGGTGTGGATGTGAGTGTGAGACACTCTAATTCTCCCTTTGAAAACTAATTAAGAGATCATATTTCTTAAGCGTAAAGTAGAATTAAAGTGAAAATTAAAAGTGTTCCTGAATATTTCTGATATTTTGTTTTGAATTTCACCGCATTAAAGTACGCTTTCTTAATCTTGAATTCTGAAATTTACATAGTACATGTTATCATTTACGAATGAAGTAGATCCGTTAATTTTCTGCTACGTATGTTTTGTATGAGATACAGACCATGTTTTTCCAACAATACCAAGAATAAAATATAATTTAGGAATGTAAATGCTGAAATTTTGAGTTGAATACTTGAATGAGGGGTATTTTTCGGAGTGTGATGAGTGAGACCGGAATTGGAGTGTGATCGAGTGAGACTGGAATTGACGAAGGCAAGACTTGTAATTAGAGAGTTACATGATTTGGAAACGCACTTGAATTGAATTAGGGATTTCTAGGGTAGTCTATGCAGGATCTCCAGCAACACTTCGTATGGCAGATACTCCAACATTCCTTTTTTTTTTTTTGGCTTTACGCCATTACCAAATTCAGAGTTTTGAGAAAATTTTCAATTTGAAGCACTTGTTGTGGGCCTGTGGAGACAATTAACTTTTACTAACAAAAAATATTTTTTCCCCCTAAAAAAATTGAAATTATATGTGCATTGTAGGCCCCTACAAGTTCCTAAGTAAATAATACTAATAAGTAATATTCTTCCTTATAAAAAAAAGTAATAACCTTATTTTTCTTTTTCTTTTATTTTCCTTTTCAATTTCAATAAAAATGAAAATCTTATTTCATCAAAAAAATAAAATAAAATCATATCAAATTAGTTGAAATTTTAAAGACCTTTTGTCAAAAACACACCTGAGGTTAAATACATTTTAGTGAATATGAGATGTGGTTGGAGACGTAGAATCCACTTAACGCAATTAAAAAAATAGACGAAATATTGACATTAAAATTTAGGGTGAATGTCCAAAATTGTTAACTTCAAACATCAATGGGGAGGCTAAATTTCAAAATTAGTTAGAGGGATGCATGTGTGTAACCGACAGAGGAGGATTAAGGTAGATTGGGATAACTTTATTCACTTGAGTGAGGTTTTGCGCATGATAATTGGCATGGGAATCATTCTCTAGAAGAATTGCACCCAAATTTATATGCCTATCAGTGGACAAGGATGTTTCAATTAACTCAATCATAAATAGTCGATTAGATGGGGTGCGATGTAGTTGGAATGTGAGATTTGTCAAAAGGTTTTTTAATAAATTGGAATGTGAGATTTAGAAATTGGAGTCAATAAATTTTCTTTAAGATCTTCTCTACTCAAATATCCCTAAAAGGTTAGCCACCGATAGGATGAGATGAAAGTTCAAGGGGAGTGGTCATTTAATGTTCGTTCTTAGTATGAGGTTATTTGGGGTAAAATTAATAGAAGAGTCTTAAGTGGGAAAAGACCTGAAGATGGACCTCATTTTTCATTTGAAAAGTAGTATGGGAGGTGTTGTATGCACTTATATAAATGGTGAGACTGTGGACCATTTGTTGATCCATTTCATATGATTTATAGAAGGTAGTCTTTAGAGTTGTTTGGGATCCGATGGCTATTACTAGGGAAGGTAGATTGGAGGAATTAGTCCGAAAACATCCCTCAAATATTTGGAATTTTCACTCGTTATGGCTTGGTTTGGATACAGCGTTTTCTACGTCTGCGTCTGAGTTTTCTGTTTTTTTTTTTTTTCCTTCTTCTTTTGCTGCTGCAGCACGGGTCAGGGGGGACAAGGCTACTGTTCATGTTACTGTGCATGAACAGTAGCCGCATTTTGCTGACTTTCGGCAAATTTGTGGGTCCCGTGTACTGTTCATGGGACCCACAAACTTCACTTTACAGAATTTTTTTTATTAAAAATGGGTCTCACGGTACTATTCACACATTTAAAAATTATTTTGCTACAGCGTTTTCAGTTTTTAATTTTCAGTTTTCAGCAATAAGCTCTATCCAAATGGACCCTATATCTTATGTAGCTATCATTAGAAATAATTATATTTCTTACTATACATAAAAATAAAAAATAAAAAAATACTTATGTTAAGTTGGAGTCATTTGATGATTTGAACTAAGTTTAATTGGTCTCATGTGTAGGGTCTTACTAGTTGAATTTCCATTTAAATTTTACAGAATCGCTTCATTCATGGGCAATTCTTTTGGGTTTTTTGTTTATCATCTTGAACACAAAGTAATCTTATCTTCTAATAAAATATGAGTAATGCTACAACCATAAGCTATTATACAACATTTTTACAAACTGTTGATGCATCTAACATCTTATTGGTTTTCATCTAGGCCTACTATTACTATCACATTTTCAATTACTAATTATAACCACTCACCAGATCAGCAGTTTGTAAAAATTTTTGTAAAAAACTTTGTATCTCTAGCATTATTGATAAAATATCTTTGTTTATAAAAAAAAAAACTAAAATTATTCTAAACTTAGAAAGTGTACTTTACATTTTTGTCTAAAATCATTCTAAATTTTTCTTTCTATTTCCTCTAAAATAATAAAATTTTGCTAAATTACCTATAAAAAAAAAAGTAAAAAAATTATGACCACTCTTTATATCCATTCAAGAACAAATTAAATCCAAAAGCCATATATTGAAGTTTGAAACTTAATATTTAAGTATAGCAACAAAAAAATATCTAGAATATACCAATAATAAAATAGAGTTTAGGAATTTAAATGCTGAAATAGAATAAAATACTAGTTGAATACTCGAATCGAGCCTATTTACATGCACTTTCTCTTCTTGCTCACTTTCCTCTTGGAAACTGCATCATTAGGTTTGTCGAGTGAGAAAAGATTCTCCACATAATTATCAGCAAAGGAATAATATAGGCTTCTACAAAACCCCAAAGTCTTCCCTTGTTGGCTCCCAGGGTTATATGAACAGAGCTCCCAACCAAATAATAGTTCTTTCTGCACTAATAAGTGACCGTTCTTCCGAAAACCTAACACTCTACACAATTGCCTACGACTGAGGTCAATAGTGAACAGTTTAGTCCAAGAAGGACAATGCCACACTCTTTCATCACAAAAACAGAACAACACTTGACGCCTACCCAACGCTCGCCCTTATACTCATAACATGTTAGAGAAAGCAATCCCTTGAATACCGAGATATCAATATCAGCCTCGAATCTGAAATTACCTCTCGGCAGGGATATTGCGCGGAAAACCTCATCACCCAAATCAAATGACAAAACTATTGAACCCCGGGCATCACAGTGATGAGCCGCAAAATAAACAACTCCATTTAAAGAAACCGCCGTTGAAAGGGACCAACCACTAATATAAACCCCAGCCGGATATGAGTCCCCACCACTCATTAATCTCCAATATCCCTCGTTAACAGAGTAAACCTCAACTAGAGGTTTTTTGCGCGAATATTTTTAGATTGAAATACAATTCTCACCAGCTTATAATCATTGGTCCTCGAATCAAACCCAAACGCTAGATAACAGTCAAAGGAGGCCGTAACCGATGGCTTGGGAAGGGCAATAAATTTTCTAATACAGGGATTCCAAACAATATAGCGCCTTTGTTTATACAGGCAAAACAATCCATTCACGTAACCGACTATTTGAAAATTGCAAAGAAAACTAATCGGGAACTCAAGTTCTTGAATTTGTTCAGATGACGAGTCATTATTGTCATTGTCTTCTTCGTGAATTAATGCGTAACCATGTACAACATGGGGTGTAACATCCAAATACCTAACGATTAATTTGTTTGAGTTGGAGTGTGATCGAGTGAGATTGGAATTGATGAAGCCAGGACTTGTGATTAGAGAATTCCATGATCTGGAAACGCACCTGAATCGGATTAGGGATTTCAAGGGTAGTATATGCAGGTTCTCCAGCAACACGTCGTATGGCAGATACTCCGTTATTCCGTATCTTTCTTTTTCTTTTTTTCGGCTTTACCGAATTCAGAGTGTCGAGAAAAGTTTCAATTTATAGGACTTGTTGTCGGCCTTGTGACCGACAATATATATTTGTATATTACTGTATCCTGTTATAATTAGGATTTCTAATTTAAGTGTTTTTTTAATCCATTGTAATTAGGATTTTTAATTTACGTGTTTGTTGTTATCCTACGAAAAATTAGAATAAAACAAAGCCTATATATATATATATTTGAGAATTGAGAATGAAAGCATACATATTGTTAGAGTTTCATTTATATTTATATTTATATATTACTAAAAGTTGAAATGTAACATTTATTTTTGTTACGTTCTAATTAAGCCACATCATTATTCAGGTTATCTTTTTATTTTTTATTTTTTTGTTAATTTATTACCTTTTTAAAAGAATGCAAAATATATGATGACTATACATATTCTGTTGACTTTACACATTCTAAATAGGCTTAATTCTTTTGCTTTGCTACATATTCTCCTAACTTTACTATATATCATGACTTTACATATTCTCATGACTTTTTTGTATTAGATTATGCTCTTCTCCTATTACTCAAACCTTCTTTTAAAAAAAAATTAAAAAAAAAAAACCAAACTATCCATTGAATGTTTTCCTATTTTTCAAATTCCTCAATTTATTTTTTTGGATAGAATATGTAGAATCCTTTCAATAATGACTGAGTGCAACCCACTCATCTTCCCCATTTACTCCATTAAACCCAAGCGGATAACCATTCCAATTCTCAATTAACCGTCCTCCTTGGTCTCTCTCTCCTTCAAACAAAGAAATAACATCACCCCACTTTTCCACCACCTTATTAAATCCATTTTAACCTCAATTCCGCACTACTTCAATTCTTTGATCTCAACTCCTATTCTCTCTTTATTGATTTATTTTCTTTATATATTACAGTTGCCCCCTCTCCACTTCTACACAATCTGACGAAACACCATCGGACTTAGTAATGCTACGGTCTTTTTTGCTCTTCTTCAATCAACCAGTGCAAAAACAAAAGAGACATATTGAAAAACATATCAATCTTTAGACCTGAATTTTTGTCAATTATTTTTCTTCATTTTGTTAATAAAAACATTTTAGTTGTCACCCATTCGCTTTTTTATCCCATGTGGAATGTTGATAATTTTTTTTTGGTTATTGTTGCATGACATATACTTAATGAAATTTCTTGTAGATGTGTGGTAGCAAGTAATCAATGGGGAGAATACTTTTGAACGCTATTTCTAAACTTGGGCACCCTATTCTCCTTTGAGCTTCAAATGTTTTTGTGGCATGTAATGGTTGGGAGAAGTTTCTTAAGTTTATGTCCATAAATGCCATCTATATTGCATGAATTACAGGAGTCCACATCTTCTGTTTCACTTTTCCTACTCCACTCTATACTCCACCAATAAAAACTTGTCACGTGTTCTCCTAATTAATTAAATACTATCATTATTGACTTATTAATAATACCTTTATTAATTAGTAGTAGTATTTAATTAATTAGGTGAACACGTGGCAAGTTTTTATTAGTGGAATATAGAGTGGAACAGAAAAAGTGAGACAAAAGATTTTGACTCAAATTACAGGCTTACAGCTCCTTACGGTGAGGGTTTTGATTTTAATATTTTTGTCTCTATTGCTTTTGTTTCTATTGGTCTCAATTGCATATGCACTTTATTTTTGTCGGGTTTGGTTTACTTCCAGTACTTTTTAATTAGAAGTCTCCTTTTATTTTAAATACACAATAGCAACTAATTGCAAGAATAAGATTGAAGGGGAAACAGACCTGCTTTGTTAGTAGTAGAAATAAGATGTTCGATGTGGGTATGTGGGTTTGCAACGTTCAATAGTTGCAAAACTATATTTTACAATTTTCGTATAATTTTATAGACATGACTTGAAAAGCTAAAAAACTATAAAAGTTTCTAATTATAAAAATAAAAAATGACCAAACTATACGAGTAATTTTTTTTGTTGATAAATTGCAAGATTTTATTGAAGGAAAAAAAAAAAAAGAAAAAAAGAAAAAGCAAAAACAAACACAACAGGGGGACAATTGCCAACAGCAAAAGAACCAAAAAATTTGATTTGAAGCAACCAATGTTCCTTTTAAACTAATTTATAAATGTTTTGTTGTTGGAAACAATCAAGCTCAATCAGTTATTGAAGCTTACGAATTTATGTTGGCACTTATTATTATTCAAATTATCCTTATATCTGGCCCCTTAGATTAATTTTTGGGGGTTCAAGACTTCAAGTGATATCCTACCAATAATAACATCCTTTGTGGTATCCCATTATTTACTTGCATATTTCATATATGAAATGCTTATTTCATTTAACATTTTTGAATTAATATTTTGTTTTTCATTTTCCCATTTTAGTCTCTTTGCAAGTTTTGAAATCGCATAACTTCTATTACAACATCTAGCACCAGCTTAAGCATTGCACCACATAAGCTTCTCAATAGTGTTGGTTTCTATGATTAAGTCATTGGCATTTGTAATCCAAGCCTATGTGGAGAATAAACTTTGAGATTCCATAACTATATACAACACATGGAACAAGAGGTTGAATTTATCTGTAAAAAGTTTTGAATAATAATGTATTAAACAGTTTTGCATAACTACTCTACAATCATTGTAGTTTGTATACGCCAATGTCATCTTCATTCTGAAAAGTGAGAAACCAAGAAAATTAAAGAGAAAACTCACATGGTTGACAGTGATTAACTATTCCTTAATTAATTCCTCTTGGTTGAACATGTACACTCTAGAAAAAAAAAAAAAATCTTGATCTCAATGTTGAGGGCAGTCTACTAGAATTCTCTATCATATATTACCTCTTAAAGATATTATTAACTGTATAGATGGTACTTTTGGTTTATGATACAAGATCAACAAAACTGTGGTTTTATATGATTATATTTAGATGACTTTACAATGCCATGATGGATGGGTTGGTCTTATTTTATTATATAATGCAAGTAATCATGTAATTCATTTATGAATTTCAAGGGAATATTGGGATTTTTTCATATGTTGTAATTAAAATACAATTTCAAATAACACATATTGACTTTCTAAATATATACACTCTATATTATATTAATTCAATAATATATTCCAATAAAAAGTAAATATATTGAATTTTCCCACGTGTTGCGCGGGTTTGTGATTAGTTTGATACAAAATTTAATTCCTATTGAAAATATAATTGTTAGTCAACATGTTATGTTGCCATACTAAAAGAAAATAGAATTAAAAAAGAAAAAAAGGTCATATGAATAGAATTAGAGGCAAAAAATTTTAAGGGCCACATAAATTAACTAATAAAATGGACGAAATATTGACATTAAAGTTGATTTCAAACATTATGGTTAATGCGCAAAATTGTAAAATTCAGACATTAATGGGGAGGTTATATTTCAAAATAAGTTAGGGGGATGCATGGGTGTAACTTATGGAGAATGATTAAAAGGTAAAATTGGGATAAATTCATTCTCTCGAGTAAGGTTTTTGCATAATATTTGGCACATGAATCATTCTCTAGAACAGTTGCACCTTGATTTATATGCCTCTTCAATGGATAAGGATGTTTCAATTAATTAAATCATAAAAAGAAGATTAAATGGGGTGCAATGGAGTTGGAATGTGAGATATATTAAAAGGTTCTCATGTTTAGAACTTGGGGTCAATGAATTTTCTTTTAGATATTCTCTACTCAAATATCCCCAAGAGGTTAGCAACCGATAGGATGAGATGAAAATTCATGGGGATTATCATTTTTACATATGTTCTTAATTAATATGAGGTTATTTAGGGTAAATAGAAGAGTCTTTAGTGGATCAATGCCCAAAGGAGGGCCTCTTTTTCATTTAGAAAATAGTATGTAAGGTGTTGTATGTACCTATATAAATGGTGAGACTGTGAACCATTTGCTAATCCATTTTATATGTTTTATTGAGGATAGTCTTTAGAGCCTTTTGGGATACGATGCCTGTTACCAAGGAATGTAGATTCGAAGAATTAGTTCAAAAAACACCCCTCTTTCCTGCAGCACATTGTTTCTCTGATGAAACTCACATAATGACAGAGATTGCATCACATCAGTTCTAACTATCCAATGGGATAGCAAATATACCATGAAAGGGAAGAGATAATCATTACACCTATCCAAGAAAACCATGAGAGGGTCATGCCAAGCTTTAAGGCAAGGTTGTTATTTTGTTGGAGACACAGGCTTGGAAACCATAGTTCATATATTTGAAATTTGATTCTAGGCTATTTGATGTGGATTGTATGGACGGAATGAAATCATCGCTTCTTTGAGAACACTGAGAAGACGTTGATTGATTTAAAAGATTTGTGCCAGGCTGCCAACATAGTCTTTTTTATTGGTCTTGGTGCTGGGGTTTTATGGATTGTTCCTCTCTTATAAAGTTTATTTTTGCTCTTAGAATAGCCTCTTGATTTTTTTTTTTCTCTTTGCTTTCTGTTTTTGCTTTTCTATGTTCCTCATCATGAACACCATGTATTTTCCTTCTTCTTTTTTTCGTAAATAATATTATTCTTGTTATCTATATTAATAAAGGGGAACATAACAATAGTTCTCTAACATAGTTCAAGGAAAATAAAAGTATAATCCATAAGATATATACTACATCTCCATCATTTCAGCTCTCTAACATGGTTCAAGGAAACCAAAAAAAAAAAATCTATAAGATATGATGAAGCACAAAAAATCAGTAGACTGAATGCTTCAAGCTTCAATGGGCTAGTGATTGCTTGGAAGGCCTAAAAAAAAGAAAGAATTTTCAAAGGTGATCAGTGTGCCCCAGCCAAGGACCCTTCGATAATTAAATCAGTTTTCTCTCTAAGACAAGAGAGAAAATAGCGAATGGTTAGAACTTACCTTGTGTGAATGGAATCTTCTCCTTCTATAGAGAGTTAAACGTGGGTCTACTTGTTTGGATCCATTACCATCATTGGTAATGTAAGTGGTTACCAAGGAAAATGGGTTACATGGGGCACTGCATGTGGAATTCTTTCCACATGTCGTGTTCCATGTGTCATGCAGCATGTCGTATTTTGCTTATGTGAATCTTGTGTAGACATTTCTGTGAAATTCACCAAGTGTTGTTTACTTGTCTGTGACTATGTCTTCCATAAATAGTCTCGTTCATGGAGCATTATCTTCACGGTGTGGCCTAATTATCATTAGACGAGCTTCCTTAGTTGTTCTTGTTCCTAGACAAGCTGAGGTAGCTTCTTTACGCTATGGACGACAACTCAAGGACGAATTATTCTTAACATTCTTCCCCATCAGTTGCCCCTTGTCCTTGTGTTGTTTGTTAAGTCAAAACCTTTTTTTTTTGACACGTGGCCTAATCTGATGTAGTTCAATCATGTTGTTTCATTTTTCAAGAAAAAATGCCATGTGGCTTTACCTGATTGGTTGCCTCGTTTCAGATGCCAGGCCTCACTGCCTATAAATAGTAGAATTCCTATCCTACCCTTTCACATTTTCAAAATTTTCTCATTTGACATTTGTCATCCAGCGCCTCATTTAGAAGTCTTCTTGAGTCCTTAGGCCTTCGTTTAAAGCCAAGTATTTTCTTCATCTCATCTTTAGGCTTTCCCTTTATGTTTTTTCTTAGATGTCTGAGGTTGTAATATCCTCATCTAGTAATAGTGATAATAGGGAGTTAGACGAGTATCATAACAGTACTAGTGATAGTGGTTCCAATAGTAATAATTGTAATAGGAGTAACAACAGTAGTAGTAGTAGTGGAGGGAACACTATGGATGAGCAATACACGTCCGGAGTTCCAGGGATCTCTTTAGAGGTTCTTCAGGAACAACTTAGGACAAGGGCAGCTTCTAGTTCGCAAGCTGGTACCTCCACGAGCATTCCTTCGTCCACAACTTAAACGACATAGAGACCGCGTATAGTTGTGCTATAGGCATCCATTCCAAGACGGACGAAAAAAGGTTTACTTCCCTTAGAAGTTGGTACTGAATTCTAGATGACCTTAACCCTAGGTTAGCCATCTGTGGTGAATGGTTACCTCTCATAATGAAGCTTATCTCTTGGGGGGACTTAGGTTGCCTCTCAATGCTTTTGCTAGAGAGTTACTTTCTAGGCTAGGTTTAGGAGTATGTCAGTTCAACCCTAATGCATGGAAGCTGGTTGTCTCTATGCAAATTTTGTGGAGGGAGGTGTTTGAAGGGGACCTTCCTCTTATTGTGAATGAGTTCCTTTATTATTACAAACCCTCAGAAATTAGTCAGTCCTTTGGCTTTTATCAATTCATGGTCAGGGGTAAAGATTGTAGGTTAATAAAGTACCTTCTTACATCTAATAGAAATTGCAAGACGGAGTTTTTCTTCATCTCTAGTTTTTGGGCTGAAAAACTTTGTTGAGGTTGACAGAGATCCATTCGCCCCCTATACTAGAGAACTAGGGAACCTTCATCCAGACGGTATGTTTCTTTTCCATTCAATATTTTCTATCTTTTTTACAATTGTCTAACATTTTTTTTTTTTAGCCGTTAGATGGCTGTCTTTGAACAGATTCTATCTCAAACACGTCCAGAGGGCTCATCCATTTGCTGATAGGAGTTTTCACTCTCTCGTTACTCTCCAATGTCTTGCTACTTGGGGACTTGGACCTGAACCATCCCTTGAAGCATTAGCTCATGAGCTTGCCACTCGTAGAGGTGAGTTTTTACTTATAAAATTTCTTTTTATTATTTGTTTCAACTAAACTCACACTTTTCTTCACAGGGATTGCAACCATGAAGGAAAACAAAGGAAAAGGATTAGTGGACGAGGAGACCTTGCTAGAGACTTAATCCTAGCCTGTAAGGTTCAGGCTGACAATAAGGATAGGGCTGAGGTGGCAGCCAAGGCTATGGACGAGGTTAAGGAGTTAAAACAAAACCTTGTCGAAGAGCTTAAGGCTGATGCCATCGAGAGAGATACCTGTCTTAACCATCTGCAAAAGTTGAATGATGAGCTTCGTGCCTTTCTTGAAAAAGACAAAAATACATTGTTAAGGAGTTCAGAGCTTCCAGCTAGTTTATTGACCTTTTGGATAGGAACTATGTTGTTGGTTTTGAGGATTTTCGTATGGACTCTGTAGAACGCTTCCTTCAAGTTGACTTCAGCTCCATCAAGTTCAATATTGGTGCTGTAAGCTCTCTCCTTCAAACAAGTTCTGAAAATGTCAACATTGAGGACGATGCTACCACCCAACCTGTTCAGGACAAGCCTAATTCTGGAGATATCCCCCCAGCAAAAGATGTTTGAGATTTTATCCTGTCATAGCCTCTCTTTTTTTATTTATTTTAAAGTATGAGGTCCGTTGTTTTGGACCATTTGAATTTATTCAAGTACATTTAACTCGTCCATATCTTTTGAGACGAGCTTTGATACAATTGCCTTTTAAGCTTAACTTTACGAGGGTGTTTGGACGGTTGTTGTCTACCCCATTTTAGAATTTTATGAATGAATGTCTATTTTCATCTTCATTCTTTATTTATTGTTGAACATGTTATTTTGTGTATGAACAAATTTTCCTTTGTTTACATCGTCCATATTATATCTTACGATTTTAGGTGTGGTCTATCCACTCATGAAGGCATTTAGCTCATCCATATTAGAATAATTTCCTCATGTTCAACGCTTTTACCATTCTTTAAATTTCACAAGTATAACTTGTCTATGAATGGTATTTCTTTTGCTAGCTTTATTCATCCATAAATTTGACTTATAGCTTGCTATATTATTCGTCCATAGACTGGACGGTTTATACTCGTCTTTGGGCAAGACGTTTCCAGTATTCACTCGTCCAAAGATTGGATTGTTTGGCTGGTTATATTTATCCATGGATTTAGAATATTCTTGTGCACACTTTACCTTGTCCATTAGTTAGATGAATATACCTCGTTTGCTTTTACCTTATTTAAGGAAAGTTTATAGACGTTACATCCCTGCGTCGAGAGATTTTACTCGTCTTGGCCCCTTTAGCCTTCTTGTGAATTAGTTTTAATGAGAACTTTAGCAACATGAGAATTGGAAATTCATACAACTTTATATATATTGGAAATCCAAATAGTATTTACATAACATAAACATCGTCCACAATTTTTGGCACGTACTTAGAAGCCGGTGCCTTTAGGGAATTGAAAATAATTATGTATAAACAAACAAAACAAGTCCATGACTTCGTCCATAGACAGTGCACAAGCTGGAAACTAATGCAGTTTTAGGGAATTGAAATACTAAACCACATATAGTACTAATAACAAACTCAAGTAAATGCAATTAACAGAAAGCAACACATAACTTTGGCTCGTCCAGGATGATCATGGCATCCAGGATGATCTCGTTCAGGATGACGTTCGTCTAGAATGATGCTCATCCAGGTTGATACCCTACTGGTAATATATTTTTAAATGCTCAACATTCTAGGGGTGCTCTAGCTTTCTTCCGTCCAGGGCTTCCAAGTAGTATGATCCTTGCCTCTTGCAATTAATAACCCTGTAGGGTCCCTTCTAATTAGGTCTAAGTTTCCCATGGGCTGAGTTTCTAGTTGCTAAAGAAACCCTTTTTAAGACGAGGTCCCCAATGTTGAAGCACCTGGGTTTCACCATTGCATCATATTGCCTAGCCATGAGGTTTTTATACCTTGCTGTCCTTAGTTCCACGTCCATCTTTACCTCGTCTATCAGATCAAGGTTAAGATGAAGTTTTTCTTCGATCTCCTTGTCCTGATATGTCATCACCTTGTGGTTAGCCATGTGCCCTCCTGCAGGTATGTCTGCTTCACTTCCATAGGCTAGTTTGAAAGGAGTTTTCCCTGTGGGGGTTTTCATAGTTGCCCTGTAAGCCCATAGTACACCTAGTAGCTCATCTGGCCATACTCCCTTTACCCCCTCAAGCCAAGTCTTGATGAACTTCAACAATAATCGGTTTGCAACTTCTGCTTGTCCATTTGCTTGTGGGTGAGGAGTAATGATTTTTTATTCCAAACTGGTCACAAAAATCTCTGAAGGGTGTGTTATTAAACTGTCGTCCATTGTTTTACACTAGTACTCTAGGTACCCCAAACCTGCATACAAATGCTCTTCTAGACGAAGTTCTTAATGTTCTACTGTGTGATCTTTGCTAAGAGTTTAGCTTCCACCCACTCAGTGAAGTAATCAATTCCCACCCCCAAAAACTTTATCTGTCTGGTTCCAATTGGAAAGGGACCCAAAATATCCAATCTCCATTGTGCAAAGGGCCATAAGGCCATCGTCAAGGCTAGATACTTCGATGGTTGTCTAGGGATGTTGCTGAAGCATTAACATTGATCAAACACCTTTACATAAGTTTGAGCATCTACTTGAATGGTTGTTCAGGAGTAACCTACACAGACGAACTTATGGACAAGTGCTCTTGCTCTTGAGTGGTTTCTGCATGCTTATTTCCTGAACTTCTCTCAATACATAGTTTGACTCGTCCGGAGATAAGCACCTTAGATAGGGCAAAGAGAAGCCTCTTTTATATAGCACCAGGTCTTTGAGGACATACTTAGTTGCTTTGATCCTTAGCTTTCTAGCCTCGTCCTTATCCTCTAAAAGACTTCCATCTTTGAGGTAAACTACTATAGGGGTCATCCAATTTTCTTCTCCTTCAATTTGCTGTAGTTCTAGAAGATATGCAATGAAATCCACCAAAGCTTGAGCTTTTATCGCGCTTCTTGGCTGATACTTGACATCGAACTTACTGAGCTTTATGGCCCATTGGATTAGTAGTCTTCAGCTTCCAACTTGTTCATGACCTTCTTGAGTGGATGATCAGTCAAGACATTGATGACATGAGCTTGGAAATAATGTCTTAGCTTCTTAGAAGTTGTTACTAATGCAAAGGCTAGCTTTTCTATCATGGGATATCGTCCTTCCACTCCTCTTAGCGCTCGATTTGTATAATAGACAGGTGTTTGTATCTTCCCTTCCTCTCTAATTAATGCTAAACTCACTGCTAAGTACAAGTAGAATTCTTCACCTGGTATAGACAGGCTTAGTAGAGGAGGTGTTGTAAGGTAGATCTTAAGGTCTTGGAAGGCCTTTTAACACTCGTCCGTCCATTCAAATGCCTTGTTGAGAACCTTAAAAAATGGTAAACACTTGTCAGTAGCTTTTGAGACGAATCTTTTAAGGGCAGCAACTTGTCCAGTGAGAGACTGGGCTTCTTTGATATTTCTTGATGGCTCCATATTCAATATCGCTTGGATTTTATTAAGATTTTCTTCAAATCCCCTATATGAAACCATGAACCTAGGAAGTTTTCCTAACAAAACTACAAAGGCACACTTGCTCGGATTCAACTTCATGTTATATCATCTAAGCGAATCAAATGTCTCCTGAAGGTTGTCCAGATGTTTTTCCTCGTCCAAGCTTTTCGCCAACATATCATCTACTTACACTTCTACATTCTGTCCAATCTATGAACGAAACATATGATTAACAAGCCTCTAATAGGTTGCCCCCACGTTCTTCAAACCAAAATGCATCACCTTCTAGCAAAACAGGCCTTGGCTAGTAATGAAGGATGTTTTCTCTTGATCTGCCTCGTTCATCCTTATCTGGTTGTAACTTCAGAACGCGTCCATGAAACTTAGCAACTTATGAACTGTAGTTGAGTCCACCAGCTGGTCAAAACGTGGTAATGGATAGCTATCCTTGGGGCAAGCCTTATTTAAGTCAGTGAAATCCACACACATCCTCCATTTGCCATTAGCCTTCTTAACCATCACCACATTAGCCAACCAATCCAGGTAATAAACTTCCTGAATGAATTTTGTTGTGGTCAACTTCTGGACTTCTTCCTTGATAGCATTATTTTGTTCAGGGGCAAAGACTTCTTCTTTTGACGTATGGGCTTGGAGGAAGGATACACGTTTTGACGATGGGTGATGACACTTGGGTCAATCGCTGTCATGTCCTCGTGACTCCACGCGAAAACATCAATGCTCATCTTTAAGAACTGGACAAGGTCTTGCTTTGTCTTCTTTTCCATGCTTGCTCTAATCCTAGTAAACCTCTCCGGGTTATTCTCGTCCAGAGGAACATCTCCCAGTACTTCAATGGGCTTTGCGACAACCTTTCTCTCCTTTATATTCATCGTCTACATGTGCTCGTCCATAGCCAACATGGCTAAGTAACATTCCCTTGCTGCTAACTGATCTCCTTGTACTTGTCATATTCCATACTCTGTTGAGAACTTGACAGATAGGTGATAGGTAAATGTCACTGCCTTCCAACTATTTAAAGTTGGTCATCCAAAGATGGCATTATAAGAAGACGAACAATTCACAACGAGGAAATTTACTTCCTTGGCTATTTGTTGTGGATATGCTCTCACCACTACAAGTAGTGTAATAGTGCCCACAGGTTGCACTTTAATTCCTCCAAATCCTACCAAGGGCAAATTTACTAGACTAAGTTTGTCTTGTCCAAGCCTCATTTGTTGGAAGGCGGGGTAATACAAGATGTCAATCGAACTCCCATTATCTACTAACACCCTTCTAGTCGTATAATCCGCAATAAGCAAAGTGATGATGATTGCATCGTCATGTGAGTGATGGACCCTTCCAACGTCCTCGTTTGTGAATGAAATGACCTGCTTGTCTGCCCCCCTCATCCTTGGTAGTCATCCAAAGAGTTGGACGTCTTGTACCACCTTCAGGTACGTCTTCCTTGACTTGGAAGATTGCCCTGTCGAATTTCCTCATATAATAACTCTTATTTCTCCAAGTGGGGGCCGTGATGGCTCTTCTACCTTTCTTTTTAACTTCTCGTCTTTATGATCTCATCCAATAAAATGTCGCAACTTTCCTTGTCTGATAAGATTCTTTATCTGCTGCTTTAAGTCATAGCACTTGTCCGTGTCATGCCCATGATCTCTATGGAAGCAAAAATACTTGTTTTTATTGTGCTTATTGGGATCTCCCTTCATCTTCCTTAGCCACTGCAAGGATGGGTCATCCTTGATTTGCATTAGCACTTGCTCAAATGGAGTGTTTAAGGGCGTGTAGTGCTGACTCCTTCCTGAAGATGAACTTGCCTTCTTGTTATCTCTGTCTTTCTTTTCTTGCGTCCGGGCCTTCTTTGGATGAGGGCCTTGTTCAGGTTGGCGTGGGAGGTCTACTTCCATACTCTATGCTCTCTTCCTCTTCTTGGCAATGATTGCATCCTCCGCATTCATGAAGCTTTAGGCTGAATAGATGAGTTCAACTATGGTCTACGATTCTTGATCATAGAGCTTATGGATAAATAAATCTGAACCAACTCCATTGTGGAAGGCTGCTAGTAACAAATTTGTCATCCATCTCGTCTACTGTCAGGGCTTCCCTATTGAAGTGAGTGATGAAGGACCAGAAGCTCTCATTTTCTCCTTGTTCTATAGTCAGCAGGCTACGAGGAGCGTTTATGCTTTTGTCCTCCAATAAAGTTGTTGACGAACAACGTACTCAACTCCTCAAAGGAACCAACAATGTTCGGAGGTATCTTACTAAACTACACTCATGCTAGCCCCTTAAGGGTGGTTGGGAAGGCCTTATACATTATTTCATCTGGAACTCTTTGAAGGTGTGTTGTAGTCTTGAAAGTTGCTATATGATCACATAGGTCGCGCATTCCATTATATGAATCCAAGGAAGGCATCTTGAACTTGAAAGGTAGGGGACGGCTATTGATGGAAGCCATGAAAGGGGAATCAATTCGATGAACTAAATCATCTACGTGATTTGTCCTTCTCATATTCTCCCTCATCTTGTCTATAGCTCTCCTCATTTGATCCATTTCCCTCTCCAAGTACGGCACCCTTCGTGAAGCGGTACCCCTAAGCGGTTCTTGTACTCAGCATTTTCTCCTTCTTTAAGTTCTTGACTTTGAGCTTGCTCTTCCGTGCATCATTCATGACATTGCTTCCTTTGATTGATCTCCTAAGTCAATTCTTGATTCTAATAGGTTAGCTTTGCCATGGCGGCTGCCATGGACTACATTTGTTGTACTAAAGGTAGTTGCATGACAGGTGCTGTTTGGTGACCGTGGTTGGGGTTACTGGAAGCATTTCCACTCTCCTGTTGGCCTAGACTAGTGGCCATTGATCTTGTCCGAACCATATAGCCCTTTGTCAAAGAAAGATAAATTGCAAAGCACAAATTTAATCTTCCCCATAGACGACGTCAACTGATGAAGTACAGAAAATCAGTAGGCTAAATGCTCTGGGCTTCAATAGGCTATTGATTGCTTGGAAGGCCTAAAAGAAAGAAAGAAAGAACTGTCAAAAGTGACCGGTGTGCCCTGGCCAAGGACCCTCTGATGGTTAAATAAGTTTTCTTTCTAAGACAACAGAAAAGAAAATAGCGAATGGTTAGAACTTACCTTGTGTGAATGGAATCTTCTCCTTTTATAGAGAGTTAGATGTGGGTCTACTTGTTTGGATCCATTACTATCATGGTTTATGTAGGTGGTTACCAAGGAAAATGGGTTACATGGAGCGTTGCATGTGGAATTCTTTCCACATGTCGCGTTGTACGTGGAAGTAATTCCATGTGTCATGCAACGTGTCGTATTTTGCTTATGTGAATCTTGTGTAAACTTTTCCATGAAATTCACCAAGTGTTGTTTACTCATCTGTGACTATGTCTTCCATAAATAGTCTTATCCATGGAGCATTATCTTCACGGTGTGATGTACTCAACTCAATTAATAGGCCAATTTATCAAGCATGTTAGGCACGAACAAAGAAGTAGGGACTTTGGCCTTGGCCAACAAATTAAACGCAATTAAAGAATCAAAAAATTAAGAGAGAGAAAGAGGACTTCCCATTGTCAAAGAGCTGAGTTTGTTGAGGAAATAGTAACCCACTACCAGCGAAGGCAGTTGTGGCATCCAACTGACTAATTGAAAAAAAAAAAAAAAAACTATTTAGGCTTGAGTGAGGCTGAGGAGAATTGGGTTAAGTTCTATTTAACTTGGGTTAGTTGAAAGGGTTAAGTTTTCCAAGTTTTAAGTTATCCGGGTTAGGTTATTTGGGTTGGGTTAGGTTTAAAACTTTCATAATAGAATATCTTAGATTCCATTAGATTTAACTAAGGTAGTAATAGATTTTTTTATAGGTGTTACTAGTTGGGGTATTTGTTCATTTACAAAACATAAAGGGAGAAATTGGTTGCTTCCAAAAGATAAAAGATGGGGGGAAATTCTGAACTAAACAAAAAAGAAAAAAAAAATTCCAACTCTTTACAAAAAAAATTTATTAAAAAAATTGAATAAAACACTTTCCTTTTAGGCCCAAAATTCCAATTCCTCTAGAAGTTGAATGAAAGAGTCCAAACAATTTAGTTCTTTTTTAGGGTGTGAAGTCCAATTGCCTGAAGAAACCTAAGCTGTGTTTGCTTACACTTACATCTTTCTTCCTTCTAATCTCTCTCTCTCTCTCTCTCTCTCTCTCTCTATATATATATATATATATATTAATAGATGAATCTAAGAGAAAATCTAATTAGATTTTAAATTGAAATTCAATAAAACTCTAATTTTGCGCCATGTGTCCTATCTAATCTATTAAAATTTGTGTTTAGTTAATCCAATGTAAAAATTGGAATACAATTAGAGTTTAATTTTGCGTTATGTGTCTCACCTAATATAAGTTTTTTAATTTTTGTGTTAAATGAGTTAATTCAATGTAGAAAACGAGGAGTTCAATATAAATAAACCATAAAAACCTAATTTATATATATATATATATATATATATATATATATATATATATATAGACACACACACACACCATGACTATATATGGTCCATTACTAACTGGGTAAAATAATTTGACAATTTATCTTTATTTTTATATAAAAAAATTGTGTTTAATTTTAAATGCATCCATGCATTTGCATAGGTTATATGCTAGTTTCTATATATATAATGTACAGTAAACATAGATCTAATTTTCTCCCTACAGCAAACCGGACCATTTAATTATCAAATAACACTATCCTATAGTTTTTGATCAGTAAAATAAAACTTCTATAGAAAAAAAAAAAAAAAAAAAAAAAAAAAGGTCTCAATTACAATCCTATTCTATACTCATAATTCTATTCTAAAGTCCTCCCTGCAAAACCTTAACACCACTTATGGTCCTTCGATTTTTCTCCCATTTTTCAGTTTTGACCTTAGAGTTTCAAAATAGTTAAAATTTGTAGGAAATTTCAATTTGGTCATTAAAGTTTCCCCCATTACTCCATTCTCTTCCTTTTATATCCTTGTATTTTTCCAACATTAGAATAGAGAACTATACAACAAATTCAAGTTCTAAAAAGTGGAAAATCTTATCCTCATTTTTTATTCACTTGAGTAAGGTTTTCACATGCTAATTGGCACGGGAATCATTTTCTAGAAGAGTTGCACCCTAATTTTTATGTCTCTTCAGTGAATAAGGATGTTTCAATTAATTCAATCACGGATGGTCGATTAGATGGGGTGTAAATGTGTAATGGAGCTGGAATGTGAGATTTATTAAAAGGTTTTCATGTTTAAAAATTGGAGTCAATGAATTTTCTTTCAGATCTTCTCTACTCAAATATCCCCAAGAGGTTAGCAACCGATAGAATGAGATGAAAATTCAAAGGGAGAGATCATTTTGATGTTCATTCTTGGTATGAGGTTATTTGGGGTAAAATAAAAGAGTCTTTAATGTGTTAAGGCCCGAAGAAGGACCTTATTTTTCATTTGATCCATTTCATATGTTTTATAGAATGTAGTCTTTGGAGCCTTTTGAGATCCGATGGCTATTACTAGGGAAGGTAGAATGGAGGAATTAGTTTGAAAAACATCATTGAAATATTTGGAATTTTTACTCGTTATATCTTATGTGGTTATCATCAGAAATAGTTTTATATATATATATATATATATATATATATATATATATATATATATTGATAAATAACAAAATTGTATTAATCAAAAGTCCTGGTACACTAGGGGTGTGCATGGATAACAGTACATCAAACATATAAATTACAAAGATCAAACATTTATAAAAAAAAATAGAACAAGGAAAGAGATTAAAGGAAGAACTCCAAATACATCATAGGACACAATATGGGGTATCCCTCCATAAATCAATGCACCAATGCCCACTGAAGGAACCTTGCCAACTCCAAAATAAATCATCGACACCATGCAGCATAACCTATAGAAGACCAAATAGTGTCCACACCATAGACCATAATTCATAAGCATTAGGACAATGAAGAAGAAGATGATTCATCAATTCCCTATTCTTTCTATACATACGGGGGCAGAGCTAGGATTTTTTGTTTGGAGGAGGGGGGCAAATTTTGGTACTAATATATGAGTTTCGAGTCAAGATAACTTATCACACACATGCGTAAATGTGCATACACAAATATATAAACATTAATATTTTGATACTAGAGTAAGTCGTAATTTATAAATATATTGTATATAAAATTAACAACTTTCGCATGTATATTCGCAAGATAATTTTTTAAGGAAACTTATCATTTTTTAAACTTTAACGAGTATACAAAAGTTGTTTGGTTTGATATTAAACATGTATGAAAAAACGAATTAGAGAAAACAAAAACTATCTTGTCTTTATAACTATTAGACCGATTGACAAATTCTATTAGTTTTTAAGAGCATCATTAAACTCAAACATTTGGGGGGGCCAACTTCTATTTTTGTAGCAAAATATTTAAAGTTTTTAATACTTATACATATAAAATCATTTTTTAAAATTTAGGGAGGGCCATCCCCCCCCCCCCCCCCCACCCCCCAAGCCTTGCTATAGCTCCACTCTTGTGTATATATATAGCACCAATCTACAACTGCAACAACCTTATACCATAAATTTCAATAGTTGAAATTCTTATGTTAAATTGGAATTATTGATAATTTGAACTAAGTTTAATTGGTCTCATGTGTGGGGTCTTACTAGATGCATTTCCATTTAGATTTTATAGTATCACTTCATCCATGTGCAATTCTTTTGGGTTCTTTGTTTATCATCTTGTACACAAAGTAATCTTGTTGTCTAATAAAATATTCTAAACTTTTTTTTTTAGAAGGAAAATTATTCTAAACTTAGAAAGTGTACTTTACATTTTTGTCTAAAACTAGTTAGGGCAGCATGCACTACAACAAAATGTATTTTCAGTGACGAAAAAATTCGTCACTAAAATTCCAGTATTTTGTCACTAAGAACCTTTAGTGACGAAATTGGACTTTTAGTGACGAAATTCATTTCGTCGCTGAAACCCCGTCACTAAAAGTCCTGGTGAAGAAAAAATTTGTCACTAAAAGTCCGATTTGATTTTTTTTTTTTTTTTAACTTTTAGAGACGAAAGCGTTTCGTCACTAAATGTTTTCCTCACTAAAAACACCATTCAGTGACGAAAATATTTCGTCACTAAAAACACTTTAGTTTATTAAATCATATTTAGTGACAAATAATTTCATTACTAAAACTATTTATTAGGTACATATAGTGACGAAAAAGTTCGTCACTAAAACTATTTTTAAGAAAATCCATGCACATATATTGATGAAAATTTTCGTCACTAAAACCATTTCTTACAAAATTTTGTTACATTTAGTGACGAAATATTTCGTCACTAAAACTTATTTTCTGTTTTTATTTTTTTCATGGTTTTGATATTAATATGTAATTTGTTATTACATTACTAAAATCTCACATTTGAATAATACATTTATTTCAACAACACATTTATAAAACAAGATCCATACATTCCACAAGTAAAAAATAAAACAAGTATCTAATTCAAACTCCTTCCATACAATAATTGTTTTCAACATATACAATAACTCAAGATGTTTTATAATAATACAAAAAGTGTAGTATAATATAATTAGAACTAACAGAAGATGTCCTCATATGTCTTCAAGTAATGCCAAAAGTAAATATTCTTAAAACCACCAATAAGAAATCTGCACAAATATAAAACTAATACTACATTAAAATCATAAAGTAAAAACATTAATTATGTTAGAAGAAACATTTCTAACAATACATTAAGAGTAGTCACACCATGTAATGTGGGTCAATTGCTAAAAGAAAGTACTAACCAAAACATGTTTTAACTTGAAGTTGAACCACTCCCATAGGTAAGAGCGTCATCATAACTATTCCTCCTTAAAAAGTTAAGAATATTCTTTTGAACCTCTTCTTGCTTAGCTCGTGCCTCTTGGTCCCTAGCTCACTCCTCTTGGTCCCTAGCTCTTGCCTCTTTAAGCTCAATGATCTCATTTTCTAACCGTTGAATATACTCCACCGAGGAATTAGATGAGGCGGTGGTTACTAGAGAAGAGGAAGGTCTCATGTCAAGTCCTTTTACAATACCGGACTTCTTCTTAAAAACCAAGTTTGAGATCTCCTCTTGTGTAAGGGGAATTGCATTAAGATCTTGACAATGATCCTCTTGCACTTTGAGAATATTTTCCTATCATTTGAAAAAGAGAAAGAAACAAACAATCACAACATTAATAATACATATGTTATAGCTTTACAAACATGATAGAGATGGAATGATAAGGATGGAATGATATACATACATATGTCGCTTCATCCTCATGGTGTATCCACATATTTGTATTTGGATTGAAATAAACATCTTTGAAGATTTTTGCCAATTCAGGAACTTGACCGTCATTACTATTTGTCTGATTAATTAACATTCAAGTGTTAGATAGTTATACTTAATTAATCACAACATGTAATATACTAAAGTATAAGAAAAATGAAAAAATATGCACCTCCTCATCAACCCTAACAGCAAGTGTCTTTGTCCCGCATCTATGTTTGCCTGAAGTTTTCTTCTTATTTTCAGAGTTCTTTATTGATTTTTCCTAATAAACAACATTGAAGATATCTATTAGATGATGAATAAAACAGTATACATTTATTTTATCTAAGTATTAATCTAATTAGTTTACAACATAATATAGTAAACATTGGATAATAATAATATATGCATAAATAATTTACCAGCCAATCCTTATTGGTCCATCTCTCATCAATGAGTTCAGTCCACAGCTCAAGTTTGGCATTCTTTGGCAGGTGGCTTCTTGCATAGTCAGCACCATGGGATTGTACGAGTTTTTTATAAGCTTGATGCAACTTGTAGAAGCCGGAACTCAATAATCTTCCACATTTTGTATTTAATGTTTTCGTTACCAAGTTGGAATCCCCTTGTAGCTTAAACTGATCCTGTAAAATGAAGTGTATATGTATTATAAAAATACTATTATATGAATTTAATATGCTTGGTGACAACAAAAACGAGTTAGACGTTATCAATGTAAATTTACCGCGATATTTTGAAGCACCACTTCTCTAGTAGCAGCATCAACATTTTTCCAATTTTTCACGTTGTAACTGGACAAATTACTTCGCACTTGTAATATTGTCCTCAACATTTTGATTAGCATCTCTTGAAGTTCCACCTTCCACAACAACCTCAGTTTCAACATCACCCATACAATAGTCAATAATATTGTCCTCAACATTTATAGAGACAACATCACCAATCGCTTCTTGTTGAAATGCGTCACTATCTTCTGTATTATCATTGGATTCTCCACCCCCGACTTCCGGGACATCAAACACTCCCCTATGTTGAATGGATTGCACAATTTTTCAAGTTTCATCCAATTTGGTATCTTGAAGGTAAAAAAAACTTGTCTCGCTTGACTAAGAAGTATAAAAGGGTCATTTTCATACCACCGACTTGTAACATCAATGCTTGTGCAGTGTGCATCGGTTCTTATTGTTCTCCTTCGACCATTGGTATCAGTATTGTACCATTCACACTGGAACAAAAAAAATTTATGGCGAAACACATACTCCAATTCCCAAATTTTGCACACAGGACCATAGAAGTCGTGCATTTCTCCCTCATGGTCCTCTTTCGTACATACACCACTGTTTTGGGTTACACGATGATTGTCTAGGTCCCTGGTATGGAACTTTACACCATTGACCATACAAACTGTGTACTCCTTCACATGCGGCTTAAGACCATTTGCTAATGACCATAACTCTTTAGTAGCTTCTGGTGACTCATTAACTTTCAATCTATTCATCTATAATGACATACAACAAGTGATATTAATTAGTAATAAGTAATGACGAAACTATTTTCTTGCTTAATTTTTATTAGTGTGTGATTAAATTTCAAATGTCTTACACGTTCTCTGAACCACTCGAGAAACTCTTGTCGTTGGATTTGAGTAATGGCTTCTTCAGTAGGATTATGCAATGTACTTTTGTTTTCACTGTTAAAAATAAGGTGATTTATTTTCAGCTAAGCATTGCAGATAATATTCAAAACTTAATCAAACAATACATGTATATGAAATCACATACTTTAAATAAGGCCCTAGCTTAGGACTATTGTACAGTAAGTACTAATGAGCAGTATCAAGCAATGCACGAGACAAGTTGCCATCATTCCGCCTACCACCTGTAGGTCGGGCAGTCTGTGAAAAAACTATCAATCCTTCACTAGATTCACAAAAATCTTCATTTCTTTCTCTTTGATTATGCACAGTTTTGATCCCATCAATATAGAAAGACTAGTTGTTAATACATTCTTTGAGAATGTAAGCCTCTGCAATCAAACCTTCTAGTCGAGCTCGATTCGAAACGTATCTTTTCAATTTTCCAAGGTACCTATGAGAAACAAATACACACATTATGTGATTTTATACCACGAGGGAAAGATACAATTGATGGATGCATTAAAGGGTCTAATTACCTTTCAATTGGGTACATCCATCGATATTGTACCGGGTCTCCTAGAATTGCTTATCGCGGCAAGTGAACAGCAAGGTGGACCATAACATTAAAGAATGCTAGAGGAAAGAACCTCTCAAGCTTGCATAGTATAAGAATTAAACGTTCTTCTTGTTTCTCCAATTCACTCCGCTTTAAGGTCCTTAAGCATAAATCTTGAAAGAAGCTGCCCAGCTCAAACAATACAATACTAATTGATGGGGCTGATGAGAAGGGTTCACGGACGAATATAATGCTGCAGACGACCCCTACTCCCCCATGACGAACGGAACATTGCCACGTCACTGACGATGATACCAAAATCATTCAATGCTGGCAGTAATACCTCAAGCGGTTATGACACCAGCTGGGTAGACCATTGGAAGCGTATTAAAGGCCCATTACTCAGCCAAGAGCGCCATTAAGCCAGGAATTAATGCCACAACGGCTAGACTCCAAAGGTATATAAAGCCTTTGCACCAACAACATAAGGTACGAGACATCAACACAATTGTATTAGAGGTGAAGTGATTCCTTTATAAAACTCTTTTTCTTTTGTGCTAACTTTGGCATTGGAGGTGTTGTGGCAGGCACCGCACCGATGGCCGACTAAACCCACCTCAACTGACGATATTTTGCTTCATCACTAATATCTTTATGTGCAAACCCTCGCAACCCGATTGGAAGAATTCGTTGTAGTAGCACATGATAGTCATGGCTTTTCAAACCAAATAATCTACCATTTTTTGCATTCACTGACCTTGATATATAGGCTGCATAGCCATCCGGATACTTGACTGATTTCAAAAAATCATAGAAACCATTCCTTTCATCTAGGCTTAATGAAAAAAAAAGCCCGAGGCTTGTCATATGATCCATCAGGACGTTGTTTCAAATGCACGTGTGCCTAAAGTTCATATTTTGCCTGACTTGTTAAGTTCATATTTTGCAATGTTCTCTCTATGACATCAATGTTGTGCTTAAGCTTCTTATTCTTCCAGTATGGAAGTACTTCCTTGACCAATTTTCTCCAATGAGTTGTCTCTTCAATGCTAAAATTATATTTGACATTCTATCTAATGCTCTTGTAAGTAACCTAAAGATCTCTTCCATTTCTCTGATAAACTATTATGCAACCGACTATGTCTCAACTCCATAGGCAAATAAGCTCGATGGTTAATGAATCCAATTTTACTTTCCAAAGCTTCTGAATATGGTTCATCGTCGCAAGTGTAACAAGAATGATAACCTTTTGTCCTCCACCTAGACACGTTACCAAATCCAAGATAGTCATGTATTGTCCACAACAAAGTTGCACGCATCTGAAAATGCTCTTTACTATAAGCATCATAAGTTTCTACACCTTCTTCCCATAACTCCTTCAATTCGTCAACCAACGGTTTCCAGTAAGTATCAATCTCATTTCCTGGTTAATGGGGACCAGGAATAAGCAAGGACAACATAAAATATGGCTCCTTCATAACCAGCCAAGGCGGTAGGTTATAGGGGATAAGTATAACAGGCCACATACTATAGTTGTTGTTCATATTCCCAAAAGGGTTAAATCCATCTGTAGCCAACCCTAACCTTACATTGCGAGGTTCGAGGGCAAAATCAAGATGTTGCAAATCAAACTCCTTCCACTCCTCACTATCAGCCGGATGCCTCATTATCCCATCATCCACTCGTTTGTTTATATATCATCTCATGTCCTTAGCTCTTTGGCCTAACATGTACAATCTCCTCAATCTCGGTGTCAACGGGAAGTAACTCAATACCTTATGAGGAATCTTTTTACCTTGGGCATGTGTATCCTTGTACCTAGGCGTCTCACACACCGGACATTTATCAAGGTTTTCATTTTCCTTTCAAAATAGTGCACAATCATTTTTGCATGCATCTATATGCTCATATGACATGCCCAAGTCACGTAATATCTTCTTTGCCTCATAAGTTGACCTTGGAACCAAGTTATCTTTTGGTAAAACCTTTGTCAGCAATTCTAGCATCATATCAAGTCCCTTATTACTCAAGTTGGTCATTACCTTTACATTCAACATCTCAATAACAAACTTCAAGATACTATAATCAGTGCAACCCGGATACAACTCACGCTTTGCATCCTCCTCAAGTTTGTCAAAATGACGCACCTCCTCATCCTTGGTTGCATTTCTTGGTTCCGCTTTAATTCGGTCACCTACCAAGGCATCGATACCATCCATATGATCACCATCCGACATTTCATTATCATGAATGTTCTCGTTCAATACACGAGGTTCTCCATGATTATACCAATTAACGTAAGATTGCATAATCCCACGATGAAGCAAATTGATACGCACAATTTGAAGAGATTGTCAATAGCAATTCACACAGTGAATACACGGGCACGGAACATTACCACTCAAGTCCACAACCGATCTTGCAAAATTAATAAATGTATTGACCCTTCAATATATGGACGACTTAATCTGCCATCAGGTGTCTTAGCCATTGGCATCCAACTTTTATCCATGTTTGACTACAATAAGGTAAATGCTACTTTAGTAAAATAAGAATAACTCATGCATAATGTATTCTAACATCTAAGTCTATAAGCTACTTAGATAAAGTTCTATCTCATTCATGAATGCACAAGTATTGAAATCAAATAAAATATTATTCATCAAATCTAATCAACAATACTCATTAATATTTGTAAGAAATGAAAAACACTCCCAATATTAGTTTAACCCACCTTATAACATCATGCAAGCCACCCGCTTGCTCCAACACAACATACCACCACAACCAATCACAAACATCACAAGATTTGCAAAAAATGAAAAACACTCCCAATATTAATTTAACCCACCTCATAACACCATGCAAGCCATCCGCTTGCTCCAACATAACATACCACCACAAAACCAATCACAAACATCACAAGTATAGAGTTTTACAAGTATTTAAATCAAATAAAATACTATTCATCACATTTAATCAACAATACTCATTAACATTTGCAAGAAATGAAAAACACTCCCAATATTAGTTTAATCCACCTTATAACATCATGCAAGCCACCCGCTTACTCCAACACAACATACCACCACAAAACCAATCACAAACATCACAAGTATAGAGTTTTACAAGTATTTAAATAAAATAAAATACTATTCATCACATCTAATCAACAATACTCATTAACATTTGCAAAAAATGAAAAACACTTCCAATATTAGTTTAACCCACCTTATAACACCATGCAAGCCACCCGCTTGCTCCAACGCAACATACCACCACAAAACCAATCACAAACATCACAAGCATAGAGTTTTACAAGTATTTAAATCAAATAAAATACTATTCATCACATTTAATCAACAATACTCATTAACATTTGCAAGAAATGAAAAACACTCCCAATATTAATTTAACCCACCTTATAACACCATGCAAGCCACCCGCTTGCTCCAACACAACACACCACCACAAATCCAATTTCCAACATCACACATATAGAGTTTTATAAGGTTTTCTACTAAAATTTACTTACTTTGCTCAAGCTAAGCTTACAACTTAAAAAAAAAAAAAAAATCCAAAGTTATTGCAAACAATGTGTATTTAACCTGCAAAAGAAAAGTTAAATTTATAAATACTTCAATCTTGAAAATGATTATCTCATAATAAAAAGAAGCAAAGACACTAGGCCAGGAGTGATCAATCACTAGTTTTTGCCAAAGGTACACTTACTGTTGAAATGCTTTCCTGCAGAAAGAGAAACAAAATTGAAAATTGAGGAACACAAACAATAATCCAAAATAACTAACTAAACTATAAAACAATAATCTGGCTTTATCAAAGTGAAAACCCAAAACTGAGACCCAAAAACATTTCACAACAATTTCAGCTAACTCAAAAAGGGTACCATCAAAGTCACCAAAATGTTAAAACAATCACCATTCCACAACCACAACCAACATTCCAGTTCACAAACAACAACAACACAGCCCTTATCCAAAACAATCTATACAAAATGAGCACCTATTGAACTTGTTGATTTCTTTCAATAACAGTGTCTTATCCTCACTATAGTGTTTTCAACAACCTCATCTCTCAAGTAGATTATTTTTTATCATGTTGATTCAACATTTGTGGGACTAACTTACTGAGCTCTCTTCAACAATGTAATAGTTGTTGAAGACTAATCAAACATAAGGTCTAAAATGATGGTCCGCTCATCAAATTCGAAGCTGCCCAAGTTTTCTAACATTTTCTTGGACGAGAATTGAAACTCAACTGACCGAAAAAAGTAGTTTGTTCTGTTCGTCAATTTGTTACTATTGTTCTTAGTCTATCTATCATACATATATTGTTGTGGTCCAAAGACTTAAATCAAAAGTGTCAATGAATTTGACAAAAATTAAGAAAACTTTTACACAGACAAAAACATGATCAGAAATTTTCGCTTCAATAACACCCAGCTGTTTGTACTTAATTTTTACTCATGATTTTCCCATATTTCCTGGCAAAGACCTTTGTACTCTCCAAATATTTAGCATCTTTATGTTCAAATTCTCTTCTCCCACTTCTTGTAACTTGTAAAAGTGTAAAAGTCCAAAAGAAAAAAATGCAAACCAAATGAATTTTGAGCTACAAATTTGAAAATTAGAAGGGCACAATTAAAGAGTAGTTCAAAAAAAAAAAAAAAAACTGATGCAAATTGCAGGTAAAGTACAGTAAAAGCATAAAAATTGAGCCAAACCTTACAAACAACACAGAGGAAAAAAAAAAAGAAAAAAAAAAAAAGAAAAAGAAAAAGGAAAAGCCCCACTTTATAGTCTATTTTTATATGCCTTCACTTGATCACCAACAGGTTATGAATGCAGCATTGTCAATTGATACCTTATCCATAGAATTTTGGCAGCCATCCAACCAATTCTTGGAGCTTGTCTAGTCACTAGTAGAAAAGGAGTTTTCAGAGTTCTAAAGAGTTTTTTAGCAAACAAATGAAATAAAATTTAAATTAACTTTTAGAAAGAAAAAAAAGTTTTACAATTTATTTTTCAATCTTTATAAATCCAAAATTTTAAATTTGTATTTACATATTGCACACTTAAAATGTTAAAGAGGTTTTCAATTAAAACTTTATATCACAAAAGCTCTACAATTAAAGCTTTACAACTAAACCTTTACTTTCTACAACAATATTGCCAAAAATACACTAAAGTTTGTATGGAATAACTTAAGTTTATTAGTTTATTTGACTTGAAACATAAATCATGTAGGAGCACCTTTACCTTAAAGATATGAAACTTTAAAAAACTGTGTGTGAATTGGCTAAATGTTTAAGCCAGTTTATTAACTTAAACATTTTCTTGAAATGTAAAATATAAGTATTTTTTTAACACACAGTAATTGCAATCTCAACCATTGAGATTATGCTTTAAGTTTATATGAAAGCTCACCAACCAGGAGACAATTATTTTAATAGGAACATAATGTGGTTAATGTAACAAAAGTGCTTTAATGACTTTAAGGGCTGCAGTCTTTGATACAGTGCATCTTTAGAGTGCAAATCAAAAACAGTGCAGCCAATTGTCATCAAATTTTTTATATACAAAGATGAAGAGGAGCCTTGGATATCTCTTGCATATATGAATCTAATCTATAGGTCCCTTTCATTTCTGCTTGTTTTTGCAAAATCAAGCTGACTAAAACTAAAAATTAATAAGCTAAAACCAAAAGATTAGGATTCTTTTTTTTCTTTTCCAGCAAAATCAATAGCTGAATTTAGCTAAGAACCCAAATAGGATTCATGGGTTTGTCCCTACACCAATAAAAACTATGATTTTCCTTCGTTTTCTCAGCAACCAAACACAGCCCAACCTCTAATTATTAACCCCCAAAAAAAAAAAAAAAAAACTAATCAAAGCCAGAAATTCTGATCTCAAAGCCAACCCATTGAATCCCCCAAAAGTAATCAATCTCCAATTCAAACCAAAACAAAATTTTCAACAAAAACACAAACACAAATCAATAATCCAAAATCAAATAAGCTAAATTTAACAAATGAGAGAGAGAGAGAGAGAGAGAACGAACTGGCGTTTGAATCGTTGTGATTGGGAGCTGAAGCGTCGCCGGCGTCTGAATCATCGCGATGGACACGAAATCGGCGACGAATGGGAACCGTCGCCGATAGAAACCGCCGATAGGAACCATCGCGGATAGAACTGAAGCGTTGCCGATAGAACTGAAGCGTCGCCGTCTCACCGATAGGAACCGTCGATAGGAATCGTCGCGGATAGAACTGAAGCGTCACCGATAGAACTGAAGCGTCACCGATAGAACTGAAGCGTTGCCATCACCGATAGGAATCGTTGCCGTTGCCGATTGTGTGTTGATCTGAAGGTTCTTTTGGTCTGAAGGTTCTTTTGTGTGAAGGTTCTTTTGTGTGGGAGGCTTTTGGGAGTTGAAATAAAAGAGGGAAATGGCAAAATAAAAGGGTTTAAGTGACCTAATATACTTAGGTCTTTAGCGACGAACCTTTTTTGTCGCTAATGCCTACTTTGTCGTCGCTAAAGGTATCAGCTTTTTATGCTTTGTTAAGGTTTTGAGAGACGAAATTAATATTTCGTCACTAAGGGTGCGTTTGTTTCGATAGTAAAGTAATTCTGAAAAATGTTTTCAGGAAAAGAGAATATTTTCGGGAAAGGAAAATATTTTTAGATGTTTGGTGGCATTTTAAAAAAAAACTTTGGAAAATATTTTCAGTGTTTGGTAACATTCTGAAAATGCAAAATTTTTACTAAATTTTTCACATTTTCTCACCCATTTTCTCAAATTCCAACAAATTTTTATAATAAAACGTTAAAATCTATCAACTTTACACAAAACAAAAATCAAATCACCGGCCAAATCAAATTAACTGAGAGGAGGGGGTGTGAGACAGGGAGGAGGAAGAGTGAGATCGCCGGCGCGATCACGTGTGTCGATCTCGCCCGGCGCGAGCTCGACGCGCGTTCTGGGGCGAGATCGAGGCGCGACTCGCGCCGTCGATCTCGTGCATCGCGCCTCAATCTCGCCCGGCGCGGGAGCTCGACGGCGCGAGATCACACGTCGATCTCGCCCGGCGCGAGCTCGACCGCGCGAGATCGTGCTCGATCTCGCCGGGACTGGGTTCGACGAACCGAGACTCTCCGGCGCGGGTTGGGGCGCGACTCGCCGGCGCGGGTGGGGCGGCGAGATCGCCGGGCGCGAGCTCGACGGCGTGACTCGCTCTCTCTACTCTCTCTTCGTGCTCTCTCTCTCTTCGTGCTGTCTCTCAATTTCCTGACTCGCTCTCTCTACTCTCTCTTCGTGCTCTCTCTCTCTCTCTCTTCGTGCTGTCTCTCAATTTTCTGAAAAATTCCAATTTGAAGGTAAAATACAAATGGAAACGAATTTCCGGGTCAGAGGAGCAAATTTTACAGTCAACTGTTCTTATTTTCCGTTTGACCATATTTTCAGCACCTGCCAAACACCCGAAAACGCGGAAAACCATTTCCTGAAACCGTTTACCGTCGAAACAAACGCAGCCTAAAGCATACTTTTAGTGACGAATTGTGATTTCATCACTAAAAACATGTAAGTGCAAAACCTACAGTGACAAAATATTTCGTCACTAAAAATTTCAACTTTTAGTGACGAAATATTTCGTCACTATAGATTAATTAAACTCGCGCCAAAGTTTCCCTCCCCTAGCGCCCATTTTTCAGATCACAATAGTGACGAAATATAAATTTCGTCACTAAATGTTATAATTTTTTTCAGCTTTAGTGATGAAATATATATTTCGTCACTAAAGCTGTATTTTTAGTGACGAAAAATATTTCCTCACTAATTTTCGTCACTAAAAATACATTTTGTTGTAGCGATGTGCAAGGCATGTGCTAGCCATAGGGAAAAAAAAAGTAGTGATTATGATCAATTCTAGATTTTATTTGTATCATAAAATAAAGATATAAATCATTTGATTTTTAAAATACATAGAGATTTACATTAATTAAAAGAGACATTAATTTTAAAATTTTTGATAATTATGTTATAAAAATTTAATCTCATTCGTATAAGAATTTTGATCAACCACAAAAGTAGGAGAGCTGTTTAACATATAAATATCTATTTTACTATAATATTTTTTTAGTACTTATTTGCTATAGTCAATGTAAGTGCACAATTGCACCTGGACCCAAAACAATTATGGGCTCAGGCCTAATGAGCCTTAAACAATGAAATTTGTAGAGTGTGGGCTTGAAATCTAGGTTAGAGGTACTGAGAACTTGACAACAGGCTAAGGAGTAAAAACACTTGTAAATAACAAATGATAATTGCAAATAGACCTCCTCAGACGTAAGCCGAGGACTATCTTTGTATTATTTCTCTTTCTTTCTTAAAGATTACAATTTTTAATCTCTTTCTTAGTTCCTCACTGCCCCCCTTCTTTTGGCCTTCACCCCCCCCCTTTAAATACTTCTTTCCCTAATGCTTTATCCACGTGTTGCTCAAATTCCCTCTCCCCTAGATATTTCTTCCCTTAGTGCCTTTGAATAGTAACCAGAAGTTTCAGTTCTACTGTTCAGAGTTCACTTCCCCATTAATGCGGCCAGGGAGGTAGGTGCAGAGTTTTTAATGTGGAGGTGGCAGCCTTTGCTTATGATATTTTTCTAACATCGGTGTATCTAGAAGGTTCAGGGTTCCCCCTCTTAACCAACAGTCTTTCCGGAATCCTGTCTTGACCTTCGTAGTGAATCTTCGAGTTCTCTTGGGTTTGTCCGAGGAGAAACTCACCCTCGGATGTGTTCTCGGACCCTCGGCGTATGGGCCGATTCGCAGTACTAACAAATTCTTACCTCAAGAACAGATTGACCCTCCTTGCTAGAGCCCAAAGGCTCAAATACTTGCTTGGGTCCTTTTACTCCCCACAGTCAATATATCCACTCACTAAAAGCTTCTAAGAATTATAACAAATATCATCATCTTTCAACAATAAACATCTAAGTTTTGCTAAGAAAATAAAAAATTAAAAAAAAAAAAGATAACAAAAGACATGTATTATCAAATTTTCCATTAGATAAATTATATGTTTTAAAAATTTAAACCTAGAAAATTAATGTTCTTTAGATAACAAATAAAATACCTTATATCATCATTCTAGCTTTCCAAGAATTATTACCATCTAAAACTTAAAATACTGGAAGAAAATTTTTAAGATGTTAAAATTTAGTGGGAGCATTTTTGACATTACACAATAAAATATTTTAAGAATCATAAGTTTTCATTAGGGTTTAACTGAGAGAATAATAACATGACATATTTGCTATTTTCCAAAATATTAAGGGAAAATTGATTAATTTTAAAGTTTAAGAATGAGGAATTGTAAACTACCCCAAACATAAAGGATGAAAAGTGTTTTTTTCCTAAGTTTTTGTTTTTGTGTGTAAAATTGTGTAGTTTTACTTAAAATGGTGCACAAAGAAAAAAAAAAAAAAAAGTCAATCCAAGAAAATTGTATATAAAATAGTGAGTTTTGGCTCAACAAAGCTTACTAAACCTACAAAAAATTTCTAAAAACACAACAAAATGACACAACATTTTTATAATACCTTAATAATTTTGTTATATTTTATTTTGACTTGTAAAGAATTGACAGCTTAACAGTTTTAAAAATATTGTAACGACAACAAAATGTTTGAACCTTTTCACAAAAAAATATTATGTCCACGATATTTTCACAACAAATCATATGCAATAAGTTGTTACAGATTGTTATTGGTGGATAAAAAAGTAATTTCATTAGTAAGTTTAAATTAGAACCAAAAACAAATTACCACCTATAATTTGTTATGAAAGTATTATAAAAAATATTGTGAATGTACACTTCTTTTTTCACATTACCTTTATTAAAATCTCAAAAATCGTGAAAATATTGTGCCAATTTATTGTGTTAATATTGTGGGGAGTAAAAGGACCCAAGTAAGTATTTGGGCCTTTGGGCTCTAGTAAGGAGGGCCGATCTATTCTTGAGGTAAGAATTTGTTAGTATTGCGAATCGGCTCATATGCCGAGGGTCCGAGGACACATCCGAGGGTGAGTTTCTCCTCGGACAAACCCAAGAGAACTCGGAGATTCACTACGAAGGTCAAGACAGGATTCCGAAAAAACTGTTGGTTAAAAGGGGGAACCTTGAACCTTCTAAATACACCGGTGTTAGAAAAATATTATAAGCAAAGCCTGCCACCTCCACATTAAAGACTCTGCACCTACCTCCCTGGCCGCATTAATGGGGAAGTGACCCCTGAACAGTAGAACTGAAACTTCTGGTTACTATTCAAAGGCACTAAAAGAAGAAATATCTAGGGGAGAGGAAATTTGAGCAACACGTGGATAAAACATTAGGGAAAGAAGTATTTAACAGGGTTGAAGGCCAAAAGAAGGGGGGCAGTGAAGAACTAAGAAAGAGATTAAGAATTGTAATCTTTAAGAGAGAAAGAGAAATAATACAGAGATAGTCCTCGGCTTACGTCCGAGGAGGTCTATTTGCAATTATCATTTGTTATTTACAAGTGTTTGTACTCCTTAGCCTGTTGTCAAGTTCTCAGTACCTCTAATCTAGATTTCAAACCCACAATCTACAAATTTTATTATTTAAGGCTCATTGAGTCTGAGCCCATAATTGTTTTTGAGTCCAGGTGCAATTGTGCACTTACAAATATTTTATTATAATATGAAATAGTGTAAATTGGACAAACAAAAAATAATATAGCAAATCTATTGCAGCTTTACGCATTCACAAAAAAAAACAAAAAAAAAAAAAAAAAAAAAAAAAAAAAAAAAAACAAAACAAAAACAAAAAAACAAAAGCGACCTGCAAATCAATGAAAATTGAACAAATCAAAACTACTATAGCAAAGCTATGATAACTTTTCCCATTCACTCTTTTTATATATAGATTACTAAATTTGACTAAACCAGCAAAAAAAAAAAGCCTATGAATACAACAAAATATTACAACGTTTTCACAATACCTCTATTTTCAACCGCGATGGATTCCAGTCCAATATTTTATTATATTATTTTGACCTATAACTTACACCTCAATAATTGTGAATATATTGTAATAACAACAAAATGTCACGACATTTTTAGTTGTGCAAGATCTCAGTATGATATTTTATTATTTTATTTTGACCCATAAGGAATTGACAAATGCATCACAACATTTTCACAATATTTCTATATATACATTGTACTTAATTAAAATGTAAATTTATATTGTAGACACAAAAAAAATTGCAAATTTTGTACACATTTACAAAATTTGTACAATATTTACCATTTTTTGTGCAAATGTTTATAATATTAACCACTTTTGTGTATTTACAATGTAAACTTGCATTGCAAGTACAAAGTAAACATATAAAAATCTTAAAAGAAAGAAAAAAACAAAAACAAAAACAAAGCTCAAACCAATTGGCATACTTGAAAGGGAAATAAAAAGCACCTCACTAATTGAATAAACCAAAAAAATACTATTCATGAGCCTTTGGCTCTTTTTATATAGTTAATAGATATACCAACTTACATAGATATTTAAAAGAAAAAAAACACACACAAACCGATAACTGGAAGGAAAAAAAAAAAAAAAAAACACTTTAGGCACTTTAGCTACAGTGCTAGTTGAATAAACCAAAAGCACTGCACAATAAGTGTTGTAACATTTTCTCAAAACATTTATTTTTAGTTATAGTTAGTCACAGTCTCATATTTTATTATTTTATTTAGACTTGTAAGAAATTGACACGTCAATAATTGTGAAAATATTATAAAAATTTATTGTGTCAATATAACAATATATATACCAACTTACATAAATATTTAAAAGGAAAGGAAAAAAAAAAAAAACTTTTAAGTACTGTAGCCTACAATGCCAATGAACTAAACCAAAAGAATTGTAGCTACATTGCATACGCGCATAAGAAGAAAAAAAACACAAACCGATTACTAAAAAAAAATTTAGGCACTGTAGCTAACCAAACCAAAATTGTACTGTAGCAACATTGCCGCTTTTTATAGTTTCATATTTTATTATTTTATTTCGACTTGTAAGAAATTAACATGTCAATAATTGTGAAAATATTGTGAAATTTATTGTATTAGTATAACAATATATATACCAGCTTACATAAATATTTTAAAGGAAAAAAAACACACACACACAAACTGATTACTGAAGAAAAGAAAAAAAAAACTTAAAAAACTTTGGGCACTATGGCGACAGTGCCAGTGAACTAAACCAAAATTATATTGTAGCAGCATTGCAGCTTTTTATATAGTTAATAGATTTAAAATGATCCTTTCCCGACAAAGAAGGCTTGACAGTTTTCTCAAAAAAAAGAAAAAAAAAAAAGAAAAAAAAAAAAAAAAAAAAAGAAAAGAAAATAAAAAGAGCCATAGGAAAAAGATAAAAAAAAACTACTGCCACATTGCGCAAACGCATCCTTCAGTCCTTCAATGTTTTGTTGTTATCTGCAACACAAATGACAATCATAAAAAATACTAATCTTCAATTTATAAAATCATTAGCAAAAATAAATTTTCTCCTATTACCAACCATACTCTAAAATCACCTACTAACAACAATCGCATTACCAATACAACAATAATAGACAAGAATTGTGTCACATTACAAACCATATAAACTAAACTATAACGAACCCTTAGGGTCTTAACCAAGTGCTGTCCAAGGACTGCCAATTCTACGGTACAAAGAATCCAACCAACTAGTTTACCAAAAAGAATCCAACCAACTAATGAATTCCAATCAATTCCCCCTTTTTAAATAATGTATTTGCACTCTTTGATTTTTTTTTTTTTTTTTTTTTTTTTTATTGGTAGTAGTAATAAAGATAATCAACAACTTATCAAAAAAACAAAAAAAAAAAAAAAAAAAAAAAGGTATCAACATATAAATACATATAAAACACCAAAATCAAATAAATAATCAATAAACAGTAAAGGCAATTTTCCTTGTATTATCAAACATACTAGAAAAATAATCTGAAATTTCTTTCTTCCCCTGATTATCCATGAAACAAACATAGCCAAAGTACAATTATTATATATATATACACCACACTACATATAAGAATAAAAAGTTATTAAAAAAACAAAAGAAAGATCTACAGTGAAGTCCAAAACACCAAACCAGAAGCCAAACAAATGCAAAACCCATTTTGAAAACTAAACAGAACCACCTCCCCCAAACTAGCAATTACACAGGAGTGGTGCATACAAACTCTCAGGAAAACTATTACACTCCACCTAGAGGATTAGTCAAATAACCTACTAGCAGAAAACAGCATCTAGCTAGCACAGAAGCTGCAACAATTTGAAAGCATCAACCAGGGGCTACGTGATTCACCACTCACCAGCCCCACTTTCAATGCAAATTGTTCTTTTTTTTTTTTTTTTACCACAATCACATGGCTACTAGCTCAACCATCACCAAACCAGTCACAACCATGCTACAAAAAAATTTTGTATAACACTAATCTCGACATATACTTCTGTCAATTATTGTGATCCTTTTAGGCACAAAGCCACCTATTCCCATTTTATATTTTTAAAAAATCTTTTAACCTTTGTTTTTAGTCAACATAATTTTGAAATTTACAAGTGTTCCAAAGAATATTCTACATTCTGTTAGAATAAACTGAGGGTAATACAGAATTGGGATATTTGCACATTTACTAAACATAAAAAGAAGAAATTGGTTGCTTCCAAATAAAACAGATGGAGGGAAATTCTGAACTACCCTCCCAAAAAAAAAATTCAACTCTCTCAAAAATTTAAACTGTTAAGAAATAGTGAATTTAATTATTGAGCCATAATTCTAATAGTTAAGTAGTTTCCAGCATTTTTTTATTAAAAAAATTTATTAAATTGTTTCCTTTTTGGCCCAGAATTCCAATACCTCTAGAAGTTGAATGAAAGAGTCCAATAGCTTTGGTTCTTTTTGGGGTGTGATTACCTTCTTTTATTAAGTCCAATTGCCTAAAGAAACCTAAGCTGTGATTGCTTACACTTACATCATCTTCCTTCTAATTTCTATATAATATACCATAAACATAGACCTAATTTTCTCCCTACAACAAACGGGGCCATTTAATAATCAAATAATATTATCGTATATTTGTTTGATCAGAAAAATAAAACTTCTATAGAAAAAAAGGTCCCAATTACAATCCTATTCTATACTCAAAATTCAATTCCAAAGTCCTCACTGCAAAACCCTAATCAATTTTCCATAGAAAAGCCAAAAAAATTATTGGAGAAGTAATACAAGGTCCAATTTAACCTCCTTGCCCCATTAATGTCAATAATCTTTCCACATCAACAAACAACCAAAGTGAATCAATAGACTGCAGTCTACTTCATATAATTCAGAAAAAAACAATACTTATTTTCTGGGCAAACACCACTTATGGTCCTTAGAGTTTCTCCCATTTTTCAGTTTTGACCTTGGAGTTTCAATATAGTGAAAATTTTGTAAAATAATCAAATTTATATTTTCCCAACATTAGAATGGAGAACTATACAACAAATTCAAGTTCAGAAAAGTGGACAATCTTATCCTTTTTTTTGGTTCCATGTCAATACCACGAAGCAATTATAAGCCATCATGGTAGTCACATGGCACTTGTAATCCACCTAGACTACCGGTGTAAAATTTCTAAGCCATTTAGAACCTTTTTTTTTTTAAATCATACACATGCCCAATCACATGAAATGTCAATGTTCAGATTAGAATGTAGACCAAATTATATAATTCTAAAAATTTAAGGATTCCATAATTACTACTTTAGAAACTCTAGCTAAATAGGCGAAATGAGGCAAAATTTAATGACCATAAGTGGCTTTTGCTCATATTATTATTATTATTATTATTTTACATTTTTAAAACAAGGTCACCTCAGATCAATTCAACTCCCACACTCAATACAACATAACACATTTAATCAATAAAAACCCCTAACAAAACACGACTCTTTTTGAAGCCATATATTGAGGTTTGAAAAAAATTCAAAAAATTATGACTACTCTTTTTTATCCATTCAAGAAAAAATTAAATCCAAAAGCCATATATTGAGGTTTGAAACTTAATATTTACTTATAGCAATGCAAAAATATCTAGTATATACCAAGAATAAGATAGAACTGAGGAATGTAAATGCTGAAATTTTGAGTTGAATACTTGAATCAAGCCTTTTTACCTGCACTTCCTCTTCTTGCTTGCTTTCCTCTTGGAAACTACATCATTTGGTTTGTCAAGTAAGACAAGATTCTCCACATAATTATCAGCATAAGAATAAATATAGCATGTGCTTCTACAAAACCCCAAATTGTTCACTTGTTGGCTCTCAGGGTCATATGAAAAGAACATCGAACCAGGTACCTGTATTTTCTGCACTAATATATGATCATTCTTCCAGAAACCTAACACTTTCCAATATCGCATATCGAGGTCAATAGTGAACTGTTTAGTCCAAGAATCCACAACACCATACTCTTTCATAACCCAAACAGAACAACTCTTGACACTGCACATATAATACTCGCCCATATGCCAATGCTCATAACATATTAGAGAAAGCAATCCTTTGAATACTGAGGTACCAAAACGAGCATCCAATTTGAATTTACCATATGGCAAGGATATCACGCGGAAAACCTCATCACCTAAATCAAACGACAAAACTACTGAACTCTGGGCTTCGCCCCAATCATTCGCCGGAAAATAAACAGCTCCATTTAAAGAAGCTGATTGATGGGGCCAATTACTAAAAGTAATCTTAGGCGGATACGAGTCGCCACCACTAGTTATTCTCCAAGATCCCTCCCTTACAGAGTAAACCTCAACCAGAGGTGGTTTGGCACCTAAGGACCTATTTTTTACTAATTGATATGCAATTCTCACCACCTTATAATCATTGTTCCTCGAATCAAACCCAAGCGCTAAATAACAAGGAAAGAGGCCAGTAACGGAAGGCTTGGGAAGGATAATAAATTTTCTAATACAAGGATTCCAAAGAATAAAGCGGTTTTCTTCATAAAGGCAAAACAATCCATTCACGGAACCGACTAATTGAAAATAGGCCAAACTACTCCTTAGTGGGAACTCAAGATCTTGAATTTGTTCAGATAAGGAGTCATTATTGTCATTGTCTTCGTCTATTAATTTGTAGCGCTCTACATGGGGTTTGACATCCAAATACCTAACAATTAATTTGTTGGAATCGGAGTGTGATCGAGTGAGACTGGAATAGATGCAGGCAGGACTTGTAATTAGAGAGTTGCATGATTTGGAAACGCACCTGAATTGAATTAGGGATTTCAAGGGTAGTCTATGCAGGATCTCCAGCAACACTTCGAATGGCAGATACTCAAACATTCCTTCTCTTTCTTTCTTTATTTTTTTCGGCTTTACCAATTGCGGACTAGGGAAAATTTTCTATTTGAAGCACTTGTTGTAGTCCTTGTGGTTGTGGGCCTGTGGCAGACAATTAACTTCTACAAACAATTTTTTTTTTTTTTTTTTTTCCTTAGAAAAATTGAAATTTTATGTAACTTGTAGGGATTTTTTTTTTTTTCAAAATTACTTTAATTTTCAAACAATTTTGTCAGTTAGTACGTTTTCTAAACAATTTAGGAAACAAACATCTTGAGTGTAACATACTCGATTTTGGGAGTGCTAAATCGAGTTTTGCAAACTTGATTTCATTTGAACTGAAATCAAATTTGTAAGGCTCGATTTCTCATCTATGAAGAATAGAAACTCACACCTGGAAACCCAAAACCCATGAGGAAAACCCAAACCAACGAAGTATAGAAAACCCAAACCACAAAGACAGGAAAAAAAAAAAAAAAAAAAAAAAAAAAAAAAAAAAAAACCCTCAACAACAAAGGTAGCAGCGATGGAACCCAGGCGGCAAAGGCATGCGATGGTAACAAGGTATGATGTTTCTCTCTAGATCTTTGGGTGGGTTTCTTGATGTTACTCTCACTGGGTTTTTGGGTTTCATTGGGTTTGTTAAGTGATTTGAGTGAGGGAGATTCTTGAGTGAGAGAGAGACAGAGTGAAGAAGGCAAGACTGTGAAATTGAGTTTGTAAGACTCGATTTCAATTTAAATGCAATCGAGTTCAATGGACTTGATTTTACCACCTTGTAGGCACTACAAGTTCTTTTGTAAATAATAATATCCTTATTTTTATTTTCTTTTCTTTTTCAATTTCAATAAAAATCAAAATTTTATATCATCAAAATATAAATAAATAAAATCTTATCAAATTAGTTGAAATTTAAAAGGCCTTTTGCCAAAAACATACTTGAGGCAAAATACATTTTAGTGAATATGAGATTTGATCGGAGATGCAAAATTTAATGGCCACGTAACTTAACTAGTAAAATGGACAAATTATTAATATTAAAAATGATTTCAAACATTAGGGCTAATGTACAAAATTGTAAACTTTAGACATCAATGGGGAGGTTAAATTTCAAAATCAATTAGAGGAATGCATGGGTGTAACCAATGGAGGAGGATTAAGGTAGATTGGGATAACTTTATTCACTTAGGTAAGGTTTTTGCATGATAATTGGAACAAGACTCATTCTCTAGATGAGTTGAACCCTACTTTATATGCCTATTTAGTGAATAAGGATGTTTCAATTAATTCAATCGTGGATGGTCCATTAGATGGGGTGCAATGGAGTTGGAATGTGAGATTTATTAAGGGTTTTCATGTTTAGAAATTTGTGTCAATGAATTTTCTTTCAAATCTTCTGTACTCAAATATCACCAAGAGGTTAGCGACCAATAGGATGAAATGTAAATTCAAGGGGAGCGGTCATTATGATGTTCATTTTTAGTATGAGATCATTTGGGGTAAAATAGAAGTCTTTAGTATGTTAAAGCCCGAAGAAGGGCTCATTTTTCATTTGGAAAGTAGTATGGGAGGTGTTGTATGCATGCACCTATATAAATGGTGAGACTATTGACCAATTGTTGATACATTTAATATGTTTTATAGAAGGTAGTCTTTAGAGCCTTTTGAGATCCAATGGCTATTACTAGGGAAGGTAGATTGAAGGAATTAGTTCAAAAAACATCCCTCAAATATTTGGAATTTTGACTCGTTAAGTTCGAAAATATATATATATATATATATATATATATCTTATGTTAAGTTGGAATCATTGATGATTTGAACTAAGTTTCATTGGTCTAATGTGTGGGGTCTTACTAGTTGCATTTTTATTTAGATTTTAAAGAATCGCTTCATTCACGTGCAATTCTTTTGGGTTCTTTGTTTATCATCTTGAACACGAAGTAATCTTCTCTTCTAATAAAATATTGTAGTTTATAAAAAAATTTAAAATTATTCTAAATAGAAAGTGTACTTTACATTTTTGTCTAAAATTTAAAATGATCCTTTCCAAACAAAGAAGGCTTGACAAAGAGCCATAGGCCCAAAAAATAAAATATTCTAGGCAAAAAGAAAAAACTACTGCCACATTATGCGCCTGCATCCTTCACTCCTACGTATTGTTGTTATCTGCAACAGAAATGATAATCATAAAAAATATTAATCTTCAATTTATAAAATCATTAGCTAAAATAAATTTTCTCCTATTGGCGACCATACTCCAAAATCACCTACTAATAACAATCACATTACCAATACAATAATAATAGACACAAGAATTGTATCACATTACAAACCATATAAACTAGACTACAATGAACTATTAACCAAGTGCTGTCCAAGGACTGTCAATTCTGCAGTACAAAGAATCCAACCAACTATGAATTCCAATATTTGTATTTACAGTCTTTGTTTTTTTTATTAGGTAGTAATAATAAAGATAATCAACAAATAAAGATATATAAAGCACCAAAACCACATCAATAATCAATAAACAATAAAGGCAAATTTCCTTGAATTATCAACCATACTAGAAAATAATCCTGAAATTCATTTCTTTCCCCTGATTATCCATGAAACAAACATAACCAAAGTACAATGATTATATATTAAAAAAAAAGAAAAAAAAGATCTACATTGAAGTCCAAAACACCAAGCCAGCAGCAAACGAACTGCAAACCCCATTTTGAAAACTAAACAGAACCACCTCCCCCAAACTAATAAATTACGCCAAGAAGGGGGTGCATACAAACTCTCCAACAAATATAATATTACACTCCACCTAGAGGATTAGTCAAATAACCTACTAGCAGCAAACAGCATCTAGCTAGCACAGAAGCTGCAACAATTTGAAAGCAGCAAGCAGGGGATACGTGATTCACCAGCCCCACTTTCTATTTGCAAATTATTCTTGTTTTTTTTAGCACAAGCACATGACAACTAGCTCAACCATCACCAAACCAGTCACAACCATTCTACAAAAAAATTGTCTAACACCTAATCTTCGACATATACTTACGGTCAATTGCAGTGATCCTTTTAGGCACAAGGCCCCTATTCTCCATTTTAATTCCAAAAAAAATTCTTTTAACCATTTGTTCTTCAGTAAACATAATTTTTGAAAATTTACAAATGTTCCTCGGCCTCCAGATATGATATACAGCAGCTGCTATGGCCATTTTCCCCACTCTTAGTTGTATACTTTACCTGTTAAATTTTCCCCCAATCAATCACTGCTCCACAGTGATCAGGCACCTGCTGCCACAAACATTCCCACACTACTTGCTGCCACATCCTGCTTCAAAAGGAACATTCAAAGAAAATATGATCCGGGATTCACACTTGTTTCTGCAGAATCCACACAACAAATTTCCTTGCCAGCCCCACTTAACTAATCTATCAAAAGTGGAAAGCCTATCCTGAATAGCCAACCAAAAAATAAATGCATGTTTTGGCATGATGGCAGCATCCAAACCACTTTATCCCAATCAACTTCATTGCTTCTATTTCTAAGGGCTTCCCAAGCAGATTTACAAGAAAATATACAATTTTTAGTTTAGAGTCCATACTAAAGTGTCATCTCCATGAATAGGAACCAACATTCCTGCTGTAAAAGACTTTGATCCATAGATCGAGGAGGCCTCCACTGCCAATGACCATTAACAATAATACTAGACACCCTAGCTGAAGGATAGCTGCCTGCTGCAAATATGGCTTTAGTATCAAATTTGTGACTTAGGACCCCTTGAGGATGCCAATTATCATGCCAGAGACCCTACTCCCATCTCCAATTTTCCATTTAAAAAACCTCTCACAGATTCCCTAAGCTTCAGAATCTATCTCCATCCCCAAGAACAGTTCTGGGGGGGGTTTTACCTCCCAAAAACTTTGCCCTTTCAAAAGGTATTTGTGTATCCATGCCACCCACAAGGAGCTAGCTTGCACAAGCAACATCCAAATGTGCTTCGTTATAGCAGCCCTATTCCACTCCCTCCCTAACCCTTTTCAGCCCCAAGTCACCCTCCTTTGTTGGCAAAAAAACTTGAGTCCAAGCTACTTTAGCTATATGAACAGCCTGATCAGATTGAAAAGCTTCTCAATGTCCTTAATGAGCTTAGCTGGAATAATGAAATAGCTTGTCCAATAAACTTGAATCCCAAACAAACATATTGAATAAGTTGGACTATACCAGTAAAAGATAGGTTTTTAGTTGCCCAAGAAATTATTCTAGCGGCTATCTTCTCCAAAACCAACTTTCGATCCATATAAGACAGTTCCCTGGTATGAGAGGTAATCCAAGATATTTGACAGGAAGAATCCCTTCCTTAAAAGGTAAGACATGAAGAATTTGTTGTTTTGTTTCACTAATTTTGGTATAGCAGAGAACCAAATTTCACTCTTCAAAGCTAGGAACTCAAGGACAGATGAACAAATAGAAAAACCCCAACACCTTAACCAATCAAAAAGAGTGTGATGAAACACAATTTAATTTGAAGATAAAGAGTCTATGTCATACATTTAGCCATGGATATTCGATTAAATGGGGTGCGATGGAGTTGGAATGTGAGATTTACTAAAAGGTTTCATGTTTAGAAATTGGAGTCAATTAATTTTCTTTTAGATCTTCTCTACTCAAATATCCCCAAGAGGTTAGCAACTAATAGGATGAGATGAAAATTTAAGGGGATTGATAATTTAGATGTTTTTTCTTAGTATGAGGTTATTCAGGGTAAAGTAGAAGAGTCTTTAGAGCTTCAATGCCCAAAGGAGGGCCTCATTTTTCATTTAAAAAGTAGCATGTAAGGTGATGTATGCAGCTATATAAATGGTGAGACAGTGAACCATTTGCTGATCCATTTCATATGTTTTATAAAGGGTAGTCTTTAGAGCCTTTTGGGATCTGATGGCTGTTACCAAGGAATGTAGATTCGAGGAATTAGTTTGAAACACCCCTCATTCCTGCAGCACATATTGTTTCTCTTATGGAACTCACATAATGAGAGAGACTGCATCACATCAATTCTAACTATCCTGGGGTAGAAAGGGTACCATGAAAGGGAAGAGAGAAAATCATTACACCTATCCAAGAAAACCATGAGAGGGTCGTGCCAGGCTTTTGAGGCAAGGTTGTTATTTTGTTGGAGTCACTAGCATGGAAACCATAATTCAGATATTTGGAATTTGATTCTAGACTGTTTAATGTGGGCTGTATGGACGGAACGAAATCGTCACTCCTTTGAGGATACTGAAAAGACATTGGTTGAGTTAAAAGATTTGTGCCACCATAGTCTTTTTGATTGGTCATGGTGCTGGGGTTTTACAGATTGTTCCTCTTTTATAGAGTTTATTTTTTCTCATAGAATAGCCTCTTGATTTCTTTTCTCTTTGCTTTCTGTTTTTGCTTTTCTGTGTTCATCATCATTAACACCATGTATTTTCCTTTCTTTTCTTTTTTTTTCTTAAATAATATTATTCTTATTACCTATCAAAAATAAGGAAACATAACAACAGTTCTCTAACATAGTTCAAGGAAAAAGAAAAATATAATCTATAAGATATCTATTAAGTCTTCATCATATCAGTTCTCTAACATGGTTCAAGGAAACAAAAAAAATATAATCTATAAGATATATACTACATCTCAATCATATCAATAGATTTTTATTTTTTATAAGTAAAAAAAAAAGTGTATACCTGTGTTTGACTAGTTTACGTGTTAGCTGTCCTACCCTTAGTAGCACCTACCGGTTTTGATGTACTCACACAATTATTGGGGCAATTTATCAAGCATGTTAAGCATGAACAAAGAAGTAGGGACTCTGGCCATGGCCAGCAAATTAAACACAATCAAGGAATCAGAAAATTAAGAGAGAGAGGACTACCTTTTGCCGAAGAGCTGACTTTGCTGAGAAAACAATTACCGAGCACCAGCGAGGGCAGATGTGGCATCCAACTGACTGCTTGAAAAACAAAATCAGTCTAGGAGTGAGTAAGGCTGAGTAGAATTGGGTTAAGTACTATTTACCTTGGGTTAGTTAGAGGGTTAAGTTTACCCAGTTTAAGTTATCTGGGTTGGGTTAAGTTTAGTACTTTCTTTTCTTTCTTTTTTTGATAGGTAAGAAAAAATATTATTAAAGCTGGAAGAGCATGAAAAAAACAGAAGGTTCATGACAGTGAACAAAGAGGAAAGAGAAGTAAAAATAAATGAATTTTCACTAAACTGTTCTAAGAGACAAAAGAAAATCCACAAGTGTAGAACAATCTGAGAGACCACATCACTGAGACCAACCAAAAAGGGTCTGATGACATAAATCTAACAACTAGACCAAAGATTTTCCAGTATCCTCAAAAGAACGCCGAATCCGTTCAGTCCAAATAGTCCACATTAGCTGAGGTAATGACAGAATTGGGGTATTTGCACATTTATGAAACATAAAGGAAGAAATTCCAATTCCTCTAGAAGTTGAATGAAAGAGTCCAACAGCTTTGGTTCTTTTTCCGGTTGTGATTACCTGCTTTTATTAAGTCCAATTGCCTAAAGAAACCTAAGCCGTGATTACTTACACTTACATCATTTTCCTTCTAATTTCTATATAATATACCATAAACATAGATATAATTTTCTCCCTACAGCAAACCGGGCCACTTAATAATCAAATAATACTATACCATATTTCAATTCCATTTAATAAAACTTCTATAGAAAAAAAAGGTCCCAAATACAATCCTATTCTATACTCATAATTCAATTCCAAAGTCCTCTTTGCTAAACCCTAATCAATTTTCCATAGAAAAGCCAGAAAAAATACTAGAGAAGTAACACAAGGTCCAATTTACCCTCCTTGCCCCCATTAATGTCAAAATCTTTCCACATCAACTAACAACCAAAGTGAATCAATAGACTGCAGTCTACTTCATATAATTCAGCTGAACAAAACAATAATTATTTTTTGGGCAAACACCACTTATGGTCCTTAGAGTTTCTCCCATTTTTCAGTTTTGACCTTAGAGTTTCAAAATAGTTAAAAATTTGTAAAATAATCCAAATTGTATTTTCCCAACAGCAGAATGGAGAACCATACAACAAATTCAAGTTCAGAAAAGTGGACAATCTTATCCTCTTTTTTTGTTCCATGTCAATACAACAAAGCAATTATAAGCCATCTTGGTAGTCACATGGCACTTGTAATCCACCTAGATTACCAGTGTACAATTTCTAAACCATTTAGAACCTTTTTAAAAAAAAAATCATAAACATGCCCAATCACATGAAATGTCAGTGTCCAGATTAGCAAGTAGACCAAATTATATCATTCTAAGAATTTAAGGATTCCATTACTACTTTAAAAATCCTAGCTAAATAGGAAAAATGAGGCAAAATTTAATGACCAAAAGTGGCTTTTGCTTATTATTATTTTTTTTACATTATTAAAACAAACCCTAAAGGTTGTCACTAGGGTCACGTCAGATCGATGCAACTCCCACACTCAATACAACATAACACATTTAATCAATAAAAACCCCTAACAAAACATGACTCTACCTACAGTTACATGGTTACAGCAACTTATGTTTGGCCTAATGCTATACTCTATTGACTTTACATTGATGCAAAAAAGTATGTCAGTTACACAACACAGTATCAGAAGGCAACGGCTGATCACAGCAGAAAAATCTAAGCATGCCTAATGAAATGGAAATTGAAACAAATTTTCATACATAATATGGATTGGATGTGACACTTTCAGCATATAGAGAAAGATAATAACATAAGTCGTCATTTACATTTACCATTTCGTGCTTGCGAATGACTCATCCCATCATCAGCCAAAACTACAAAATCTTATTTAACAATTTTGAACACTCTTTAGAGCATTTTCTTCAACAACAATGGGGATTTTGGCCATCATCAGTCCAATATTATTTGGGGGGATATCCCTCCATGTTTACTGTGGACTATTTGGCAAGAAATAGGCAGAGTTTTGGGGGGACAGAACGTACATCATTGTAGTTGAAACTGTTTTTGCTGTGACCGTTGTATGATTGGAACAGGCTGTCTTTTTTCTATTTCAAGGAGTTTGTGGACTCGTGTTATTTTTGTTAGACTCTAAGACTCTCTCTCGTATACTACCTGTGTACATTGGGTTTTTTTTTTTTTTTCCTCTAAATTGATAAAATGTTGCTACATTACCTATAAATTTTTTTTAAAAAATTAGGACCACTCTCTAGTCTTTAAATCCATTCAAGAACAAATTAAATCCAAAAGCCATAAATTGAGGTTTGAAACTTAATATTTAAGTATAGCAACACAAAAATATCTAGCATATACCAAGAATAAGATAGAACTGAGGAATGTAAATGCTGAAATTTTGAGTTGAATACTTGAATCGAGCCTTTTTACCTGCACTTCCTCTTCTTGCTCACTTTCCTCCTTGGAAACTACATCATTTGGTTTGTCAAGTAAGACAAGGTTCTCCACATATTTATCAGCATAAGAACAACCTGTGCTTTTACAAAACCCCAAATTCTTCAATTGTAGAGTCACATGGTCATATGAAAAGAGCATCAAACCACCTGATTGAATTTTCTGCACTAATACATGATCATTCTTCCAGAAACCTAACACTTTCCAATCTTCCATATTGAGGTCAATATTGAACTGTTTAGTCCAAGAATCCACAATGCCGTACTTTTTCATCACCCAAATACAATAACTATAACGCCAACTCTCATAACATATTAGAGAAAGCAATCCTTTGAATTCTGAGGTAAAAACACGAGCATCAGCATGCAATCTAAATTTACCATTTGGCAAGGATATCAAGCGGAAAAGCTCATCACCCAAATCAAATGACAAAACTATTAAATTCCGGGCATCACCCCAATCATTGGCCACAAAATAAACAGCTCCATTTAAAGAAGCTGCTTGCTGGGGCCAATCACTCATAGTAATCTTAGGCGGATATGAATCACCACCACTAGTTACTCTCCAAGATCCCTCGCTAACAGAGTAAACCTCAACCAGAGGTGGTTTGGCACCTTCGAACCCAGTAAAACTTCGGTAGGCAATTCTCACCACCTTATAATCATTGGTCCTCGAATCAAACCCAAACGCTGGATAACAAGAAAATTCGGCAGTAACAGAAGGGTTGGGAAGGGTAATAAATTTTCTAATACAAGGATTCCAAACAATAAAGCGGTTTCCTTCATAAAGACAAAACAATCCATTCGCGGAACCGACTAACTGAAAATAGCTACGACTACTCCTTAATGGTAACTTAAGGTCTTGAGTTTGTTCAGATGAGGAGGAGACATTATTGTCATTGTCGTCTTCGTGAATTAATTTGTAGCGCTCTACATGGGGTGTAACATCCACATACCTAACAATTAATTTGTTGGAATCGGAGTGTGATCGAGTGAGGTTGAAATTGATGAAGGCAGGACTTGTGATTAGAGAGTTCCATGATTTGGATACGCACCTGAATCGGATTAGGGATTTCACGGGTAGTCCATGCAGGATCTCCACCAACACGTCGTATGGCAGATACACCAAGTCCATCATTCCGGATTCGGAGTGTTGGGAATTTTTGTCAATTTAAAGCACTTTGTTGTGGCCTTTGTGACAGACCATTAAATTTTACTAACAAAAATTATTTTTTCTACTTTGTATAAATAAAAATATATTTAAAAAAGAAAAAAGAAAAAGTAGAGTAGGATACTTTTATTCACCCAAGTAAGGTTTCCGCATGATAATTGGCACATTAATCTATAGAAGAATTGCACCTTGATTTACATGCATATTCAATGAACAAAAATGTTTCAATCATCAATCATGGATAGTCAATTAGATGGAGTGAAGTGAAGTTAGAATCTGAGATTTATTAAAAGGTTTTCATGTATAGAAATTACAGTCAATGAAAAAAAATTTAGATCTTCTCTACTCAAATAAGAGATTAGCAACCGATAGGATGAGATAGAGGGTAGTCTTTAGAGCCTTTTGGGATCTAATGGCTATTACCAGGGAAGGTAGATTGGAAGAATTAATTTGAAAAGCACCCCTTAAATATTTGAAATTATGTCTCGGTATGTCTTATGTGGCTGCCATTAGAAACAATTATATGTTTTACTATACATAATTTTTTTTTCCTAATCTTAAGTTGGAATCATTGATGATTTGAACTAATTTTAATTGGTCTCCTGTGTGGCTTCTTACTAGTTGCATTCCTGTTTTTATTTTATAGAACCGCTTCATTCATGTTAGGTTACTGTGTTTATCATTATGAACACGGACTAATCTTGTCTTTTAATGAAATATCTTTGTTTATAAAAAAAAAAAAAAATTAAATTAAAACTATCCTAGACTTAGAAAGACACTTTACATTTTGGTCTAAAATTTTAAATGATCCTTTCCAAACAAAGAAGGCTTGACAAAGATCCATAGGCCGAAAAACAAATCTGGACAAAAAGAAAAAGAGCTGCCACATTAAGCGAATGCATCCTTCAGTCCTATGTATTGTTGTTATCTGCAACACAAATGTCCTAAAATATTACCAACTATACTCTGAAATCACCTACTAACAACAATCACATTACCAATACAACAATAATAGACAAGAATTGTGTCACATTACAAACAATATAAAATAAACTATAACGAACCCTTAACCAGTGTTGTCCAAGGACTGCCAATTCTACCGTACAGAGAATACAACCAGCTAATGAATTCCAATGAATTCCCACTTTTTAAATATTTGTATTTGCAGTCTTTTTTCTTTTTTTTTTTATTGGTCGTGATAATAAAGATAATCAACAAATAAATTCATATAAAACACCAAAATCAAATCAATAAACAGTGAAGGCAAATTTCCTTGTATTATCAATCATACTAGAAAATAATCCTGAAATTCATTGGCAACGTGAATTCATTTTTTAAAGTGCTTCGGACGTGCAGTTCTTAACAATTTAACGCATTGGGGTGGAAAGAAGCGAAAGTGATGTGAGTGAGGTGGGAATTGATGAAAGCATGGCTTGTGAATAGAGAGTTCCATAATTTTGAAACGCACCTTAATCGGATTATGGATTTGACGGGTACTTTTTGCAGTATCCCAAGCAACAGGTCTGTAAGTTAAGTCATTAAGTCATCAGCTCAAGTAGCGGGTCACTGATCAAATCGCAAAGTCATACAATTTTTTTTTTTTTTTTTTAATTTTTAAAACATATATAAAAATAAGTTTAAGATATCATTACGTAAATATTTAAATTAAAAAATTGGCATATGCCTACATTAAACTAGTCATTATACTTCAAAATTAAGGTTTCATAATAACATATTAGTCTTTTGATAGGATAAAAGTCCCCTTTTTTTTTATTTTTTTTATTTTTTAGAGAATGGGATAAAAGTCTTGGAGGAAAGTAGACAGATAGAAAAGTGCATTTAAAAAAAATCTTTAAGTTTTTTCATTTTTTAAAATTATCATATTATAATCCATTAAACAGTAAAGAAGATAATAAAGTGAACTTATAGATATAGCTTTTCAAATTTCACAAACCTAGCCAAGTGATAAAAAGTAAATCCCATCTTGGTTAAATGGGTAGTCACAAACCCTTTCGATTTGACTAGGTTTTATGTAGAAACAGTCCATTTAAATACTCAAATCAATCTAGGTGCCAAGTCATTAGAATGAAATTTTCTCACATGTACAACCTGCACAGTTACAATAATACTGGCCAATAGAAAATTGTTTAGTAAAGAACTCAAACATTTTAAATTGTTTAGTAATTTAGTGATTGTTTGCATGTTAGACCTCACTACTTTGAGATAATCTTATCGAGGTTTCTATGGTGATTGAAGAGATCTATGTAGTTTTAGTCATATTACTTAATGAGTGAGCCGTGACTAGCTTAAATTATATAAATGGATAGTTTTATAAAACATCAAGTAGTAACATGAGGAAAATCCTCCAAAACTGTATCCCCTCATATATTTGAAATTTTTTCTAGCTATGTCTAATGTGGTTATCATGTAAAGAGCAAGCAAAATAGATGTTTTTGTTTTTTGTTTATTTATTTATTTTTTATTTTATAAATTTAGCTTACTTCCAATACTTTTTTAACTGGACATGTTATTTTATTTTAAATATACAATAGCAAATAGTAATTTCTTATTTAAACAAAATGATATTTCAATTAAAAAAGTACTGGAGATAAGTCAGACTCATTTGTTACTATACATAAAAATCATATGCTTAGTTGGAAACAGGGATGTTTTGAACTTTGTTTGATTGGTCTCATGCATGGAGTCTTACTAGTACCATTTCCATTTAGATTTCACAGAATCACTTTATTCTTGTATTATTTTTTTCTTTCTTTTGTAATCTTTTAAGTTACGTTGTGTTTATCATTGTGATTCATAAATATGAAGTACTCTTTTCTTTTAATGAAATATCTTTAATCATATATGAAAAAAAAATCAAAATTATCCTAATATTAGTTATTATACTTTACATTTAGTCTAAAATTTGAAATTCTCCTTTCCAAACAAAGGCTTGACAAAGAGCAACAGGCAAACGCCCTCTCCCCCCCCCCCCCCCCCCCCCCCCAAAAAAAAAGAGAAAAGAAGAAGAAAAAGCTCTTTAGAAAAAGAATAACAGTTGCCAACTTGCCACATTACACGACATCCTTCAGTCCTTCCATGTAGTGTTATTACCTGCAACATAGATAACAAACATAAAAGATATTAATCTTCAATCTATATAATCATTAGAGAAATTAAATTTTCTCTTATTACCAACCATACTATCATATCATAACAACAATCAAATTACCAACACAACAATATAAAAAGACAAGAATTGTGTCACATTACAAACTATATCTCATAATCACTTCAAAAACATAGTCACATTAACGATATTGTAATTAACCATAACAAACTACAAACTAAGTTCTGTCCAAGAAGTGCCAATTTTATGGTACCAATAATCCAATCAACCAATCAAATCTTAGACAAAAATGATACAGAAAAACACGCAAATCAAATCAATAATCCTATAAAGAGCCAACGCAAATTTTCTCACATTATCAACCATACTCCATGAACATAGTCGACGAGTAGAAAATATTCCAAAAATTCATTTTCTTTCCCTTGATTATCCATTAAACAAACATGGCCAAAGTGCAATAATAATTCATTATATCAGGTAGGAGAATCCCCGGGATAGAAACGGAATTAGAAGTACTGATGTATATAAAACAGTTCTAGAGAGAGGAAGTGGATAAAGTGACAAATCATGTTAACGTTAAGGGTATCATATTGTCTTGTACATACATTTGAAATGTATATATTCTGAATTTTAAGCTAACAATTGCTTCTTTCAGCTTTTCCAAAGAATAAGAGACCCACATCATTTTAAAATCAACAAGTTCGATGAGGGCAGCAACCACTAAAGACTGGTAAGCAAAAAGGACAATGCAATTACAACCCAAGATTCTAGCTTGGCTTCAACAGATTTAGGCATGACCCATGCAATTCCAACTAGGCAAAATACAAATGCCAACAACTCAGAAGCAAAAGGACAATGCAGGAACAAATGACTAGCAGATTCTCCATCAGATTTACATAAACAGCATCAATCTGCAACAAAACCCCTCTTCCGGATATTGTTTGTTGTCAATATGTTCCCTAGAGCACAGCCTCCCAAACAAAGATAGAAACTCTAGGAGGAGAGAGAGATTTCCATATGCACTTCCAAGGAAACAGGGACAGAACCTCAGAATTTGCTTGAAGCACTCTATAATACCTCTTTCTAAAATCCTTCCTTGGGGAGAAGGAGGCCAAATCAATTTGTCAGAGACATTAGGATTGACCTGTGCAGCATACAAATCATCCAAAAAATCAGTCATTGACTCCAACTCCCAGTCTTGTGCCTCTCAACTAAACACAGGTTTCAAATGCACCGTACCATTAACCCACACAAAGTAATCTGAAATCAGGGCCCCTATCTTTAACAAATCTAAACAATTCCAGAGAGCGGTCTAGAAAAGTTCTTGGGCAATCAATAGAGTGCAGAAGATAGAGTCTACTTCACATAACTCACGTAAAGAAAAACAGTACTTATTTTTGGGCAATCACCACTTTTAGTTCTTAAAGTTTCTCCCATTTTTCAGTTTGGGCTTAGAGTTTCAAAGTATTAAATTTTGTAAAATAATCCAACTTGGTCATTGAAGTTTTCCCAATTACCCCATTTTCTTCCTTTTTATATCCTTGTATTTTCCCAACATTGAAATAGAGAACTATTCAACAAAATCAAGTTCAGAAAAGTGGGCAATCTTATCTTCTTCTTCTTCTTCTTTTTTTTTTTTTCTTTTTTTTTTTTTTTTTGGTTCCTTGTCAATACCACTAAACAATTATAAGCCATTGTGGGAGTCCCAAGGCACTTGTAATCCACCTAGACTACCAGTGCATAATTTTTAAACCATTAAGAACCCTTTTCTTTTAATCATAAACGTGCCCAATCACATGAAATGTCAGTGTCCAAATTAGCATGTATACCAAATTAGATCATTTTTTAAAATTTAAGGATTCCATTACTACTTTAGAAACTCTAGACTAAATAGGAAAAATGAGGCAAACTTTAGAAACACTAAGGTTGTTGCTAGGATCACCTCAGATTGATGCAACTTCTACACTCAATACAACATAATATATTTAATCAATAAAAACCCCTAACAAAACACCATGACTCTACCTACAGTTACATGGTTACAGTAACTTTTAAATGCTTGGCCTCATTGTACACTTTATTGACTTTAGATTGATGCAAAACAATGTCTTATTGTCATGTACACAACACAGTATCAGAAGGCAACAGCTGATCATAGCAGAAAAATTTTAGCATGCCTAATGAAATGGAAAGTGAAACAAATTTTCATATTGAATATGGATTAGATGTGACAACTTCAGCACATAGAAAAAGATAATAAGATCAGTCTTTCATTTATATTTACCGTTGCTTGCTTGCAAATGACTCATCCCGTAATCAACCAAAACCACAAAACCAAATTTAACAAATATGACCACTCTTTAGACTCTTAGAGCACATTCTTCCACCACAATGGTGATTTCGGCTATCATCAGTCAATTGTTATTTGGGGGGCTATGACTATTCCTCCAAGTACAATGTGAACTATTTGGCAAGAAAGAAAAAGGCATACTTTTGAGGGGACAGAGTCTACATCATTGGAGTTGAAACTGTTTTGCTGCGATTGTTGTATGTTTGGATGGCTGCCTTGAGCAAGCTGTCTTTTTTCTCTTTCGAGGAGTTTGTGGACTCACGTAATTTCTGTTAGACTCTAAGACTCTGGAATACTACTTGTGTACAAGGGGGTCTTTTTTTTTTTTTTTTTTTTTTTTTTTTTCAGTTTTCTCTAAGTTAATAATTTTTTTCTTCTCATTACTAATTAATTAATAAATAAAACAGTTATGACCACTCTTTATAGCCATTCAAGAACAAATTACATCCAAAAGCCATATATTGAGGTTTGAAACTTAATACTTATATATAGCAACACAACAATACTTAGTATATACCAAGAGTAAGATAGCATTGAGGAATTGTAAATGCTGAAATTTTGAGTTGAATCAAACTTTTTTACCTGCACTTCCTCTTCTTGGTCACTCCCCTCTTGGAAACTGCATCATTTGGTTTGTCAAGTAAGATAAGGTTCTCCACATAATTATCAGCAAAAGAATGGAATGGGCTTCCATGAAACCCCAAATTCTTCACTTGTTGGCTCTCAGGGTCATATGAACAGAGATTCCAACCAAGTGATAGTTTCGTCTCTGCTAATATATGACCATTCTTCCAGAAACCTAACACTCTAAAAAATCGGCTATTGAGGTCAACAGTGAACTGTTTAGTCCAAGAATCAACGGCGCCATACTCTTTCATCACCCAAACGGAACAACACTTGATCTTCATACACTCATAATCATAACATATTAGAGAGAGCAATCCCTTGAACACTGACGTACCAATATCAGCACCTGCTTGGAATTCTTTACCATTTGGCAAAGATATCACGCGGAAAACCTCATCACCCAAATCAAATGACAAAACTAAGGAACAATTATTGCCCCAATCATTCGCCCCAAAATGGACAGCTCCATTTAAAGTAGCTACTGGTCGCAACCAATTATTAAAACTAATCCCAGATGGAAAGGATTCGCCACCACGAGTTATTCTCCAACATCCCTCGCGAAGAGAATAAACCTCAACCAGAGGTGGTTTGTCCGCTTTGTTCATAACAGTAGTACTGGGTAGAATTACAATCCTCACAACCTTATAATCATTAGTCCGCGGATCAAACCCAAACCCCAAACGACACGAAATGGGGCCGTGAGTCTTGACCCTAATTCTAGGCTTGGGAAGGGTAATACATTTTCTAATGGAAGGATTCCATAGAAAAAAGCGGTCTTGTTCACAAATACTGAACAATCCATTCACGGAACCAATTAACTTGAAATAGTCGAGAAAACGACTTATTAGTGGGAACTCAATGTTGTTTTGAGATTGATCAAATGAGGAGGAGGAGGAGGAGTCATTGCCATTGTGAATTAATCTGTAGTACTCTATATTGGGTCTATCATTGCAGCTCCTAACAATTAGTGTGTTGGAATTGGAAGGAAGTGAAAGTGGTGATTGAGTGAAATGGGAATCGATGAAGGCAGGACTTGTAATTAGAGAGTTCCATGGTTTTGAAACGCACCTGAATCGAATTAGGGATTTCACGGGTAGTATGTGCAGTATCTCCAGCAACACTTCGTGTGGCAGATAGTCCGACATATCTATAGCTTCATCCAATTTCTGACTGTTGGGAAATTCTCAATATTGAAAGTTTTAAACATAAGAGATAAGACCGTAAAGAGAGATGTAGAACAGAGAGTTTTAGAAAATGATGGAAGGCCTCTAAAAATTGAAAAACAGTTTATAGAAATATCTTTTATTTTATTTTTCTTTATTTTTTCCAATTTTAATAAAAATGAAAATCTTATCAAATTAGTTGAATTTTTTTTTTTTTTATTTTGAAAGGAACACTTCATTCATCCATTTATAAAAGGCAAGCATCTTGATATAATTGTTCAATGACTGGATGAGGGGAATCCTCGATCCAATACAAATCCTCAATAATAGTTCTAGCATGTTGCGCTAACACATGAGCCACCTTATTGCCACTATGCCTTATATGAGAAATAGATGCCCACTGCAAACCTCTCATGAGATGTTTAATATCTTCCACGACATTCCCCAGTAGAGATATGTTGGCTTCTTGCGATGAAATAGCTTTTTATTACATTAACATTGTCTCCCTCAATAACCAATCTGGAAAGGCCTGCGTCAATAGCAAATTCAACTGCCTTTCTACATGCCAACAGCTCACCTTCCTCACTGCTATGTATTGCTGACCCTCTTGCAGACATGGCTGCCATGACTTCTCCTTTGTAGTTACGGATTATAGTCCCAATAGCGGTTTTGTTCATGTCAAAAAAAATTGTTGCATCAAAATTCAGCTTAAAAGCCAATTCTGGAGGTGGTTCTCAATCTGTTCTGCTGTTTTGCATTACCGGTCCTGCATCAAGTTGCTGTTGAGCATGTTTGTACTCCTCGAAATACTCTACTGCCCTCTAATTAAGAGTCTCTGGATCAATAAATCTGCCACCATGAAGAACACTGTTGCGCCTACTCCAAATGAGCCAAGCTTGAATCAAGAAGAGTTCCACTTCCTCCAAAGATATTCGGTCTAGTAGGTACTCCAATAAATGTAACAAATCATTATGATCCGTGCATCCTTTCTGCAGAATTTTAACACTGCTAGCCCACACATCCTGTGCAGTGGCACACTCCCAAATCGCATGAATTGTTGATTCTGAACATCTATAGCAAATCGGGCACATATTGTTTGATATAATTCTTCGCTTGGTTAGGTTCAATTTTGTAGGCAAAATATCATGACACGCTATCCATCCAAACACTTTGATCTTGTTTGGAATTTTAAATTAGTTGAAATTTAAAAGGCCTTTAATCAATTTTTTTTTGGTTGAGAATAGCCTTTAATCAAAACTTGAGGCAACTAAGTATTCGGGTTAGCAGTCAGCTCTTGCAAAAATTTTGTTTATTTTAGTATGAAAAAAAAAACTATTTTTTCTATTCTATATACTCATTTTTCAAAATACCTTACATTTTATTTTACACTATATTCAATTAAAATATCAATTTTTTAAGATTTTTTATCTTTCTCCGCACACAACCATTATTCACTCTCTTCTTTTATCATCAAGATATGTAAACAAAGAATAAAAAAACAAAAAGAAAAATTAATATTGTTGGTTTGAATTTACATTGTTATTATAGTAATAATGTATTTTTATATAATTTTGCATGCTCTAATATGTGTGAATTTTGGGCTTTGATTGACTAAAATGTGGTACTTTTCTATTACACAAGCATCGAAGCAAGTACTCTAAAAAGGAACACATCTTCATGTATATGAGGAGATTGGAGATCCAGAATTTAATGGCCATGTAACTAATAAGAATGGACGAAAAGTTGACATTAAAATTGATTTCAAACATTAGGGCTTAGTCCAAAAATTAAAAACTTAAGGGGTCAACGGGGAGGTTGGACTTCAAAATCAGTTAGAAAGACACATGGGTGTAACCTATGGAGGAGTATTAAGGTAGATTGGGATAACTTTATTCAGTTTGAGTGTTTCAAGGTGGGGACGTCACCCAAGTAAGGTTTTCACAAGATATTTTGTTGTGGAAATCATTCTTTAGAAGAGATGCATCCTAGTTTATATGCATGTTTAGTGAACAAAGGATGTTTTAGTTCATTCAATGGGGTATGGTGGAGTTCGAATGTGGGATTTTTAAAAATGATTTCATGTGTTAGGAATTGGAGTCAATGATTTTTTTTTTTTTAAGATCTTCTTTGCTCAAATATCCCCAAGAGATTAGCAATTGATAGGATGAGATGGAGATTGAATGAGAGTGGTCATTTTGATGTTCGATTTTACTTCTTAGCATGAGGTTATTTGGGGTAAAAAGGCTAACTCTTTCCCTTAGAAGTGTATTTAGTGTGTTAAGGCCGCAAGGAGTGTTCCATCCTTCATTTAAACAATAGTATTGATAAAAGATTCTAAATTGTAAAATTCTTATCAAGCAAAGGTTCTCTTTAGTTGAGAGGTGTTATATGCACTCATATAATGATGTGACGATGGACCATTTGCTATTGTGAAGTTGCATATGTTTATCAATGTAGTCTTTAGAGCCTTCTAGGATTTGATGGGTGTTACTATTTACCAGGGAAGGTAGATGATCTCTTGTTTAGATGGAGGAATTGGTTCGAAAAACAACCCTCATATATTTGGAATTATGTCCTGTTATATTTGATATAGCTATCATTAAAAATGGTGGGTTCTAGTTAACTTAACTGGTAAAATCTCTGATGGTTGAATAAGAGATCTATGGTTCAATCCTCTATACAGCAAAAACTGATCGGTGTCTTTATTTGATAATAAAAAGCTATCATTAGATTAATTGCTCCTATCATCGACATCAAGTTAATTGGTCCCATGAGTCTCAGGGCATTTGTGTTTCCTTTTTCCTATTTGGTTATATTAGTTTTCAGTTTTTATTTTTTATTTTTTTTATATATATAAAAAATTGTTTAAATTGCTTTCCTTTTTGGAATAGAATTCCAATCCCTCTCTAGGAATTGAATGAAGGAGTCTAACAGCTTTGGTTCTTCTTTTTGAGGTGGGATTGCTTCTTTTATTAACCTGTAATTACTTACACTTGTATCATCGTCCTTCTATATACCATAAGCATAGATATGATTTTCTCCTTACAGCAAACCAGACCATGTAACAATCAAATATTCTTCTCCTATATTTTTTGATCAGTGAAATAAAAGTTTTTAGAAAAAAAAAGAAAAAAGGAAAAAAGGATGAGATTTAAGTACAAGCCTATTCTATATTCATAATTTTATTCTAAAATCCTCTTTGCAAAACCATAATCAATTTTCCGTTGAAAAAACCAAAATATAAGAAGAAAAATCTATTGTAGAAGTAGATGAAGGTCCAACCAAAGTAAATCAATGGAGTGCTAAAGATAAGGAGTCTATGTCATACATTTAGCCAAACAAAGCATTATTTTCGGGCAAACACCATTTTGGTTCTTAAAGTTTATCTCATTTTTAAGGTTGGTCCTTAGGGTCTTTTTAGTTTGAGGGGGTAGGGAGGGGAAGTTGAGGGGAATAGAGTAGAGTATGCTGAAAATAGGCTAATTTTGGGTTAATTCTACTCTACTCTAACTACTCTACTCCCTCTTCATCTCTTTCAATTCAAACGGAACATTAGAGTTTTATTAGTTAAATTTGTAAAATAATCCAATTTGGCATGTTAAATAAAATATTAACCATATTCTTGGCATGTTAAATGTCTTTCATGCAAAATATGGCTACATTTCTATAAAGATTTTTCATATGTGTAGAGTATTTTGAATATAATTTTTTTAAAAAAACTTGTAAATTTAAAATGGTATTGTTTCTATTGAATACTTCAATCCAGGTTTGCAAAAATATATAGGGCCTAGTCTAGTGTGGTATGCGAATGTAAAATATATTGTTACTTAATATTTTATAAGAGAAACATGAATTATAAAATAGAATCCAAATTTTTTATATAATTTAATTCATTAATTGACTCTCAATTCTAAAAATATTGAAACAATCAATATCAGATAAAATATAATATTTAGATTGTCACTGCCTCTTTTAGCAATGTTAGAATTTAGTTATTGAACAATGTATTTCAGTAATTAATTTTTCCTTAAAAAAAAATTCAGCAATAAATTTGCCTCAAAAATATTAATTTGAATTTTAATTTTGATTGAGAGAGGAAGGAAGAGTAAACTTTTGGAAGATTAAAATTTTTACGCTCTTAAACTGCCACAAACATAATGAAATGCATTAAAATGTTAAATATTCGATAAGAGTATAATATTTTTAAAATAATTTTTATTTATTAAATTTTTGGGATTCAATTAAATTTTTTTATATCTTAAGATAGATAGACAAAACATTCTATAAGTCAATGGAAGATTTCCCCCCCCCCCCTAAGTAAGAGGCCTTATTATTATTATTATTATTATAAGACAAATAATATCATATATTTTATCTTACAGGGCCTTAGCCCCTGCCCCCTGTCTATGTAGTAAATCCAACAACAATTCTTCTAGGAGATAGTTTGACATGGAGAGAAAGGGAGAGAGATTTGTGTGACATGGTACAAATAAATGTGCTAAAACTTTTACTTATTTTTTGTCAATCTCTCTCTCCTCTCCACTGGCCTTTCTCTCCTCTCCACTGACCATTTTTTTAAATGGTTGTGTTAAATTAAAAAAAGTATATATATATATATATATATATATATATATTTTTTTTTTTTTGGTTGTGAAACAGCTTCTCCAACCCACGTGACCCATTTTCATATTGCTCAAATTTCCTCACACAAATAACTTCACACAAGCACAGACTCATAGTCACAACACTACAAGCAAACCAAAAAATAAAAACAAAAGAGAGAGCAAGCAAAGCAAAGAGCTCAGCAAGACTCACAGAGAAGCAGTGAGGTATTCTATCTATCAATGGCAGGAAACACAGGGTCGGGGGTGGAGTGGCACGTGAGACCACCAAACCCAAAGAACCCAATTGTCTTCTTCGACATCACCATCGGTAACATCCCCGCTGGCCGTATCAAGATGGAGCTTTTCGCCGATATCGCCCCCAAAACCGCCGAAAATTTCAGGTCCTGCCATTCCCTCTCTTTATCTCTTAAAGAACTCTCTCTCTCTCTCTCTTTGTTATAATTTTTATTTATTGCTAAAACGAATTTAAAATTTTGATTTTTGGTTATCTGGCAGGCAGTTCTGTACAGGAGAATACAGGTAATTTATTAAACACTGCAAATTCAGTGTCTCATATTCGTAATTTGATCAATTAACAAGGGTATTTTGGTGATTGGTTTGTTGAATACTGGCAGGAAAGCTGGATTGCCTGTTGGTTACAAGGGTTGCCAGTTCCATAGGGTGATCAAGGATTTCATGATTCAAGCTGGTGATTTCTTAAAGGTCTATACTATTACCCTCAATTTTTATGTAACTTTATAAGTCTGCTTAGTTCTGTGGTTACCCGGAAACTGGTTCTGGCAGGTTGGGATCAGTTGCGCATAGGTTTTACTGGTTAGAAGCGTGTCCAAAGAACTCTTCTTTAGAAAGGTTTACTATGTTATTTAAAAAAAAAAAGTTTTGCATTTCGAGTTGAGAAAAAAGAAAAGAAAGAAACAAAGGAAGGTGCTAGATGTGTGTTTTCTTGTTTTATTTACTATGTGCCATTTGTATGTACAGTAGTTTTAAGTGAAAATGTAAGGTTGTAACTTGTAATCTGCACTTTTAATGTAATCCATTGACACTAGGCATTGATTTTTATAGTACTGTAGCTTGAGCTCGCTTATGTTTGTGGGAGTTTTGATGGCCGCCCAACAGTTTTAACTTTGTGAAAGCCCACTTCTGCAGCTCATCTTTGTGTGGCTTGCTTAATGATTGTTGTGGCTTCATAGGACTGGCCTTTGCTGTAGCGTCGTTCATTTAATCAAATAGGTTGAGTTCTAGATTGGATTCAAGATCTGTCTAAAGACTCTAAACTGTAGAGAGCATTAGATAAGATTTGAGGTCATGAGTATTGGGGGAGTTTCTTTTGGAAGTTCTTGCATCTCCTTGCTGTATTTGGATAAAGGTGTTTCCAGCATGGCTGAGACCCTTGGGATCTCTGATATGCCACCTCAGCCCCTCTCTTGTTGATTGGCCGACATTGGTGTTGTGATTTGTGCAGCCAAAAAAAAAAAGTTGTAGGGTTTGAGAGAGAGAGAGAGACTGGGGGGAGGGGGAGGGGATTCATGGTAGTATTTATTAGGAGAAAAACTTATCTCGTATCTCTTCTGAAGATATATTGCATGTTCTTCAAACAGGAGATATTATGGTGAAACAAGCTACGCATTACATATTCTTAAAATTAATAATTAATCTTCATTTCTTCTCCGAAAAAAAGAGGAAAAAGAAAAAAAGCCACACACACACACACACACACACACACACACACAGGTCTTTATATCAACCAGCAATAGAAAAGATGGAAAGCACAATTTCTCATTTGGAGAATGAAAGTGGTAAGGGTGCTTAAAGAATGGAGAGAGAGGAGTGGGCTGAGTGCCCTTATAATGGGTTGGGGATTTTTTTAAATCTGTCAGTTACAAACCCTTCTTTCTATATTCAATCTAAGCCCTGCATGTCTGTCACAATAGCTGCTCTTTGGAGTGAGGGAAGCTGGAGCGATTATCAAGAGAGAGAATCAAGAGGAATTGTAGATTAAGAAACTCGCTTTAATGAGTTTAATCACATTAGACCAGACACACCTTTTTTGCTATCCTATTCCTTTTGTAGAAACATCTACCTGACCAGTAAAAGGTATTGCACTGGGTAAGATGACTCCGGCTGCTAAAGGTAAGATATTAAAGTTGCTCATGCAGTTTCTATAGAAAGAAGAGCGAGCAAGCTAAAACTTTGCAGTCACCCCAGATGCTTATCTCTTCTATCTATCTACACATAGTCACTGCCTTCTTGATCTGTAAATCCTAGTTTTGCCCCTGCTTTAATTTCTGGAAGTTCTACTTCTGCGATCATATACATTTCTGTTTGCATTAATATAATAATAATAATAATAATGAGACTTTTTATAATGTTGTTTTGCTATTCTTATTATAACAGTTTTGCTTTGCAGGGTGATGGCAGTGGATGTGTTTCCATCTACGGACATAAATTTGAGGATGAAAATTTTGTCGCCAAACACACTGGTGCTGGTCTGTTATCAATGGTATACATCTCTCTTCTTGAAATGTATATGCCATGATTTAGTGTTTGGTGGCTGTGCTTTTCCTATGTTCTTGGAAGTTGAAAAAACTTTTTACTGTGCTATTTCCATCACCGTATGTTTGTTCCTCATCTTAACTGGAGCTTAGTAGTTTTTGGGACTTGAATCTTCTTGTACTTTGTCCTTAGGATACCCATAATGTCTTATTTATTTTTAGGTTAAGTTACAAATTACACACTCTTAACTTTTACCGTTTTCATTTTTGTCCCTATAGTTTCAATTGTTTTTCATTTTGGTCATTTGACTTTCATTTGTTTCCAATGTAGCTCTTCCATCCATATCCTGCTTTTAATCCCTATAAAACAACATAGTTTTGCTATTGGAAACAGATGGGGTTAACAACACATTTTAGTCATAGATGGATTGGAAATAGATGTAAGTTGGACTAAAATGAAAACATGTCAAAATTAGAGTGTGTAATTTGAGATTTAGTCTTTTTTATGTACCGACTGTTCTAGTTGCATCTTGATTTCAGTTAGGCAACAAATGCCTGCTTTGTTAATCAATATAATGTGCGTGTGTGTGTGTGTGTGCGTGTATATATATAAGCTTACTTATCAAAAAAAAAAAAAAGTATCTATGTTTATTCATGATTATTATTACCTGTTTTAGAAGGAAATACCATACTTTTATTTGTAAAACTTCCTCTGAATTCTCTTAGAATCTCAGCTATATAAAGCAACGTTATAATTCAATTAAGCAATTGAATGATATTACTTCATCCTGCAAGGCTTGAAAAAAGGTCAGTGGACTTCTGGACAGAAGGATTTGTCCACCGTTGACATGTAAGCTCATCAAGAGAATGTGCAAGCAATTGATATTTTATGATCAAGGGTGTAGTACTGTTTGTAGTAGTGGTCCTTGTATATTGTATTAACAATTGGAAAATGGTTGAAAGAAAAAATCTCTCCTTGATTACAAATTGGTAGACTTAAAACTTGTTCCTACATGACCTCATCAATTTAAATAGGAACTCACCATCTACTTTCGTTGTTCAACTCTTTGATAACACAAAAAACCATTAAGCACTTACATATTGCCTGTCTACTAGGTTGTTGGTACACCCTTTTTGTACACTTCTAATATATTTTGATACTAAAAAATAAAAGAAGGAAATTATCATCAAGAGAATGGATAATAACATAATAACTCTTGGACTTCGTTTGTATGAGTTAATATCTCTATCAAACCTCATATTTCTATCTTGAATTTTTGCACAAACTCTTGCTCCAATGTAAAGCTTTATTTGAAATGCTAAAGAAGTTCATCTTTTTTCCACCTCTTTTTGCAGGCTAATAGTGGGCCGGGTACTAATGGTTGTCAGGTAACTCAGCAACTTCAGCTCTCTCTCTCTCTCTCTCTCTCACTCACACACACACACACACACACACACAGATCACCAAAAGTACTGGGACATCTACTTTATTTTTTTATTTTTTTGATAAGGTCTGTTGTTTTCTTTAATTCTTAACTATAATATGTTGTGTTGATTAAGCCTCCCATTTCCTGCAGTTCTTTATCACTTGTGCAAAATGCGACTGGCTTGACAATAAGCACGTTGTATTTGGGGTATGCTCTAATTCCTTCTCAACTCTGTTATTGCATTATTAATTTTTTATTCATCCAAAAATACCAAAATTTTACTCAATAAATGTGTTTTTCACTCTAACTTGCAATGTAGACCAGCTTAGGTTTATTTGAGATTTTATTTGAAGTGAAATGAGACATTAGGCATCAGTATGAAGACTGATTTCTTCTGATTACTGGATTGATTTTAGTTAACCCAAGATGTAATTTTTACTTGTGTTGGGGCAATTCAGGTCTTTGTGATATGCTTATGAGTTGCATCTGAGACTTGTAAACAATTGAACTTTTCTTCAGTGTGTTCATTAGGTTGCGTCTAATTTTAGCACAGTTTTCTAAGCAGCTGTAAGCTCAAATTGTTCTCCTGCTCTTATCAACAAGCCTGTTCTGTGACCATGGCTAAAACTTTCATTTGCAAGCCTCTTTTCTCAAGTAAATAGTTTTGTAAATAGATTTAATTTTCTCTACTTCTATGCAGAGAGTGCTTGGAGATGGTCTTTTGGTTGTCAGGAAGATTGAGAATGTAGCTGCTGGACCCAACAACCGGCCTAAATTAGCTTGCGTTATTGCTGAATGTGGGGAAATGTAAACTTAGTTCACAAACAGTTCTAACCACAACAGTTTCCAAAACCGTTATAGAAGATATTCTCTAAATCAAGTGATCATTATCAACTGTCCTTTTTATGGATATACTAAATAACTGATTTTTATCTTCCTTAGACTACAAATTACTGGTGTCAATCTGATTTATCTGCATGTCTCTGCGCGGATAGTACATTTTCTTCTTCATTTTTCAATGAAGTCATTATCTAACATGTTGGTTATACATAAGTGAGGTCTTGAAAGTGGTGATTTGGATAGTCTTTTCCCCTCAATATTTTTATTTTTATTTTTGCATTAAGTGACTGCTCTCAAAATTTAAAAACATGCAGTTCTGCTTGGCAGTGAAAGACTTTTCCATTGCACTAGTCAAATGATCCTTCCATTCTTTATCCTTAAGTAGAGAATGTTATTTTTGCATGTGTTTCCAGACGGCCAGATCTATCATGCTTACGGGTTCAATCTTCTATAGCTAACTTATTAATCTCTTGGTGCTTTCACATATTCACCACTACTACATATTATAAAAGGCCTTTGGTCCGAGTCTTCTAGCTAATTAATCTCTTTGTGCTGTCATATAGCCACTAGATATTACAAAACCGCGCATCCACCCTCGCTACACATTTTGGAGAATGCGGAAAAAACTAGTGCACACTGTTTTACACTGCAAAAATACACTGAAAACGGGACTTCAACTTTGAAAACTTGACTTAAAGTTTCGTTTAAACTGTGTATTTTGATAGTGTATATTTGCACAACTATGCGCAATAAACACTACTCTTTGGTGTATATTACATTGATTTTCAACTTCAAAATAATAACTTTTGATTCATCTTTTGTTAGAAGTGGGTTTTGATATATGATTTGCTAATAATTCCAATGTAAGCTGCACTGCTAAAGAATGCTTTTTTTTTTTTTTTTCTTTTTTGGGGGACCTGAGCATTCATGCTGAGAGGATGGTTTTATAGAAGAGTCACTCTTATAATAAGATAACTCCTCCAGCCTATACCTTGGGAGCTCCATAGTTCACATATTCTCCATAATGGACTATAAGTCATGTCAAATCTTGCGATACCATTGGCACATAATACATCTTAGACTCAACTATCTTGTTGCCAAATCATGCCATTTGCTAATGATCTGATTTGTCCATGATCGACACCTGACCATTTGAGGTGTCATGTTGCATGTTCGGTTAAAGTCCATTTTGCTTCATTTTCCTGCAGCTCTTTTTCATGTTTGCTAAATTGTTGACAGCTCTTGTTATATGATACCTGTCCAACTTTCCTTCTACAATGTTTAATACAACTCTATGGGCTTCACGATAGAAAGATTTTGTTTTTTTGTCTACGAAAATTAAGAAGTGAGAACTGTGTGTGGAGAAGAATGGTCATGTAGCTTCTGTTTTGTTGTTTGTTTTGGGTCCATGTTGTTTCAGTCGGCCTTGTTTTGTAGTCTTGTGAATAGCTGGTGATGTACTGTTCTCTTTTCTCCTTTCCTGCTATATGTCTGTTGTTGAGCCAGTGTTGGAAGTTGAAACGGTTCAATTCAAACAAAACAAGTGGCAAGGTAGATATTTCATCCATTCATTAACTTAGTAGGATTTCTATTTGTTTTTTCAATATCATAGATTTAAAAAAAAAAAAAAAATTAAATAATTACAATATACTGATAATTGTACAGCTCGAACCTGTTCCCCAAGGTACAAAGAGCCTTCTCCTCGTGCAATCCCATTGTTAAATGCATCCAAGACTCCGCTATAATTTCCCTTATCCTCTTGTTGTCTTTTGCTACAAAGAACCGTAGCAGTTGTATTTTTGTAATGCTCAATTCAAGTCTTCGTTTTTTGGTTTTCTATTACAGTAGCTATTTCATTACGCCAATCCAATAAGCCTGATTGCCACAACCACAAGCTCCCCCTAAAATAAAAACACCCTTTACCATTCATTGCTTACATTTGTTTGAAACAGAAAATACATTTCATCAATGATAAACTCACAAAGAATCAATTGGGTTCGTGTTTGACCTGCTATGGGGTTGACCTTTTTTTTTTTTCTAGAGTCCAAAAATCTTGGATTTAAGTTCAATATTTTTCTTCGGGCCAAATTGGATTAATGAGTTCAGGTTGAATTCCATGTCTATTCATGAACTAGTAAAATTATTAGTTTTTGATACCAATATTGTCGTAGAAAAATTAATCGCACAAGACAGGATTTTAAACGGTCCACAGATAAGACATTCTACTATATTTTTGGGTTCATGCAAAAGAGGATTTGAAGGTAAAACTTTGAAATTAACCCTGCAATATTTTTCTCTCACATGGTACTATATATATAGACCTTCGGATTCTCGTTGTTGCCTATCCTACCCCATCACTACCATAACCATGAAGATGAGTTTCTCCCACCTAATTTCACAGTGTGCACTTTTGCTATTGTTTCTGCTTGCTTTTGTCAATGCAATGTCCGAATCTGAAGAACACCAAACATACATAATCCATATGGACCATACTCTCAAGCCTGCATCTTTCTCAACCCATGAGTCATGGCATCGCTCCATCCTAAAATCATTGTTGTCATCTCCTGCTAATGACAAAGAACTCTTGTTGTACTCATACAATCATGTCATGCACGGCTTCAGTGCAAGGCTTACACCCTCTCAGCTATCTGAGATTGAGAAATCTCCAGCTCATTTGGCCACATACCCTGAGTCATTTGGCCAGCTCCTAACAACTTACACCCCAAAGTTTCTCGGTCTACAACAAAACTTTGGCATATGGCCTGCTGCCTCATATGGAGAAGATGTGATTGTAGGTGTTATTGATACAGGAATTTGGCCGGAGAGCTCAAGTTTTAATGACAAGGGTATGTCACCAGTGCCGAAAAGATGGAAGGGCAAGTGTGAGAAAGGCGAGGCATTTAGCCCTTCGTCATGCAATAATAAACTCATTGGCGCTCGATTCTTTATCAATGGACTCCTAGCTCAAGGTTTTGAGGTCAAAGGAATCCGAGCTCAAGGTTTTGAGACATCCGAGGATGAGGAAGTAGAATTTCTTTCTGCAAGAGACTTCTCAGGTCATGGTACGCACACAGCATCCACGGCGGTAGGTAACCATGTACCTGGTGTAAGTTACTTCGGATATGCAAGAGGCACAGCCAGAGGAGTGGCTCCCCATGCACGTCTTGCTGTTTACAAAGTAGCTTGGCTTCGTGGACTGGCTACATCATCCGATATTCTTGCTGGCATGGAACAAGCAATTAGTGATGGGGTTGATATCATGTCTTTGTCTCTTGCCTTAAAACAGACACCCTATTTCAAGGATCTAATTGCCATTGCTTCTCTTTCTGCAATTGAGAAAGGCATTTTTGTTGTCTGTGCCGCCGGCAATGAATATAATTTCAAAACGACTAAAAATGAAGCACCTTGGATCACAACTGTTGGGGCTGGCACTCTTGATCGAAATTTCTTTGCAACAGTGACTCTAGCAAATGGGGTTTCCTTTGAAGGTATATCCTTCTTTCCAGAGAGCGTTTTCATTACTGATTTGCCTTTGTACTATGGCAAAGGTAACATGAACGAAGCTGTTTGCAAAGACTCAGCATTGGATAGAAAGAAGGTTGCTGGAAAGGTGGTAATCTGTGATAGCTACAGGCTAAATGTTTCTCAACAAATCATGGAGCTTGAGAGGGCAGGTGCTTATGCTGCGATCTTCTTGACAGATAAATCATCAGGGCCTAATAAGTTCTCCATTCCAAGCCTTATTCTGCCAACTGCTTCAGGGACCTTGATCAAAGAGTATGTGACAAGGGTGAAAAACCCGAGGGTGAAACACATGAAGTTTGCGTTAACGAGGTTGGGTACAAAGCCTGCACCTCAAGTTGCTGATTTTTCCTCAAGAGGGCCGAGCAAAATTAGTCCAGGAGTTTTAAAGCCTGATATTCTCGCTCCAGGAGTTAATATTCTAGCCGCATTTCCAACCATCAAACCGTTAGTGAAAGTAGGTAACTATGATTTGGTTTCAGATTATGCAATATTGTCAGGTACATCAATGGCGACACCACATGTTGCTGGGGTTGGAGCTTTACTGAAAGCAGTCCACCGTGAGTGGAGCCCAGCAGCTATCCGATCGGCTATGATGACCACAGCCTATACCAAAGACAATACTGGCACAATTTTTAAAAGCCAACTGACAAACTCTTCTGCCTCACCTCTAGAGTTTGGCGCAGGACATATCGATCCAAACAAAGCCATGGATCCTGGACTCATCTATGACATGGGTTTGCAAGATTATATTGAGTTTGTGTGTGGCCTGGGGTACACTAAGAAGCAAATGAGTGCTCTCATTAGACGAACTCAATGGAGTTGCAACAACAAATCTATTCGTGATTTAAATTATCCCTCTTTCATGGCTGTACTCGCAAACAAAACGAGATATCCAGTGAGAATGAACTTTAGAAGGGAAGTGACAAATGTTGGAAACGATGGAGCCGTTTACCAAGCACATTTGGAGAACATTCCCAGAGGAATGAGAATAAGTGTCAAACCAAGGACTCTTACATTCACCCGCAAATATCAGAGTCGAAGTTTTGTTGTGGGCATTGAGCTTGATGGAGAATTTCCATTTCCAATGGTAAAATTTGGTTTTCTCAAATGGATTGATGAAGATAGCCACATAGTATCAAGCCCCATAGTAGCAATTAATTTCTAGTGGACAATATCAGCATCTCATGTGCTAAATAGTACCAATTATCTTGGCTATTTGTCTTCTCAGTTCAAGTGAGTGTTTGTTGATCAAGAAAATCTTAGAGTTGTGTTATAACTATATATTGGCTTTGTAATGTGAGATTAAAGTTGGGTGCGCAAGTATTATATGGTTGAATAAGAGTTCAGTGGTTGTCCATTGTATTTTATTGTTAGAACCAGTGAAAATAGTCTAGCATGTAAAACTCGTGCTGTTGTTTTTGAGTTCAACCTCTGTAGTTGACTAAGACGGTACAACAATATGCCGATATAATGTGGTTTTTTTTTTTTTTAAAACAATAATAAGTTGGCTTAAATTGATTAGTTTAAGTGAATTCTTGTTAATTTAACTAGTAAAATCTCTTGTTGTTAAATAAGACATATAAGGTTTAATTCCTGTCTACTCTAAAAATCAAAATTATCTGATTGTAAAGAGTAATCATCATAGAGAGAGTAATCATCATAGAGCGAGCACTATACTTTTGATATACTATTGTATCTATATAAAAAAGGACTAATTTAAGAACAGGGTATATTGTTTTATCAAAAATAAAAAATAGGGTCTAATCTTTGTGGTAGTCCTTCAGAGTCCTCGTCCTTCTTGTACAGATCTTCGCTCCAATGGCTACTCTTTGGTGCGAGGGATGTCACGCCCCAATCCCAAAAGGGTCCAAAACATGAGAAATACATCCCAAATGTACATGTAGATTTTTCCTTTCTGAAAATTCAATCCAAATAATTCATAACAAGTACCAATGTCAAGAATTATTATAATAATTTCATTAATGGTATTCCAAAAGTAAGTCAGAGATCTATGCAATAATTACGAGGACCATTGGCCACAAAGAATTGAGGTCTGAATAAATATAATTACATATCATTAACTTGTCCCATCAGTGGAAATAGAGTCATAACTAATATTAGATACAAAAGAATGAGTCAAGCCTACTCTAGGATGTAAATCATCTAAATATCACCATTACAAAAGTCCAACCTCTATTAGTAGTTAGTTTAACTACTGCTAGCCACAAAAAAACTAGTCTCAAAATGATCGTTGCCTACTCTAAAAAAGTTTATAAAAGAATGGGGTGAGACAAAACCCAATAAGTAGCATAATTAATGGGGGTGAGGGAAATGCAAGCTTCATGATGATGAATAGTTTATAAAGCATGTCTTAGTTTGGGAATTTCTAGCTGAATATTGCAAAATCATTTTCAATAATAATATGACAACAATGATTAAATAATGAAATACAAAGTTTCTCAAAGTAAATACCTTGAAACTATGTACTATAATATATGAGCACTAACAATATAATTTCCAAAATCATAAAATCTAACATAAGCCAAAGTATCACAAATATATCACACTACCACATAGACTGGTCAGGGGATCCACCTATTCACAACTGACATGATATTGTCCTTTCTGGTATTTAGTTTCTTGGGCAGCAATCTCACCCATAATCATTAAGGTTTTATCTCTCCCCCCATGGGTAGTAGGGAGAACGCATCAAATAGAACATCTTTTGCATGTGGTCTTTTGGCGCTATTGGCAGCAGCCTCACCCACACATAATCAAGGAACCTCTTCCCTCCATGGGTAGCAGAGAAGAATTCGTCATTCAAAGTAAAAACTTATTGACCTAGATCTGATTCTTTTGTCATAAAGACTATGGAAACCAAATCGGGTGATCAACGAGAAATCACACATGGCATAGAGTTAAAACAACATAAATCTCACAAGTTGCATGTACTTTCAAATACATAGTTTATATCCATGTAATTTTAGAAAAACCTTAACTAACTAAAATTTCCACAAAGTTTGTAAGGTTTTCAATTTCATTCCTTGTAAATAAGATTTTCTATCAATTTTTCAAATAATACAAGACAACATAAGCACCTTTAAATTTTCCAATATACCATAAAATCCATGAATTCATTGTCAAAGATTAAATAAAAAATGTTCATATTTTCTATGTCAACAATTCATGCATTTCCCCATATGTATTACCAAATATGATGCACTTTTCAGAAATAGACATATACTTTAAGGTTACAACACATAGTTTTTAGGAAAATAGATTCCTTAAGTAGTTTCCAAAAACATATCCGACCCAAAAACAACATTTATGTCATGATTATTTTTAAAAAATCTCATTAAAAAACTACTTATCTTGCAACCCGCAAAAAACCTAATTCTCCAAGCTCCAAAAGAGATAAGCTAGCTAGAACCTAAACAATATCAAGCAAACCTATCACTATAAGCATCAAGCTTGAAATTGTATCTAGCTATAAATTAGGAATTGCCAAATAAACACTTAATTAGCAAGCCTAGTATTTAACCTCACAAATAATGTATTTCACTTCCAAAGTTTCTCAACAATTTAAATTACAAGGCATAAACTTCAATTTATTCTCATAAGTCATTCAAGGTATTCTCCCTAACATTAAAACCTCAACACCTTATAAGTACTTCCCACAAGATTTATATAATATCATCAAGAGACCCATGAAACCAAAATCATAATATTCTCCAAGACAAACAATTTTAATTTTTAACTAGCTTCAAATAATCAATGAAAATTATATTCACTTTCTATTTCACATTAAAAAGCTAAAACCCCCAAATCTTCACCACTTAGATAGCCACCATTATAAAAACTATAAACCCACTTATCAAATAAATCCACCAAGACAAAACCCATACATATAAACACATAAATATTGCATCCAAAGCTCATAAATCACATGAATATTATTATCAAAGCTTAGATAAAGAGAACTTCTAGCAAAAGCATAAAGCCCATAAAAAGATTAGAAATATTGACCTCAAATAAAAGATGTGAAAATGCTAAGGTTCCTAACAAGTTTTTCTGGTAATCTTGTTGAAAAAATGATGGTGAAGATGAGGGGTGTGCGTGGTTCGGTTGGCTTGGTTTTTTTTTTCCAAATTTGTTACTGAACCGATAAGGATCAATTTTGTAATAATTAAAACTGATGCATACCGAGTAGGGTAAGTTTTTCGACCTATAGCAGTGCAGTTTGATCGGCTCGGTTTAATCGGTTTGGCCAACTTGATTTGAAACATTAACAATCTGTTTTTGTTTTTATAAAAAAAAATCTGTTCAATAGAAACTTTATAAAAAAAAATTGTTCACCCAAACAGTAATGATCCAAAACCTGTGCAAAAAATCTATTCACATAAAAAAATCTGTTCACATAAAAAAAATCTGTTCACCCAAATAGTAATGATCCAAATTTTTTCATTTCATTCACCATGCAAAAATATTTTGAAATTGCTTCAATGAGAGTTCAACTCCCAAAATACTATCATGTAGCATATAATATCATTAGTGTCACTGTGTGTCAGTGTCAATAATAATAAGCGTTAATGTATCCACTTAATAACGTATTATAGAACCATTTGCCGTTGTCCACAAATGCCAAAAGAAAGATATATAAATTAAATTAGTATTTAGGCAAAAGAATGCTAATTGCTTGTATCCCCAATGATAATCCCACCCATGAATATCTAAATAACTACCATTAGTGAAAAGTCCACTAATAATAACATGTACAAATATAATTAGCATATAGGCAAAAAAATGCTAATTCTTGTAAGTCCTTTGTCCAGTTAGTCTGTGCACTATGCATCATTCTAAAACTCTTACAAAACACAAAACAAAACAAATAAATACGTGTTAATAACAATAAAACGTTTATGAACAATAAAATATTTATAATTAACATAAACGAATGATAATAACAAATATACTTACATAATACTAACTACTAATTAACTTCAAGCAAAGAGTAGCACATCACTCATCATCATCCAGCACAACGGTGCTTGGATCCTCCTCCATAGGTATTGGGCAAATCGATGCAATTTTTACAATCCCATTCAAAATAAAATAATTCATAAGCATTGAGAAAATAAATAAACAATTGATACATACAGCAAACAAAATGAATATATATATATATATATATATATATATATATATATATATATATATTTACCAGTGTCAATCTCAAAACCATCCATATTCTCCACGTTATCCATGCACTCCTGAAGCTTTAGTGCTCATTTTTTCTTTGCACCCTTCAACTAATTTTGGGTACAAATAAGGGTTTCAACTGTATTAGGAGATAGTGAGCTATGAAACGAATCCAAAACACCCCACCTGTACTAAAAGCAGACTTGAATGCAATTGTAGAGACACGAATAGCCAACACATCACGGGAAATTTGGGAAAGGATTCGATATCTAGAAGAATTCATTTTTCACCACATCAAGATGTCAAAATCTTCCACATCAGGGTCATCAGAAGATTCTAACAAATACCTATTCAACTCAGATTTTCTTTCCACACTGTCCTCGTCCACCAAGTGTTACTTAAACCTATTATTATAACTTTTAATATAATCATACCATGAAGCATTACCAATACTTGGTTTGGAGTCCTTAGACAATGAAGCACCACTACCACTAGAATTCGAAACTCCATTTTGACTCACTCTCTCCATAGACGACCTATTCAATGCATCCCAAACCTTAGAGCTCATTGCATCCCCTTTGTCCTTTCCATACCACTCCCTAAACCAAAACTTTACATATTTTAATCTATACCTTGGGTCATGAACAACAACAGCAAAAAACATCAAATTGATATTATCTATACTTCCCCAATCTTTATCATATTTTTTCATCTCTACTGCCATACTTTTCAAAAAGTATCGAATTGATCTTCAATGCTAAATAGCTCATGGAAGTATGTATTAGAAGTGACAAACAAGGAAATAGAAAATCTAAGTGTCGCTTCATAAAATATGCCAAGAAATTTCACAAAGGTCTTGACATTTTACCAATCAAGATAGTTAGGAGGTCTAATGGGCTTTTTCCCATTTCCATCTGCTTCACAAAAATAAAGTTTGTAATGTCCATTCTCCTCTTCCAACCTATCAAATACTCTCATAAATTTCAAATCACAATCTAACATAAGATAAGTGGAATTCCACCTTGTTGGCATATCAAGGGACAATAAACATTTGGCTTTGATTTTCTCATTTTCAACACATTCTTGAAACTTTTCAAACCTTGTGGGAGAGGTTCTCACATATCGCACCGTATTATGAACTTTGACAATTGATTCATGAATGAACTTTAACCCACTTTGCACTATCAAATTCAAAATATGCGCACAACAACATATATGCATGAACTCACAACCCAATATGCTACTATCTCTTTCTTTTGTTTTCTTCTTCATATAATCAATTGCCACGTCATTAGAACTAGCATTGTCTGCGTTAATTGTAAATAATCAATCTATACCCTACTTCAACAAACATGACTTAATTGCTCTACCTATGGTGTCTCCTTTGTGATTAGCTATAGGGCAAAATTTTAAGATTTTCTTTTGGTAAGTCCAATCTCCATCAATGAAGTGTGCGGTGAATACCATGTAGTTCAAGTTTTGTATGGATGTCCAAGTATCCGTTGTCATACAAACCCGTTGCCCAACAAAAGCCCTTTGTAAAATATCCACTTCACTAGAATAAATCTTCATACAAGCCCTTGCAATGGTAGTGCGATGGGGAATAGAAAACCTAGGCTTACCTATTTTCATAAATTCTTGAAAGTCTTGACGCTCTATAAATTCAAAAGGCAATTCATCAATGACGATCATCCTGGCCAATTCCAACCTTATCCTCTCTTCACTATAATTTGCAACCACTAACACATTTGAACCACTTTCCCTTTCTTTCTTGGCTTGAAAAGACAAAATTTTTTGCTTATCATCATAGGGAAAAGGCTACTTCTTACACACCTTTATGTGTTGCAACATGCCCGAAGTACCATTTTTCTTACCATGACATTTATATTGATTTTTACAATACTTGCATTCAGACTTAGGATTATTGAAATCATAACCAGCCAACTTAATGAAATGATGCCATACTATAAACGGGTCCTTACCACCTTGTTTAGGTGATGGTGGGAGAAGTGATGCACTAAGTCCAATTGGTGCTGCAGGTTCAGGTGGGTTAGGGTTAGCACTACGAGGACTAGGAGGAGGTGGGTTAGGGTTCCCAGGTGCATTAAATCCAGGTGGAGTATTAATATCCATCTAATAAAAAAATTTCCAACCAACAAAAAAACAAAGTTTCCACAACAATATCAAATTATAATTAATTAGTTTAGTTACAATAATAACAAACTAACAAATTAACAATCATTAGTCATTACTCAAGAATTCATGTCACTAATATTAATAAGGAATTTATTATATTGTTCTCAATATAAATATAACATAAAAGCTAATTATAT